>CP136060.1:112400350-112982850 GCA_032464435.1 Aegilops umbellulata | reverse complement strand
CACCAGTCCATAAATGGATCGCTGGAGCTTGCACACTTTGTTAGCTCCCTTTGGATCGACAAAACCTTCCGGTTGCATCATATACAAATCTTCTTCTAGAAATCCATTCAGGAATGCATTTTTGACATCCATTTGCCAAATTTCAAAATCATAAAATGCGGCAATTGCTAACATGATTCAGACAGACTTAAGCATCGCTACGGGTGAGAAGGTCTCATCGTAGTCAATCCCTTGAACTTGTGGAAAACCTTTCGCAACAAGTTGAGCTTTGTAGACAGTAACATTACCGTCAGCGTCAGTCTTCTTCTTGAAAATCCATTTATTCTCAATTGCTTGCCGATCATAGGGCAAGTCAACCAAAGTACACACTTTGTTCTCATACATGGATCCCATCTCAGATTTCATGGCCTCAAGCCATTTTGCGGAATCTGGGCTCACCACCGCTTCTTCATAGTTCGTAGGTTCATCATGATCTAGTAGCATGACTTCCAGAACAGGATTATCGTACCACTCTGGTGCGAATCTTACTTTGGTTGATCTACGAGGCTCAGTAGTAACTTGATCTGAAATTTCATGATCATCATCATTAACTTCCTCACTGATTGGTGTAGGTGTCACAGAAACCGGTTTCTGTGATGAACTACTTTCCAATAAGGGAGCAGGTACAGTTACCTCATCAAGTTCAACTTTCCTCCCACTCACTTCTTTCGAGAGAAACTCCTTCTCTAGAACGTTTCCGAATTTAGCAACAAAAGTCTTGCCTTCGGATCTGTGATAGAAGGTGTACCCAACAGTTTCCTTTGGGTAACCTATGAAGACACATTTCTCCGATTTGGGTTCGAGCTTATCAGGTTGAAGCTTTTTCACATAAGCATCGCAGCCCCAAACTTTCAGAAACGACAACTTTGGTTTCTTGCCAAACCACAGTTCATAAGGCGTCGTCTCAACGGATTTCGATGGTGCCCTATTTAACGTGAATGCGGCCGTCTCTAGAGCATAACCCCAAAATGATAGCGGTAAATCAGTAAGAGACATCATAGATCGCACCATATCTAGTAAAGTACGATTACGACGTTCGGACACACCATTACGCTGTGGTGTTCCGGGTGGCGTGAGTTGCGAAACTATTCCACATTGTTTCAAATGTAGACCAAACTCGTAACTCAAATATTCTCCTCCACGATCAGATCGTAGAAACTTTATTTTCTTGTTACGATGATTTTCAACTTCACTCTGAAACTCTTTGAACTTTTCAAATGTTTCAGACTTATGCTTCATTAAGTATATACACCCATATCTGCTTAAATCATCTGTGAAGGTGAGAAAATAACGATATCCACCACGAGCCTCAACATTCATCGGACCACATACATCTGTATGTATGATCTCCAACAAATCTATTGCTCTCTCCATAGTATCGGAGAACGGTGTTTTAGTCATCTTGCCCATGAGGCATGGTTCACAAGTACCAAGTGATTCATAATCAAGTGGTTCGAAAAGTCCATCAGTATGGAGTTTCTTCATGCGCTTTACACCGATATGACCTAAACGGCAGTGCCACAAATAAGTTGCACTATCATTATCAACTCTGCATCTTTTGGCTTCAACATTATGAATATGTGTGTCACTGTGATGCCCCCGGTTCAATCGTACACTAATCATGCACGCAAATGTGTACGATCAAGATCAGGGACTCACGAGAAGATATCACAACACAACTCTACAAAAAAAATCATAAAAGCATCATAATACAAGCCAGGGGCCTCGAGGGCTCGAATACAAGTGCTCGATCATAGACGAGTCAGCGGAAGCAACAATATCTGAGTACAGACATAAGTTAAACAAGGTTGCCATAAGATGGCTAGCACAAACGGGGATACAGATCGAACGAGGCGCAGGCCTCCTGCGTGGGATCCTCCTAACTACTACTAGTCGTCGTCAGCGGGCTGCACGTAGTAGTAGGCACCTCCGGTGTAGTAGGAGTCGTCGTCGACGGTGGCGTCTGGATCCTGGGCTCTATCGTCTGGTTGCGGCAACCGGGTAGAAGGGAAAAGGGGAAAAGGGGGAGAAAAGGAACCGTGAGTACTCATCCAAAGTACTCGCAAGCAAGGAGCTACACTACATATGCATGGATATATGTGTAAGGGGCCATATTAGTGGACTGAACTGCAGAATGCCAGAATAAGAGGGGGATATCTTATCCTGTCGAAGACTACACTTCTGGCAGCCTCCATCTTGCAGCATATAGAAGAGAGTAGACTGAAGTCCTCCAAGTAGCATCGTATAGCATAATCCTACCCGGCGATCCCCTCCTCGTTGCCCTGTTAGAGAGCGATCACCGGGTTGTATCTGGCACTTGGAAGGGTGTGTTTTATTAAGTATCCGGTTCTAGTTGTCATTAGGTCAAGGTACAACTCCGGGTCGTCCTTTTACCGAGGGACACGGCTATTCGAATAGATAAACTTCCCTGCAGGGGTGCACCACATAACCCAACACGCTTGATCCCATTTGGCCGGACACACTTTCCTGGGTCATGCCCGGCCTCGGAAGATCAACACGTCGCAGCCCCACCTAGGCACAACAGAGCGGTCAGCACGCCGGTCTAAACCTATGCGCGCAGGGGTCTGGGCCCATCGCCCTGAGCACACCTGCACGTTGCGTACGCGGCCGGAAGCAGATCTAGCCCCCTTAATACAAGTGCGAGCTTACGATCCAATGCGGTGCGCGCCACTCAGTCGCTGACGTCAAGAAGTGCTTCGGCTGATACCACGACGCCGAGTGCCCATATCTTTCCCGCGTAGTTGGTTAGTGCGTATAGACCAAATGGCCAGACTCAGATCAAATACCCAGATCTCGTTAAGCGTGTTAAGTATCCGCGAACGCCAACAGGGCCAGGCTCACCTCTCTCCTAGGTGGTCTGAACCTGCCCTGTCGCTCCGCCACAAAGTAACAGCCGGGGGCCGTCGAGAACCCAGGCCCACCTCTACCGGGATGGAGCCACCTGCCCCTTCAGCCCCCATCTTCGAACAGTATCACAGGTAATGTAATAGTGTAAAGTATATAGTATATGCCCGTGATCACTTCCCGAAGTGATCACGGCCCAGTAGTATAGCATGGCAGACAGACAAGAGTGTAGGGCCACTGATGGAACACTAGCATCCTATACTAAGCAAGTAGGATTGCAGGTAAAGGTATCAACAGCAGTATCAAAGACAGGCTATGCATCAGGATAGGAATAACGAAAGCAGTAACATGCTACACTACTCTAATGCAAGCAGTATAGAGGAGAGTAGGCGATATCTGGTGATCAAGGGGGGGGGGGCTTGCCTGGTTGCTCAGACAAGAAGGAGGGGTCGTCGATGTAGTCGATCACAGGGGTACCGGCATCGGTCTCAGGGTCTACCGGAAAGAAGTAACGAAGGGGGAACACAATAAATAACAGAGCAATCAAATGTATCACAAAGCAAGAAGCGGCAACATGTTGTGCTAGAAGTGACCTAACGTGGTAGTAAGTGATACTGGTGAAGGGGCGCAAACATCCGGGAAAGTATTCCCAGTGTTCCGCGTTTTCTGGTAGACAGGCCGGAGGGGAAAAGTTGCAGGATTGATATGCTAGGGACGTGTGGCTGACAAACGGGCTGCGTATCCGGGTTCGTCTCGTCGTTCTGAGCAACTTTCATGTAGAAAGTATTTTCATCTGAGCTACGGTTTAATTTATATTAATTTTTGAAGTTTTAAATCATTTTTTTAATTTATTAATTATTAATCAAATTAACATTATCAAGAATAGTGCTTGCTGACGTCAGCATGACGTCAGCATGGCATCAGCAGTTGACCTGGTCAACCTGACAGGTGGGCCCCACATGTCATTGGCTGAAGACTAACTATTTGTTAACATCTAATTAGTAGATTAACTAGAGTTAATTAGTTAACTAAACAGTGTTAATTAAGTTAATTAGTTAATTAATACTTGATTTATTATTTACTTATTTAATCCTTTTAATTAAATAATTTTTTAATTAGTTTTTTATTTTTATTAATTATTATTTTTATCCCTTTTTTATAGACGTTCTGGGCGCTGGGGCCCGCGTGTAAGTGGCCCAGGACCTTGCGGGCGCTGGGTTCACGGGCGCATGGCGCAAACTGAGCAGAGCCCCGGGGTGGCAGTGGCCTTGGCCACGAGAGGGCTTGCACGCGTGGGCGCACAGAGGCTGGTCGGCGTCCACAGCCAGGAGCTGTGGCAAGGCCAGGCAGAGCAGGCGTGGCCTGGCGCTGCCCGGCGGAGGAGGACGCGGCCTGGCGTGGCCAGCTGTGGCCAGATGCGGTAGGCAGTAGGGGCGGAGGTAGGCAGCGGTGGGGCGCCGGCGCCGGCGAAGTAAGATGCGGGCGGCGACAGGCGAGGCCAGGCAGCAGGGCGCCGCCGGATGGCGCGGGTCATGCGTGCGGGGACGGACGGGAGCGCAGGGGCGAACAGGGGTAACGGGGTGCGGGCGTGGCCGGGCGCAGCGACCCGCAGCCGGGTGCCGCCTGCGGCGGTGGAGCATGACCGGCGCTGGGAAGGACAGAGGTGCGGGCGACGTCGGTGACAGAGGGAAAAACGGGGAAGCGGGTCGCGGGAGCTCACCCCCGGTGTCATGAAGGGGGTCGGCGAGGCTCGGGGTCGGCCGATGAGGAGGAGGCCGAGGACGCGGCGACGCAGGGGAGGAGCGGCGATGGCGTCCGGCGTGGTCGTCCCAGTCGGTGGTGACGGTCGGTCCGGTCGGCGTGGCTCGAGGAGGCCGGCGGGGTCCGTTGACGGCGTCGGGACGGCCTTGGTCGATCCACCCACGGAGCTAGACGGCGGGGATGACGAGGTGATGGTGTGGGGCGGCGGCGGCAGATCGCGGGGAGGAACGGGCGGCGCGGTTGGTGCGGTGGCTATCCAGGGGCGGCGGGATCGGCGATGGGGTCGGGTGGCCGTTGCCCCGATCCAGAGGGAGTCGGGGGGAGGCAGCGAGAGGAGTGGGGGGGAAGTGGTGGGGTGTGGTGGTGGATTAGGGTTTGGTCGGGTGGGGATAAGGGGGACCAGGGTGGGCCGGCCTGGCGGCCCGTCAGCCTGCTGGGCCGAGGCCCGGATGGGGGGGGGGGGTGTTGTTCCTTCTATTTTTTTGTGCTAGTCTTTCTCCTTTTCTTATTTTCTTTTCTCTCCAGTTTTAATTTTACATCTCAAATAGCTTAGTTTTATAAAATACATTAGTTGTCCCTAAATTAGTATTAACAAACATGCCACCACCACAATTAACTTGGCACCTAAAATAAAATAGTTTGTAAGTGTTTAATATTTTAAAAGCTTTTAAATAATTGGTTTTGTTACTGTCTTGCTCATTACAGAGTTTTAATCACTTTATAAAAGTGGGGTTTCTCCACCAACATTTAGTAAGGACTATTTGCAACAAACCAAACATTTTAGTTCCAATATTTGAAAACTATTGTTGTTTGCCATATTTTGGATTTTGAATTTGAATCGGTTTCTGAACTAACGCGATTATCAACAGTAACGGAGGTGACATGGCATCATTAGCAGAGTTTCACTGTAGCATGATTATCCGGGCGTCACAGTCACTACTATCGAGATTCAATAAGAATAGACCACTCTTCAAGGGTGCATGACCATAAAAGATATTACTCATATAAATAGAACAATCATTATTCTCTAATTTAAATGAATAACCGTCTCGCATCAAACAAGATCCAGATATAATGTTCATGCTCAACGCTGGCACCAAATAACAATTATTTAGGTCTAATACTAATCCCGAAGGTAGATATAGAGGTAGCGTGCCAACCATGATCACATCAACTTTGGAACCATTTCCCACGCGCATCATCACCTCATCCTTAGCCAATCTTTGTTTAATCCGTAGCCCCTGTTTTGAGTTACAAATATTAGCAACAGAACCAGTATCAAATACCCAGGTGCTACTACGAGCATTAGTAAGGTACGCATCAATAACATGTATATCACATATACCTTTGTTCACCTTTCCATCCTTCTTATCCGCCAAATACTTGGGGCAGTTCCGCTTCCAGTGACCAGTTTGCTTGTAGTAGAAGCACTCAGTTTCAGGCTTAGGTCCAGACTTGGGTTTCTTCTCTTGAGTAGAAACTTGCTTGTTGTTCTTCTTGAAGTTCCCCTTCTTCTTCCCTTTGCTCTTTTTCTTGAAACTAGTGGTCTTGTTGACCATCAACACTTGATGCTCCTTCTTGATTTCTACCTCCGCAACCTTTAGCATTGCGAAGAGCTCGGGAATTGTCTTATCCATCCCTTGCATATTATAGTTCACCACGAAGCTCTTGTAGCTTGGTGGCAGTGATTGGAGAATTCTGTCAATGACGCTATCATCCGGAAGATTAACTCCCAGTTGAATCAAGTGATTATTATACCCAGACATCTTGAGTATATGCTCACTGACAGAACTATTCTCCTCCATCTTGCAGCTATAGAACTTATTGGAGACTTCATATCTCTCAATCCAGGAATTTGCATGAAATATTATCTTCAACTCCTGGAACATCTCATATGCTCCATGACGTTCAAAACGTCGTTGAAGACCCGGTTCTAAGCCGTAAAGCATGGCACATTGAACTATCGAGTAGTCATCAGCTTTGCTCTGCCAGACGTTCATAACATCTGGTGTTGCTCCTGCAGCAGGCCTGGCACCCAGTGGTGCTTCCAGGACGTAATTCTTCTGTGCAGCAATGAGGATAATCCTCAAGTTACGGACCCAGTCCGTGTAATTGCTACCATCATCTTTCAACTTTGCTTTCTCAAGGAACGCATTAAAATTCAACGGAACAACAGCACGGGCCATCTATCTACAATCAACATAGACAACCAAGATACTATCAGGTACTAAGTTCATGATAATTTTAAGTTCAGTTAATCATATTACTAAAGAAATCCCACTTAGATAGACATCCCTCTAATCCTCTAAGTGATCACGTGATCCAAATCAACTAAACCATGTCCGATCATCACGTGAGATGGAGTAGTTTCAATGGTGAACATCACTATGTTGATCATATCTACTATATGATTCACGCTCGACCTTTCGGTCTCCGTGTTCCGAGGCCATATCTGTTATATGCTAGGCTCGTCAAGTTTAACCTGAGTATTCCGCGTGTGCAACTGTTTTGCACCCGTTGTATTTGAACGTAAAGCCTATCACACCCGATCATCACATGGTGTCTCAGCACGAAGAACTTTCGCAACGGTGCGTACTCAGGGAGAACACTTATACTTTGATAATTTAGTGAGGGATCATCTTATAATGCCACCGTCAATCAAAGCAAGATAAGATGCATAAAAGATAAATATCACATGCAATCAATATAAGTGATATGATATGGCCATCATCATCTTGTGCTTGTGATCTCCATCTCCGAAGCACCTCCATGATCACCATCGTCACCGGGCGACACCTTAATCTCCATCGTAGCATCGTTGTCGTCTCGCCAATCTTATGCTTCTACGACTATCGCTACCGCTTAGTGATAAAGTAAAGCATTACAGGGCGACGACAAAGATTCTTTGTCATCCGCTAGCTGATGGGAAAGAAAGTGGCCGTTAGGAGGTCCTCGCTTGTACGCCACCCTCCCTCTTTGTCGTCCGCTAGTGGACGCCAAAGAACTGGCTGATGGCAAACACCGTCTTTGCCGTCAACTTTCTGTATGTTGATGGCAAAGACCTCCTTTGCCATCAGCTAGCTGATGGCAAAGATCCTGATTCTAGTAGTGAATACCCCAATATCCCCAAAACCCTAGGGGAGTCAACGGAATTTTCATCCAGCCGCCACAGAGTCCAGAAACACCAGATCCAATCTAGACACCATCCCGGATGGGGTTCACCACCTCCATTGGTGCCTCCCTTATGATGCGTGAGTAGTTCTTTGTAGACCTTCGGGTCCATAGTTAGTAGCTAGATGGCTTCCTCTCTCTCGCTGAATTCTCAATACAATGGTCTCTTGGAGATCCATATGATGTAACTCTTTTGCGGTGTGTTTGTTGGGATCGATGAACTTTGAGTTTATGATCATATCTATCTTTTTATATCCACGAAAGTTATTTGAGTTTCTTTGATATCTTATATGCATGATCTCTTATAGCCTCGTATTTTTTCTCCGATATTTGGGTTTTGTTTGGCCAACTTGATCTATTTATCTTGCAATGCGAAGAGGTGCTTTGTAGTGGGTTCGATCTTACAGTGCTTGATCCCAGTGACAGAAGGGGAACCGACACGTATGTATCATTGCTACTAAGGATAAAACGATGGGGTCTATGTCTACATAGATAGATCTTGTCTACATCATGTCATCGTTCTTATTGCATTACTCCGTTTCTCCATGAACTTAATACACTAGATGCATGCTGGATAGCGATCGATGTGTGGAGTAATAGTAGTAGATGCAGGCAGGAGTCGGTCTACTAATCTTGGATGTGATGCCTATGTAATGATCATTGCCTGGATATCATCATGATTATTTGAAGTTCTATCAATTGCCCAACAGTAATTTGTTCACCCACCGTTTGCTATTTTTCTTGAGAGAAGCCACTAGTGAAACCTACGGCCCCCGAGTCTCTTTCTCATATATTTTCCTTTGCGATCTATTTTTCCTTTGCATTTATTTTCAGATCTATTAAACCAAAAATACAAAAATACCTTGCTGCAATTTATTCTTATTTATTTTGTTTGGCGTTCGATCTATCAATCTACTACAATTTATCTCACGTCCATTTGCCTATCTTGAGGCCCCGTACCCGGAAGGGATTGACAACCCCTTTAACACGTTGGGTTGCGAGAATTTGTTATCTGTGTGTAGGGGCTGTTTACATTGTGATGCTTGGTTCTCCTACTGGTTCGATATTCTTGGTTTCATATATGAGGGAAATACCTACCGCCGCTGTGCTGCATCATCCCTTCCTCTTTGGGGAAATACCGACGTAGCTTCCAGCGACATCAAAAGGAATTTCTGGCGCCGTTGCCGGGGAGGATCTTCAACATATACCAAGTTCCTAATCACAAATCTCATCTCCTTGCAATTTACATTATTTTCCATTTTCCTTTTGTTTTCCTCTCCCCCACTTCACAAAAAGTTGCCGTTTTATTCGCCCCTCTTTTTTCGTTCGCCATTTTTCTTGCCGGATCTGTTTTTGTGCGCAATCTTGTTTGCCATTATTATCGTTATGGATAGTTCTTCCTCTATTGCTTGCACTCCCGAGAACGAGGTTCTCAACTTTAAACAAAGGGAGGGATAAAATTTAAAAGATGCTTGGTATAGAATTTACAATGCTCATAATAGATCTATCCGTAAGCAATCTATCGTTGTTTTTCTTCGTTGTTTTTATGTTGGCATCACCACTTGGTATAGATTTGTCCTTGATACGATTACCGGTGGAAATTTATTAATCTGTTCTTCTCTTGATGCTTTTGATGCTATGGGAAATTTAGGTGGCTTACCACCTCTCATGATCAATGAAACAACTTTGACTCTTGAGCATGTTATGGAAAGACTATATGCTATTGAAAAGAAATGTTCAGCGAAGATCATATGGAAATTATAGATAAAAAGATGCATAATTTTGCCACCAAGAATGGGTCAAGAGAAGGAGAAATTTTTAAGTTGTTAAAAGAAAAGGGTACCGTAATCCATGAGAGAATAGAAGAAAGCCCGTCTCGGATTGATAAACTAGAAGAAATCTTTAGTAATCTAAGCACGGCTTTTGCTTCCGCTAAAACTATCGAAAAAACTCCCGTAAAGTGTGGCAAAGTTACTCAAGTTACCAAGAACAAGGGTGCAACTTCTAGTAATAGTAATAAAGAAGATCTTAATATGATTAGTATTCACCCGGATTTGTTGAAGTGATAAGGGATCCTTTTTTGCAAGAATGAAATCTTTAAATTTATTCCTAGGAGTATTGTTATTGAAGATCTTTATGCTAAATCTTTGCAGGATTCTAAGTGTTTGATTGAAGAGTTGGACAAGGATGACAAAACTTAGATCCATGCTTTATGCCTAGCTAAGGGCATAAAACTATAACGCTTGTTGGGAGGCTACCCAATGAATAGAATTTATTTTTGCTTTTTACTTTCTGTTCTTGAGTGTTAGCACAATTATGATACTGTTATGATTGTGTTTTTTGTGTTTTAATTAGTGTTTGTGCCAAGTAGAACCAATAGGATCTTCTTGGGTGATAGTCTTTCATCCTGCTAAAAAAACAGAAACTTTTACGCTCACGAATACAATTCTTATTTTTTAAGAATATTTATATACAAATTACCCATGTCTTCATAGTTTTTCAGAATTTTTGGAGTTCCAGAAGTATTCAAACAAATCAGATTGCTACAGACTGTTCTGTTTTGACAGATTCTGTTTTCAATGCGTTGTGTGCTTATTTTGATGGCTCTATGGTTTTCTTTGATGAGTTTTTGACATAGAAAAGTTGGATTACAGTAGATATAATGCACTAAAAATGAATTGGTTTGGTACAGTACTTATAGTAGTGATTTATTTTTCTTACGCTAACGGATCTCACGAAGGTTTTGTTGAGTTTTGTGTGATTGAAGTTTTCGAGTTTTGGTTATCTTATGATGGATGAAGGAATAAGGAGTAGAAGAGCCTAAGCTTGGGGATGCCCCGACTAACGGTGTCCTAGACTAGGGGGTACTCACCACGTCGTCTCCCGATCAGTTGGATTGGGCCGAGGACCCCCATGGCCGTTTACTCATGGGCCAGTTCGGACAGCCGATGTATACACGAGGAATATTTCACAAGACTTGGTTATCAAGACAAGGACTCCTCTTCACCGACGTATTCGACTAGGACTCTTGTTATCCTAGGCCTCTGGTACATTATATAAGCCGAGGCCGGGCTAGTCGATAGGGAAGCTAGATCATTATGATATTATTCATCATACCCTTAGGTTTTAGACCACAACATATGATCTCGAGGTAGATCAACTCTTGTAATCTCTATATTCATCAAGATCAATCAAGTAGGAAGTAGGGTATTACCTACATTAAGAGGGCCCAAACCTGGATAAACATCGTGTCCCCTGTCTCCTATTACCCATCGATTCATGACAAACAACTTGGACCCCCTACCCGAGATCTGCCGGTTTTGACACTGACAATGGTGCTTTCATTGGGAGTTCCGATGTGAGATCAACGAAGGATCAATGACTCGTCTGCAGATTAACTGCGACGTCGGCATCTTTGTCACCAGCTCGACTGGTCTCCTTGGCTCGACCAAGGACTGCACTCCACATCAGATCATCATGTTCGGACGATGACCTTCATCAACATCAACTCCGATCTCGCTCAAGATCATGGAGGAATCATTCATGGAGCCCGAGGGCTCAACGTCAACATTGCCCTTGAGTGACCGTGCTGTTTCTCTGAATAGTGAACTTGTATCCACCACCACCGCCTTCTCGAGTGTCATTTTAACGATTGCTTCAGCGGAATTGTGCGGAATTAAGTCTACAACAACCATGCAAAATTTCATCGAGTTCCGATGGAGGAATCTCTGGCAATATATGATTCACCGGAGCCCTGTCAAATCTGGACAGGAATCTGGACGAGTTTAGGGTGTGGTCTCCGGAGCCCAGCTTGGAAGTCCTTTGGAAGATCCAACCGTTCATCTGCTGCGAAATTCTCATATCTACCACCCTTCAAAATTTCAGCTCGATCCGGCGATTCAAACTCCGGGAACCTTCCAATGAGTGGACCAATTTTTCTGATCTGTTTTCTGCGCGAATACGGATCCAACCCGAATTCATGTTTCTTTATAAACGTGATATTGGACAACCTATTTCAAGGAATTTTCTTCTAGGGTATTGTGCCTTGTTCTTAACACGCGCCCATAAAATTTAAGTTTTCTTTGAGGTACTCTTCACCATCACACCGGTGTCAAAACCAGTCCGGTAACATTGCTCCACGGCTGCCGACCTGCGCTAGACACGTCGTCGCTTTGTTGAGCCGAGATCAACTTCTTCGGATCATCATCTCGGCGAGCCGAACAAGAGTTCAACATCGCAAAGGATAAATCATCACCAACATTGCCGCCCCACGGATTACACGGAGCGGGCACACCGGCATCGCCGCACGGTCACTTCATCAAGCTGGCATTGGCCACGTCACGAGTTACGACCTGCATTGGCATGCCTGCACTGTTGCTTCTTCAAGCCGATGTCCATCACGCCGACCTACTTCGACTCATCGACTGACATGGAGGCTTCGACACCTCAGATGGACTGGGGGCTCCGCTATTTCTTCATCAACATGCTCCGGTGACTTCGGCGTCACCGCCCGACCAGCTTCGACATGTCGGCTGGCATGGTGGTTGCAACATCGACTTACCGACCTGCTCCGTCACCTCGGCATTCAGGCCATATTTCTTAATTTATTTATTTCACTTAAATTAATCAAGTAGAAGAATATTTGAAGCATATTATTGTTATTATTTCTGGCTCGCACTATTTTATGTGTGCAGGAGATTGGTTCAGACTGGGCCGTGCTGTCACCTCGGTGTGCCGACGTCGTCGTCCCACCTCCGTCGACACAATTGTGTCATTGCCTTGGCATGCTGCCCTGTGTTGGTGAAAGTGCAACTATCCTTGGGTGGTTTTGGTAATTCCTAACAACACAGTGCTCATTGAACTAATGCTCTTTCAAGATGATCATTTCAGAAAGTTCAATCATTGGCATGGCATGGACTAGTAATGTGGACCCCTCAAAATTCTAAAGACACATATTGGCTCAAGCTCAACACTCTACATTTTCATTTTAGTGATCCAAGATCACATTGAGTCCATAGGAAAAGCCAATACTATTAAAAGGGGACGAGGTGTTGCTTAATGGCTTGCTTAATCCAAATGCTTAGTGATATGCTTCAAAAGCTCTCAACCACTTTCTCATTTCCACATATGTCCCAAACCAAAAGTCAAACCCGGCCCCACCGAAATGATCTATTCGGCGCCACTGAGTTCATTTGACATAACCACTGCCAGAAACCCCAGTCAGTTCGGTCTCACCGATAGGGATCTCGGTCTCACCGAGATGGGATTGCAAACTCTCTATTTCTCTTCGTAACGTTTTGGTCCAACCAAGATGACTGATCGGTCCCACCGAGTTCGCAATGCAAATTCTTTGTTTCCCTTTCATAACATTTCGGTCTTACCGGAATGATCGATTCAGTCCCACTGAATTTGCTTGACCAACTCTTTCTTTGCCTATTACAAAAATCAGTCCTACCGAGTTTATGTGATCGGTCTCACCGAGATTACGTTATGCCCTAACCCTAATGAAATCGGTCCCACTGACTTGACATGTCGGTCCCACCGAAAAGCCTAACGTTCACATGTTGAACTAAATCGGTGTGACCAATTTCATGATTTGGTCTCAACGAGTTTGTTAAATTGTGTGTAACGATTAGATTTTGTGTGGAGGCAATATATACCCGTCCACCCACTCTTCATTCGTGGAGAGAGCCATCAGAACGTGCCTACACTTCTAGCATACATTTTCTAAGAGAGAACCACCTACTCATGTGTTGAGACCAACATATTCCATTCCTACCACAAGAATCTTGATCTCTAGCCTTCCCCAAGTTGCTTTCCACTCAAATCATCTTTCCACCAAATCCAAATCTGTGAGAGAGAGTTGAGTGTTGGGGAGACTATCATTTGAAGCACAAGAGCAAGGAGTTCATCATCAACACACCATCTATTACCTTTTGGAGAGTGGTGTCTCCTAGATTGGTTAGGTGTCACTTGGGAGCCTCCGACAAGATTGTGTAGTTGAACCAAGGAGTTTGTAAGGGCAAGGAGATTGCCTACTTCGTGAAGATCTACCCTAGTGAGGCAAGTCCTTCATGGGCGATGGCGATGGTGGGATAGACAAGGTTGCTTCTTCGTGGACCCTTCATGGGTGGAGCCCCCCGTGGACTCACATAGTTGTTACCCTTCGTGGGTTGAAGTCTCCATCAACGTGGATGTACGATAGCACCAGCTATCGGAACCGCGCCAAAAATCTCAGTGTCTAGATTGCGTTTGCTCCCTCCAAACTCCTCTGTTTACCTTCATGTGCAATGTTTTTACATTTCGCTGCTATACTCTTAGACTTGCATGTGTAGGTTGATTGCTTGACTTGTGCTAAGTTGCTAAAATCTGCCAAGACTTAAAATTGGGAAAAGTCTAGATTTTTATTTTGTCAAGTAGTCTAATCACCCCCCTCTAGACATACTTTCGATCCTACAAGTGGTATCAAAGCTTTGTCTCATTTTGCCTTGATTTCCGTATCTTTTGGTGATCATAGCCTTGGTTTCACAACCTAGGAGAGTATGGCGTCTAGCTAGGGAAATTACCACCGTAGAGGTCCTTACTTTGATGGCACTAATTTTGCTAGTTGGAAGCATAAGATGAAAATGCATATTCTTGGACATAACCCCGCCATTTGGGCTATTGTGTGTATTGGCTTGCAAGGTGAATTCTTTGATGGAAGATAACCGAACCGTGAAGCTACTGCGAAAGAGTTGGAGATGCTGCAATACAACGCTCAAGCTTGCGATATCCTCTTCAACGGATTGTGCCCCGAAGAATTCAACAAAATCAGCCGTCTTGAGAATGCAAAGGAAATTTGGGATACTTTGATTGATATGCACGAGGGTACCGACTCCGTCAAGGAATCCAAATTGGATGTGCTTCAAAGTCAACTTGACAAGTTCAAAATGAAGGATGGTGAAGGTGTCGCTGAAATGTACTCTAGGATTGCTCTCATCATAAATGAGATTGCCGACTTAGGAAGTGAAGAGATGACTGATAGATTCATCATCAAGAAGATCCTAAGAGACTTGGATGGAAAATATGATACTGTGTGCACATTGATCCAAATGATGCTCAATTACAAAGATCTCAAGCCAACGGAAGTCATTGGGAGAATTGTTGCTCATGAGATGTCACTCAAGGATAAGGAAGAGCTTCACAACAAGTCAAGTGATGCTTATAAAGCCTCATGTGATGCTCGTACATAATCAAGTGAGAAACAAATCTTCAGTGAGGAATTGAGCCTAATGGTGAAAAACTTTAACAAGTTCTACAAGAGTAGAAGCAAAGAAAGAAGTTCCAAGTCAAGGTCCTATAATGACAAAAGATCTTCGAGTTGTGAGCATAATTACTACAATTGTGGAAGACCCGGACACTACTCCAATGAGTGTACGGCTCCCTACAAAAGAAGAGAAGATTCACCCAAAAGGAGAAATAGAAGAGAAGAATCACCTCCAAGAGAGAGGAGTAGAGATGATCGTTATGAATGAAGAACCTCTCAGAGAAGCAAGGATTCGGAAAGGAAGGACAAATCATCAAAGAGCTACACAAAACAAAGACATCAATCTCATGTTGGTGAATGGGTATCCGGCTCCGACTTCGGCCATCACTTCGAAAGAAGTTATCACTCCGACCCCGAATATACTCAAGATAAAGGTGTTGCCGGTCTAGCACTTGTGTCAACCAACTCCTATGACATATTTGACTCACCAAATGAAGGAATTGGAAGATTCTTCATGGCTAAAGGCCCAAAGGTATCACACCCCGAGTATGTTGATTTCAATAGTGATGAAGATGATTTGCTAGGTGATGATGATTTACTTGTTGACAACTCTAGTGATGAAAACTATGATGAAATTGCTATTAATCATGCTAATCAAAATAAAACGAATGATGATGATAAGAAGGAGATTGTGCGTCTAACTAAAGAACTAAATACTCTTAAGTTAGCTCATGAAACTACCTTGGAAGATCATCGAGAACTTTTAAAGACTCATGAGAAGCTATGCTTTGAAAAGCTCAACCTTGAGCAAGAACATGGGTTCTTAAAAGCAATCAATGATGATCTTTGCAAGAAAAGTTCTTCTTACATTGCCAAGCGTTTACTCTTGTGTACTTACATGCCACAAGTTAAATCTAGCAACAAGAGCAAGAAATATTCTTCTTCTAGTAGTAATAACGATCATGTTAAATCCAATATTGTTGCTTCTAGTAGTTCTCTTGATTCCACTAATTATTCTCTTAGCCAAGTTACACTTGAGCAAGAAAATAGCTTATTGAAGTGAATTATAGAGAAAGGTGTTTACAAGAGCCTTGTCGGGAGTAAGCAATTTAAGCAAATTGTACGCAAGCAAGGAAGGCACCGTAAGTATCAAGGTGTTGGTTTTGAACAAAAGTTCAATGCCAATGGAGTTGAGTGGGAAGAAGATCAATACCCCAAAACGAAGTTTGTTCCTCAACAAGAGAAGTATGATCCTACTTATTTCCATGGGACACAAGCTCAATATGATCTTCCACCACAAGACCACAAGCAAAAGGGCAAGGACAAGCTTCAAGAGGAGATTGATGCATTTGAAGAAGATCCCAAGGCCTTGGTCAAGTGGGTTCCCAAGACTACATCAAGTTCTACTTCATCAAGTACAACTACAACTTCAAGGATTCCCATCAAGATGATGTGGATCCCTAAGAAGAAGAACTAGAGAGTTCTTGAGGGTGACTCCGCCAACATACTTCACTCATATCATCTTGGCGAGGACAAGTGCAAACAACTTCCACATCTTGCACTAGTTCAAGGAGTGACAAACCTCTTGTTGGTAAGACAAGGGACAAGGTAACCTAATGCTTTCATGGACATCATCTTGTGTGAACATCACTCTATGTCTATGGATATCCTTGTTTGTTCCTTGTGGGACTAACCCGTGTAGGTATTGAAAGTGCAACTCACTCCAATGGATTGCTCCAAATGATCTACACCAACATTGAGCATCCACAGCTTCAACATCTATATGAAGTCATCATCGACAAAACCCAAGGTTAGTTCATCCCTCTTAGGGGGGATATCACATCTAGGGGGAGCTTTACTCTAAAAATTGAGCTAAAGCAACTCTAATGGTGTGAACACAACAATGATTTATGTAAAAGTGGTAAACCCACTTGCGCTTAAACGATGAGTATGACCTATGATCAAATGTTCTCATTTGACTCCTAAGTCAATATACTCATATATAGATGACCTGGTCATCACCAATTGCTTGATAGATGCTAGAGTGTTTGTGCATGCTTTGTCACATATTTCATTTGCCATTTTATTGTGTGAGCATGTTGATTGCATATTTTACTCATTCGAGGACATCCATTTGTTGCTTTGATTGTTTGGCTCTTTTTCTTTTGCCAAATGGATGGACAAGAATGCCTAAGAACCTCCTCTAGCTATCTATGCTTTTCTCGTCTCAAACTCTATTCATGCTACATCACAAAGTTTGATAAAGTTAGATTCAAACACTCTGTGTGAGGAGCACTCAGAGTCCGCAATTCATCATAGACTTAAACTTCCAAAACCTCTCTGTGCATTTCGGTTTGACCGATTCATCCTTTTCGGTCTGACCGAGTTCACTGAGTTGATCTAGGTTTTCAATCATGGTGCAACCAATTAGAACTTTTTGGTCACTCCGAGTTGCAGTAACCACTTGTTATTCTGCATCTCGGTGCCACCGAGTTGTTCCACTCGGTCACACCGACAAGGTCAGGATATATATACCGACGGGTTGAATTTTGGAAATTTATCCAAAACCCTTCATCCCGTGCGGGTCCTGCTCTGCCGCCTCGGGTCTCCGGATCGTCCTCTGGTCGCCAGTGACCTCCCGCCGCCGGTCTCCGTCACCGTCAACGGAATTCAACCCCGCCGTTGCCGCCACAGCGAACTCACCGCCGAACTAGGTTATGGGTTCAAAACTTTGTGATGTTCCTTACTCCGATTCTTAGCACAAAGCAAATGCCATGTTTGTTACCACGTATGAGATCATCCTGTCCAACAAGAACATCCCTTAGATTAGATTTGATTCGAAAATTTAGGGTTAGGTTTCTGCTGAACTCATCTTGGACAGACCGAGTTGTAGAAATCGGTCTCACCGATTTGGCTTAGGCCATTGCACTTGCATTTTTCGATCTAACCGAAAATTGCAAATCGGTGTGACCGAGTTCAACTCTCTGTGAAACCCTAGCAATCTCGGAGTCACCGAACTGTGACTCGGTCTGACCGATGTCACTAGTTTAGACTCCAAAAGTTGCTTCGGTGTCACTGAGTTCAACAAATCGGTAGCTCCGAAATGCTCTCTGTGGAAAACTAAAACTAAGTTTTTGACTCATTTGTTTTGCAAAAGCTCTGCACTTTGTGATGCTTATCCACTCTACCTCATCTATATCTATTCACAGGGTCTGCTGTCAGTTTGCTTTGCCAATATGTCTGGTCAGAGTGATAGCCAAAACAAGTCAGAAGAGCAAGTGAACATGAGTGAGGGCACTAGTCCCTCTAGCAGCTATGGTGAGGGCAGCAGGAGTAGTCCAAGAAATTTTCCCAAAAGCAGCTACAAGGACAAGGAAGAAGAGAAACTCAGACTCAGAGGATGAGGATTATGTGGCTGCTGAGGAAGAGGTCAGCTCCAAGAAGAAGGTGCTTAAAAAGGAATATGGAGCTGCTGCTGTAACAAAACCTGGAATGCACAAGAAGGCACCCGCCAAGAGATTTCCTATGTCTAAGGCCAGAGCCTCCATTCATGAAACTTCCAAATCAACCGGAGGAGAGGCTGCTGGTGAGGGCAAGAAGAAAAAGGAAAGGAAGAGAGGAAGATGGTGCAAGAAGGTAGATCCCATGGTAGAATTTGAGAAGCACTCATCTGATGAAGATGAAGAAGAGGAAGAGGATGCTGCTCCAACATTAAAGACTCAAAAGATGATGGGGGATGCCATCAAGTCTGGGGCTGCCCCTTCAAAGCCCAAGAGGAGCACAAGGAATATTCCAGCTGCTGAAAAGAACAAGGCCCCAGTGCCTGAGATTGAAGAAGAAGATGTTGAATCCCAAGTGCTTAGGAAGCTCAAACTTAAGATTCCAGATCATGATGACAGCCATCCAGTGGCAGAAGACATGAACATCAGGAAGGATGTAGGTCTCAGACTTTGGAGACAAACTGATCCATATGTTGTGAGGAGAAGGACAGCTGTGGACTACAGGTTCCATACCAAAGAGCGGCAGGATTTCTATGAAACCATCTTGCTTGACAAGAAGCCCATTGTTTGTGATATGAAGTGGGTAGATTGGAAATACATTGACAACAATAAAGATCATTTTCCAGGAGTGCATGAGAGCTTTAGGCTATGTGGAGTGGACAAGTTTGTGGGTCAGAAGCTGACCAAGTGGAATGATGAACTCATCACGCAATTCTACTCCACAACACACTTCTATCCTGATGGTAGAATTGTTTGGATGTCTGAGGGTACAAGGTACCAATCAACTGTTGATGAATGGGCAAAATTGATCAGTGCCCCTGAAGAGCATGAATATGACTTTGATGTATATGCCAAGAAGAAGAAAGACCACAACTCACAATGGCCAACATGTACAAAGAAATTCCAGACAAAGCCTTGGAAACTCATAAGCTTGGGTCTGTTGATTATCTGTTGTCTGGTTTGGCCACAATCAACACTATTCTGAGGCATACCTTGTTGCCAAAATCTGGAGATCACAAGATGATCAGAGGCCACTCAATCAACTTGCTGCAATTGTTTGATGTACCCCAAAAATTCAAACTCATGAGTCTGATTGTGGAAACAATCAAGAGGACAGCTGCAGATCAGAAGAGATCATGTGGGTATGCTCCACATATTCAGGTGCTCATCAACTCCAATATGGGCACAGGCACCTACCTGTTGGATAAGGAGCATCTACCCTTGAGACCAGACTTTGAGGACAACATTTTTGTCATGAATGAAGAAGATCCCACATCTGTGCAGGCACAAGAAAAGAGAGAGAAAGCTAAGGCTGACAAAGATGCAAAGATGCCAAGTGTTGAAGAGGCATCTCAAGTGTTCCTCAAAACCAAACATGATCAACTTCCATATCTGATTCAAGCAACCCTGAGGATTGAGAAGGGCTTGGCCACCCTGACTCAGAACCAAGAAAGCCTGGAAAGGATCATTGAGACTAAGTTCTATGATCTTGATCTAAAAGTGACAGAGATGCAAACAACAGTTGAGCAGCTCCAGGAAGAAGCCGAGGAGAGGAAAGGGCAGGCTACCATAGATGCCTTTCAAAGAGTGCCAAGAGGCCAGAGATCTGTTGCAGTGCCCATGGCTGACACAAGAGCAACTTCATCAGCACCTGCAGCCACAACATTAGTGCCACCTCCAGTTGCCACTCCACCAGCTCCATCAAATTCCATAGATGCATTCATCCTTGGAGTCCTCTCAACACCTCCTCCCGAAGATCAAGCCTAGAGAGACACATAGCACTATGCATTTTCAAACTTTTTGGTAACTTGTTGCCAAAGGGGGGGGGGGGAATGTATAGAGCATAGGCTTCGAGAGAGAGTGTTTTTGCCTCTTTTATCTCTTTTGCTATTTGGTTGATTTTTTGTGTGCTTTCTTAATACTCTTTATCTATATGTGTGAGATACTTGTATGATCATGTGTTTGATCATATCCTACATTAAAGCTTGTGGTTTAATGATGTTATCTTTTATATCTCTTGTATCATCATTCACTTTGCCTTGGTGATGAGTGCATGTTTTTACTTTCTATCATTTTGAGCGCTCCACCAAGATGTATGTGACATGGAAGAGTAACCCATGATCCTAATCGATTGTGCATTTGCATTCAAAAGTAAATTTTAAATAATGCACAAATATAGGGGGAGCTCTTACTTATCACATACTTCTCAAAGCGACGATGCATTTAAATCTTATTATCATTCGTGGAAACTTTGATCTATATGTTGTCATCAATTCCAAAAAGGGGGAGATTGAAAGTGCAACTATCCCAGGGTGGTTTTGGTAATTCCTAACAACATATAGCTCATTGAACTAATGCTCTTTCAAGATGATCATTTCAGAAAGTTCAATGATTGGCATGGCATGGACTAGGAATGTGGACCCCTCAAAATTCTAAGGACACATATTGGCTCAAGCTCAAGACTCTACATTTTCATTTTAGTGATCCAAGATCACATCGAGTCCATAGGAAAAGCCAATACTATTAAAAGGGGATGAGGTCTTGCTTAATGGCTTGCTTGCTCAAAATGCTTAGTGATATGCTTCAAAAGCCCTCAACCACTTTCTCATTTCCACATATGTCCCAAACCAAAAGTCAAACTCTGCCCCACTGAAATGATCTATCCGGTGCCACCGAGTTCATTTGACATAGCCACTGCCAGAAACCCTAGTCAGTTCGATCTCACCGATAGGGATCTCGGTCTCATCGAGATGGGATTGCAAACTCTCTGTTTCCCTTTGTAACGTTTCGGTCCAACCGAGATGAGCGATCGGTCCCACCGACCTCGCAATGCAAACTCTCTATTTCCCTTTCGTAACGTTTTGGTCTTACCGAAATGAGCGATCCGGTCCCACCGAGTTTGCCTGACCAACTCTCTGTTTTCCTATTACAGAAATCGGTCGTATCGAGTTTATGTGATCGGTCCCACGGAGATTACGTTATGCCCTAACCCTAATGAAATCGGTCCCACCGAGTTGACATGTCGGTCCCGCCGAAAAGCCTAACGTTCACACTTTGAACTAAATCGGTATGACCGAGTTTCATGATTCAGTCTCACCGAGTTTGGTAAATTGCGTGTAACGGTTAGATTTTCTGTGGAGGCTATATATACCCCTCCACCCACTCTTCATTCATGGAGAGAGCCATCAGAACGTGCCTACACTTCCATCATACATTTTCTGAGAGAGAACCACCTACTCATGTGTTGAGACCAACATATTCCATTCCTACCACAAGAATCTTGATCTCTAGCCTTCCCCAAGTTGCTTTCCACTCAAATCATCTTTCCACCAAATCCAAATCTGTGAGAGAGAGTTGAGTGTTGGGGAGACTATCATTTGAGACACAAGAGCAAGGAGTTCATCATCAACACACCATCTATTACCTTTTGGAGAGTGGTGTCTCCTAGATTGGTTAGGTGTCACTTGGGAGCCTCCGACAAGATTGTGGAGTTGAACCAAGGAGTTTGTAAGGGCAAGGAAATCGCCTACTTCGTGAAGATCTACCCTAGTGAGGCAAGTCCTTCGTGGGCGATGGCCATGGTGGGATAGACAAGGTTGCTTCTTCGTGGACCCTTCGTGGGTGGAGCCCTCCGTGGACTCGCGCAGTCGTTACCCTTCGTGGGTTGAAGTCTCCATCAACATGGATGTATGATAGCACCACCTATCGGAACCACGCCAAAAATCTCCGTGTCTACATTGTGTTTTCTCCCTCCAAACTCCTCCCTTTACCTTCATGTGCAATGTTTTTACATTTCGCTGCTATACTCTTAGACTTGCATGTGTAGGTTGATTGCTTGACTTGTGCTAAGTTGCTAAAATCTGCCAAGACTTAAAATTGGGAAAAGTCTAGACTTTTATTTGGTCAAGTAGTCTAATCACCCCCCTCTAGACATACTTTTGATCCTACAATTGGCAACCCCGCGCCGTTCGCTTCATCAACCTACTCAGCCGGAGACTCTGACGTCATCCGCCACACCTCGGCTAGATCGGGGGCTTCACCTCTTTGGATTTCCGAGCTCTTCGCTCGGCCACCTCGGGACCGGTTTGGGGGCTGGGACCTCGTCCCGCCGTAAGCTCAGGCCGCGTCACCAATGATGAGCACATTAACCAGCTAAGTCACTTTCATGCTCAAGTTTCTTTTTAAATGATTAATTTTTGTACGGTTCAACCAAACATTATATTTCTGTTTTAAAAAAGCATTTCGCTAAATCAATGTTTATTACAAAGGATGTTTTTTAAAAGCAATTTTTTTACCCAAGTTAACTAGGGGCTCTTCAAATTATATGAGCCGTTTTATAGTAAATGTGTTTTCTTCTTGGTCGTTGCAAAGTCTTCTTGTACCGCTCCTTTTTCGACTCGAGTGTGTGGTCAATAGCCGAATAGCCTGGTTTCTCGTTAAAGCCGCTCGAGTTTAGTTTGCTAAACTGGCCTCAGAGAAGCACTCCGCCTTTAGGATAAGGAGGTTGAAGCCAAAGGCAGACCTGCTTGAAGTTTCAATATCGAATGTGTCATGTTAAAGCACAACAGAAGCACAATTTTTTTTAAAAGACCAATGTTTGGATTGGCATAAAAATCTTGATTTAGTTCGCACGTGAAGCTTTTACATAAGTTTTTTGCCTTTTCGAGCTTATGGCACTTTTTAGCTATCTGTATGTTTTTGTTTCAGGAAGCGGGTCATCCTCATGACCGAGGTGCCCAACATTATAATTCAGCTCGGAAGATCTCTTCCGACCCACAACTCAGTATCTTTCCCGCTGAACTACACCTCGACATTAACAATACACACGCCACATTGGGACTAGTTCCCGAGCAGTGCAATGCAGACACCTTTAAAGCATTGGCAACATTAACGGGGGGCTGGACTATAGCCGAACCCACCAAAAGCCAAGATACTCCGAGGAGTCTTCGGCAAAACGTTCTCGGATATTGCTTTATATGCATCAGTTTTGAATTGTGTCTTCGGTCAATAGTTGGGTTGCCCAGCTCCTGTGCTTGCCTCCTACATTCCTCTTTGTTCGGCTAGGTGTGCAAAGGGAGAACCACTGCGATTGTGCTTCCAGCTAGCATGGTTAAGCGCCTCAGTGGAGAAAGCCGAAAACTGACTGTCACAATAAGCGTAAATTGGTCAGCGATACAATGACTATATTAAACTATAAGATCGATAGAGGTCACCCCGTGTTAAATGACGGTCCGTACATAACATGGGCCGAAGTTTTGACGGCTTGACCTCGACTGTCGCTGAACACTAACCGGGGGCCAGTAACTGGCCTCCCAACTTTAAGCTCCTATGACTAAGTGAAAGTTATAAAGCCCGCGTATCTGATTGCCTTGTTTCTGCTAGCACAACTGCCTCCGGGCACCAAGATGTCGGTTAAGGGTTTCCTTGTTATTGCGGAAACACCCTGCGTAGCATCTACAAAGGGGTAGAAGCCGATGATGGGCCACTTTGAAATGATAAACGGTCGCAACAGAGTCAAAATAAACATATATCATTAGTATTTGTATTCATTACACAAGCGCTGCCTTCGGTAATTGTCGTTATAAAGCCATAAATATGCATCAATTTGACTTAAGATTTTGGCCAAGCTGGGTTGCCTGGCTCCTGTGCTTACCCCTATGTTCCCGATCGTTCGGCTAGGCGATAAAGGGACCACCTCTGTGATTGTTACTACCGGGTCATCCGAGTTAGTACCTCAGACTGGGTAAAGCCAAAAGCTAGCCATCTTAAAGGATATAATTGGTTGTCAACGACGAAAGTGAAAATTTAGGTTCGCTATGGACCACATAGTTCGGGAACTTTCCCCAAACTAAATCCTCCATATTTTCCTCCCACATTGATCGGAGGTGAGGTTTCATGATCATGACCAGCTTGACCAACACTCCCCAACTACTGGCTAAGGAGGTTGAAGCCGATGGTCAGTCAACAAAGTTTTGTACAATGTGGATCCGAGCATTAATGATGTAAAGTACTTGGATACATAGAATCATTACACATAAAATTGCGAGTAAAATCCATTTACTGCAACCCATCTTTTAAACCCCTTGGGGCCTACCTTGGCGAGCTCAGATTTCGACTAGCTCTAAGCTCCTTTAAGAGATCTTATTCTCTTTTTGAGAAGTTTGTGTTAAACACAACAAATTTTTCTGTCAAACGGATATCGATCCTTAATTCGGCCACCCGTGCCCACATTAAGGCTCGGGGGCTACCGGGCTTCGCGCTCATTATTTATAAGTATTAAAAGGGGCACATCGATCCCCTGATCTGGTATTGCCACCCGACCAGTGGCTCGAGGGCCACTGCATTGCCTATTCAATGCAGAAAATTCAAAGTGCTCAGTGTTCGGCATGACTGTCAGTGTCAAAACCGGTGGATCTCGGGTAGGGGGTCCCGAACTATGCGTCTAAGGTCGATGGTAACAGGAGATAGGGGACACAATGTTTACCCAGGTTCGGGCCCTCTCTATGGAGGTAATACCCTACTTCCTGCTTGATTGATCTTGATGAATATGAGTATTACAAAGGTTGATCTACCACGAGATCGTAATGGCTAAAACCCTAGCAGTCTAGCCTATATGGTTATGATTGTCCCTATGGACTAAACCCTCCGGTTTATATAGACACTAGAGGGGACTAGGGTTGTACAAAGTCGGTTACAGAGAAAGGAATCTTCATCCGAACACCAAGCTTGCCATCCACGTCAAGGAGAGTCCCATCCGGACACGGGTGAGAGTCTTCGGTCTTGTATCTTCACAGCCCATCAGTCCGACCCTTGTCCAATAGGCCGGACACCCGAGGACCCCTGAGTCCAGGACTCCCTCAGTAGCCCCTGAACCAGGCTTCAATGACGAGGTGTCCGGCGCGCAAATTGTCTTCGGCATTGCAAGGCAGGTTCCTCCTCCGAATACTCCAAGACAACCTTCAAACACAAAGAACGTGTCCGGCTCTGCAAAACAAGTACCACACACAACCGCAGAGAGTATAATATTTCATGAGTCCAATCTACTGACAACTTTTTGTAGCGTGACACCACATCACCATCCGGTCATTATTTCGAACCGTTTTTCAGCCTGCCGCTTCATATTTCAAGATGTGGTGTTACTGGCACATCTTGTCAAAGCAGAGATCGTGTCCCCTTATTGCGGGTTTCTCATCAATACGGGCATGGGTAATCCAACCGTGCCGTCTGCGCGGCCCTTGGGAAACAGGCGAGTTTTAAGGCGAGTGGGGAGGCGCTTCATATTCACTGCCTTTATAAAGGGATAAGGATTCACCCCCTTTCACCCATGCCCTCTCTCTCTCTCTCTCTCTGCCCACCCATTCTCAAGCTCCAGCGCCCAAGTCCTCATCTCTTCTGCCTCAAGAAAGCACTCCGATCATGTCCAGATCTGGAGCGCAGGGCAAGTGGATGGTGTCCTCCGTCAAGGAGAAGGACATTATCAAGCTTCGGGAGGCCGGGTACTTGGCCAAGGAAATCGCCCATCGGCTTCCAGCAAAGGGGCAAATCATACCCACCCCAAAGCCCCATGAAAGGGTAGAGTTCATCCCTCACTTCGTTCGTGGATTGGGATTTCCCCTCCACCCATTCGTCCGCGGGCTTATGTTCTACTACGGGATGGATTTCTACAATGTGGCCCCAACTCCTTCTTCAATATATCAGCATTTATTGTCATGTGCGAGGCCTTCCTCCGCATCTCACCCCACTTCGGATTGTGGCTGAAGATCTTCAATGTGAAGCCGAAGGTGGTGGATGGCCAACACGCAGAGTGCGGAGGCGCCATGGTGAGCAAGATGCCCAACGTCGTATGGCCCAAAGGCACTTTCGTGGAGACTGTCAAAGGGTGGCAAAAACAATGGTTCTATGTCACAAAGCCCCGCGACACCACCTGGCCCGAGGCTCCCGAGTTCAGGTCCGGGGCCCCAATGTGGCTCACCTCATGGCTAGAGAAGGGCCTAGACTGGGCCTCATCGGACGAGCTGACAGCGCTGCAGACGCGCATAAAGACCATGGTCGACAAGAACATCAAGCTTGTCAATGTGATCCAGGTGATGCTCTTTCGCCAGATCCTTCCATGCCAAAGCCGGACCTGCAATTTGTGGGAATTCAATCCGGCCAAGCACCAGACCCTGCAACACTTCTTCGGCGTTACGCACGAAGGTATTTGGATGGTGCTCTTCAAGGCCGAGAAAACATGACCGAAGAAGACCGAAGACCATGGGTACAACCTGACCCACCATTCCAGTCTGGTGAGTTTTCCCATGTTTTCAAGGCGTATCCTTTACTTACGTACTCAAGGGGCATGTCTAAGCTTCCCCGTCTTTACTTTTTCAGGGCTGGACGAAGAAGGCGGAGCTGATCAAGAGTCCGACTCCGCTGCCGGAAGACCCAACAATTCATCTCTTGATGAAGATGCTGGTTCCGGCGCCCTACCAGGGGCCGGAGAAGAAGGCCAAGAAGAAAGCCAAGCGGGACAAAAGTGGCCTCCGTCACAAGGGCACTTTGGACATGACGTCCGAAGGTGCCGAGACCCGGTCCTCATCCGCCACCGACAAGGAGGAGGAGCAGGAGGAGGAGGAGGAGGAGGAGGAAAGCGACTCCCCCCTAAGGGGGAAGGAAGAAAAGGGTGGCCTCCATGTGTTTGGAGGCCAAAGCGTCCAAGAGGGGGAGAGCCTCCCTTGCAGACGACACCGCGCCGGACACCGACAGCAGCTTGGAGTGGCGCCCCAGGGATGAGCCCCCGGCCGGATCGTAAGTATTCGAGGGCTCTATCATACTTATATGTTCGACTCCTCTATCTCATAATTCTAATGCGTCAAATCATGTGCTGCAGTCCGTCCCTCAATAGCTCCCAGCGATCCTCATCGAGGGGTTCACTGGATCCAAAGGCTATGGATAGTGATTCGCTGCCGACAGCCACCTCTCGCAAGGCCAGGGACGACACCGAGGCGGTGTCCAAAAGGACCTTCATGGGCCAGGGAGAGGCGCAGAGGGCCATTAGGATGGCGCCGGAGGGCGATACCTCAACTTCCGGACACCTGGGGGAGCAAGTCCCCCTGGAGACTTGCGATGGGGGCCATATCCAGTGCGGCCCCCAGCCGAATATCGTTCCGGAGACCCATACGGCTCCGGAATCAAGTAGGCAACCTCCTTTGAAAGAAGGAGGTGTACCTATCCCACCTGTGACCTTTGTCCATCTAGAGGCGCCGGATACTCTAATGGAAGCGCTGCGAGGCGCTTCTATCATGGAAGAACACCGCACCCTCATGGGTATGGTGATTGGAAGGGTTCAGTCTATTAAGAGCGGACTGACCGAAGCTTGCACCCACCTCCTGACAGGCTTTGAGGTAAGCGACGTAATTATGTAAAAAGAAAGTCACAGTATAGACAATAGCCCCTGAGACTCTGTCCAGTGTTTGGAAAGAATAGCCGAACAGAGGATCAAATATTTTTTCGCAGGAGACTAACCATATATGTCTATGTGAATAAGTAGGCGTCGCTGCTGGCCGCGACCTCTCATGCTGCCGAAGTCTCCGGACTGAAGCAGAGGCTGGAGCGGGCCAAGGAGGAGCTCGGCCAAGCAAGGAAACAACTGGAGGAGAAGCAAGGTATGTAATGACCTATTGTATATCAGAAAGGATTGATGATTTATGTTGACTATAGTGTCATGGTATTTGTAGGAGCGGCGACCGAGGTAGAGACCCTCAAGAAGGCGTTGGCCGAGGCCGAGGAAAGAGTGGCCAAGGAGCTAGCCGCCCCTGAGAAACGCAAGGCCAGGGTTGACGAGATCCAGCTGGAGCTCCAGGAGGCCGTCAAGAAATGCGAGTCCATGGAGCGCAACATTGCGGACCAAAAGACTGAACTCGCCAAGGCTCGCCAAAGCGCAGAAGATACCCAGGTTGAAGCCCAGGGCGCTCTCCAGGAGATTCGAGAGGCCAAGAAGATCGTGGTGGGTAAGGCCTTCATTATGCAGAGCAAATATGTGAAGAAGAGGTATCTCTTACTAACCCGTATTTGGAGTTCTCCACGAGCGTTTGCGGATTTGCGCGCAGTGTAGTCGATGCTGCAGAGTTCTTCCGAGCCGAAGAGGGGAGCTCGACGGAGAAGCTGTTTTGGTCACAATACCTTGCGCCAGAACATCCAGTGCCCCTTAGCGACCAGCTAAAATAGCTGGTCGAACTGCATAGGGTGGCCGAACTAGCCATGAAGGATTTAATAATCCGGTTGTGGCCTGTCGAAGCTATACCCAGCAGCTACTTCGGGCTCGTGAAGCGGCTGGTCAATGCCTGCCCCCGGCTTGACATCATCAAGCGGTCGGTCTATATCGAGGGTGCGTGGATGGCCTTCGCCCGCGTCAAGGTGCAGTGGGTGAAGATGAACGCCGTCAAGCTCGCAATGGAGGGTTCGCGCGCTGACAAGGAGCACCGCACGCCCGAGCGGTATTTTGAAGATGTCCTGGAGGGATCCCGCACTGTAGCGGAGCAGTGTTCTAAGGACATTATTTTTGAATGAAATACTTTCTTGTTATCCTATCATGTATGGTGGAACAAAGTTGTTATGTAATATAATGCTTTGTTATTACTAAAATTTTACCTCCTGTGCGGACGTTTTTATTAAATCTGAGAGTTGGCCAGTCGTCGGCTTCAGCCCCCACATAGGTAGTACGGAGGTGTTCAGGATAGAATCTAAACTCTCTTGATCCAAAAAATTTGGTCCTTGAAGGAGGCGTTTAGCACAACGAACCAGGCAATCGGACTATGTGGCTTTATCACCCTCACTTACCCATAGGAGTTTGACAATAAAAATGTAGGCGCAACCTCTAGTTAGCATTTAATCCGGACTGGGGTGCTGTAAACACCTGATCGGACTAAGGCCGATCCGTCGCATAATGCGGAAAAATCGCAAAAGATTTGTAACCTCCGAATAGCTGACCGGCTCACGCCGCATCATGACAGTCAGTTTTCGGCTTTCTCTACTGAGGTGCTCATCTTGGTAAACCAGGACACAATCGCAGTAGTTCTCCCTTTACTACCCTAGCCGATAGAGCGGAACGTAAGGTAGTAAGCACAGGAGTCAGGCAACCAATCTATTGACCAAAGACATGATTCAGAGCCAATGCATATAATGCTGAAATTCGGGGCGCCAAACTGTACTGTAAAAGTGTTCGGACTTTGTTGCCATAGTGTGGAGCGCAGTGAAGCCCCTGGCAAATTAAAGCGTACCAAAGTGTACATGTGCGATCAATAAAAATAACGAACTAAAATGAATTTGTAAGCAAGTGCCACATAAGTTGGGCTGCAAACAGTTTTCATTATAATAAGATAAGTACGTCAAAGTATTTGTACAAATAGTGCAAGAAGCACCCGGGCTATTTGACATGCCAAGATCAAGGGGGGAGCTTGCGTGTGGGTCCTGAAAACAGGTAGAATGACCATCGAGGGCGACATCCAAAAATCCCCCCCATGCGTTTGTGCTACTTGCCGCCTTGGTGTATCCGTCCTTCGAAAGGACCGCTGAGCAGGCCGCCACGAGGGGCCTGTGGAAAAGAAACCTGAAAAGGATAAAAAGAAAAGTGAAAGTATGTGTGTCCGAAGAAGGTCGAGCCGTATTGTGGACCACAATCTGGTTATGCCTCCGTCTCTGCCCATGGTATTTTCAGTGTGTAGTTATGTACACATGGTACGTATGCCGCCATTTGATCGGGACTGAGACGGAGGTCAAATTGCTAGTCTAGCTCCTGATGAGCCGGATTGTCATGTTGCGGAGTAGTCCAGACTCGTTTGACAGTGTCCGGGAGCTTGGCCGTTGAATTAAAATTCTGTCTTAGAAGGCCGCTTTGTACTTCCGCTGCCAGGGCCGCGGTGTGCTCCTCAGCACGGAGGGAGTGCTCTGTGTTTCCATTGACTGTTATGACGCCGCGTGGTTCGGGCATCTTGAGCTTGGGATAAGCATAGTGCGGCACCACATTGAATCGAGCGAATGCGGTTCGTCCGAGCAGTGCGTGGTAGCCACTGCGGAAGAGGACGATATTGAAGATCAACTCTTCGCTTATGAAGTTGTCCGGGGATCCAAAGACGACCTCCAATGTGATTGAGCCCATGCAGCGGGCCTCTACACCTAGTATAACTCCTTTAAAGGTAGTTTTGCTGGGTTTGATCCTTGATGGATTGATGCCCATTTTGCGCATTGTATCCTGATAGAGTAGGTTGAGGCTGCTGCTACCATCCATGAGGACTCGCGTCAGGTGGAATCCATCAATTATCGAGTCGAGGACCAGTGCGGCTGAACCGCCATGGCGGATACTGGTCGGATGATCCCTACGATCGAAGGTGATCGGGCATGACGACCATGGATTGAATTTTGGGGCGACTGGCTCTATCGCATAGACGTCCCTGAGCGCGCGCTTGCGCTCCGTCTTGGGGATATGGGTAGCGTATATCATGTTCACCGTTTTGACTTGAGGGGGAAACTTCTTTTGTCCCCCTGTGTTCCGTGGATGGGGCTCCTCGTCATCGTCCTCGCTTTGCGACCCCTTCTCCTTTTTCTCGGCATTTATCTTGCCAGCCTGTTTAAAAACCCAGCAACTCCTGTTGGTGTGATTGGCTGGTTTATCGGGGGTGCCGTGTATCTGGCATGGGCGATTGAGTATGCGGTCCAAGCTGGATGATCCCGAATTGTTCCTTTTGAACGGCTTCTTCCGCTGGCCAGACTTGGAGCCACTGAATCCTGCGTTTACTACCGTGTCGTCGGTTTTATCACTGTTGCTTCGACGCTTGTGTCTGTTGCGTCGGGGCTTGCTGTTGCTATTTCTGGCTTCCGAAGTGCCAGGGTTGCTTGCATTGTTATTGCTACGGGCTAGCCAGCTATCTTCTCCCGCACAAAAGCAGGTCATAAGCGCCGTGAGGGCTACCATGGACTTTGGCTTTTCTTGGCCGAGGTGTCGGGCGAGCCATTCATCTCGGATGCTATGTTTAAAGGCCTCTAAGGCTTCGGCATCCAGACAGTCAGTGATCTGGTTCTTTTTGGTTAAGAACCTAGTCCAAAATTTCCTAGCTGACTCTCCGGGCTATTGGATTATGTGACTTAAGTCGTCGGCATCTGGAGGTCAGACATATGTGCCTTGGAAGTTGTCGAGGAAGGCTTCCTCCAAGTCTTCCCAGCTGCCAATGGAGTTTTCGGGAAGACTGTTCAACCAGTGCCGAGCTGGTCCTTTGATTTTTAGTGGGAGGTATTTGATGGCGTGGAGATCATCACCGCATGCCATCTGAATATGGAGAAGGAAATCCTTGATCCATACCGCGGGGTCTGTTGTCCCATCGTATGATTCGATGTTTACGGGTTTAAACCCTTCTGGGAATTCGGGCTCCATTACCTCGTCAGTGAAGCAAAGGGGGTGTGTGGCGCCTCTATATCGGGCCATGTCACAACGTAGCTCGGATGGAGTCTGTCTGTAGTTCTTGGCCTGGGCATGATTATGATTGTTGCGTCCGGCTAGGTAGCCGTTGTCGCGTGTCGGGGCATGCCCCCACTATCCATAGATCGATCTGTTTTGTTCTGCTCTACTGTCCAAGTCCTGCTGTAGGTCATATGTATGTCCCGAGCTGTTTTATCTTTGCCTTTACGGTGAGGTAGTACGGGTTGGTGTTTGGCTTGAGTTGTCGCTTTGTCCCGGCCACGTGGTGGTCGGTCAGCCGCATTGCGCGATGATGGTACGGGCTCCAGTGCCTCGTCATCGAACTGAGATAGCTATTTGCGCTTCGAATAACTTTGGGCTGGGCGCTCGAGGCCGTATTCCTCGGCTACCAGGACATGAGTCCACCTATCGTTGAGCAGGTCTTGATCAGCTTGAAGCTGTTGCTGCTTCTTTTTCAGGCTCCTTGCAGTGGCTATTAGCCCGCGCTTGAAGTGCTCTTGCTCGAGAGGTTCCTCACGCACGATAAAATCCTTGTTGCCGAGGCTCACCTTATCCTCGGAGAGCAGAAGTTAATTACTGTCCTCCAAGTCTTCGTTTATGGCCTGTTCATCAGGGCTAACCTGCCCGTTTTCCCGTTCGTCCTGTTCGGAAGTTGGTTCAACGGGGTCTTCATTGTCTTCGACATCGTTCGGAGTATTGTTTTCTCCTGTGCCGGTATTGCTGTCTTTTCCACGGCATGACTTGGAGTGGCGCCGCTGACATCGGCGCTTTTGTTGTATCTCAGGAGGTTTATCCTCGACTGGGTCTTCCTTGTCGTCACCACTATTCTCTTTGGGTGTATCCACCATGTACACGTCATACGAGGAGGTGGCCGTCCAGCGTCCGGTAAACGGCAGGTTTTGGGCCTCCTTTTCTCTGGCATCGTCGTTCATCCGTCGATGTCTCCGGAGCCGTAATCGAGCATGTCGGTTAAGTCCTCTACAGTGGCTATGAAGTGGGAGGTGGGTGGGAAGCGAAATTCCCCGTCATCAACCCCTAGTTCGAACCGGATATAATTCGGCTGTGAGTCCCCTGCTAAGGAGAGGGTTTTTAATGAGTTCAGCACATCGCCTAAAGGTGAGTGCCGGAAGATGTCTGCGGCACTGAATTTGACGACCGATGCCTGATCGGGCTCGACGGACGCAGGCACGCATGGTTCGGAACCTGTGACCGGAGACGAATCCGAGGTTCCAGTGACGCAGGTCACGCTCGAGGTTGGGTTTGTGTGCGGCTCCAGCACCGCTGGGTCTGCGGCTCCCATGGCGGGGTTGAGCTTCCCGTCCTCGGATGGCGCAGTCTGCTCCGGATTTAGGGCCGGAGTACTTACAGGTACTATCTCCTGGGTATGGTCCGATGACAGATTTAGGTCTTGCTCATCGCGGTGGCAGGGAGCGGCTGCCGTGGGCTCGAATCCGTCGAAGATCAAGTCTCCGCGGGTATCAGCAATGTAGTTCAAGCTTCCAAACCTGACTTGATGGCCAGGGGCGTCGCTGTCGATCTTCTCTAGATGGCCAAGCGAGTTGGCCCGCAGTGCGAAGCCGCCGAATACGAAAATCTGTCCAGGGAGAAAAACTTTCCCCTGGACAACATTGTTGTAGATGATTGACGGGGCCATCAAACCTCTTGAAGACGACACAACGGAACTCTCAATGAAAGCACCAATGTTAGTGTCAAAACCGGTGGATCTCGGTTAGGGGGTCCTGAACTGTGCGTCTAAGGTCGATGGTAACAGGAGACAGGGGACACGATGTTTACCCAGGTTAGGGCCCTCTCTATGGAGGTAATACCCTACTTCCTAATTGATTGATCTTGATGAATATGAGTATTACAAGAGTTGATCTACCACGAGACCGTAATGGCTAAAATCCTAGAAGTCTAGCCTGTATGGTTATGATTGTCCCTATGGACTAAACCCTGCGGTTTATATAGACACCAGAGGGGACTAGGGTTGTACAAAGTCTGTTACAGAGAAAGCAATCTTCATATCCGAACGCTAAGCTTGCCATCCACATCAAGGAGAGTCCCATCCGGACACGGGTGAGAGTCTCGGTCTTGTATCTTCACAGCCCATCAGTCCGGCCCATGTCCAACAGACCGGACGCCCGAGTACCCCTTAGTCCAGGACTCCCTCAATGACCGAACTATGGACAAGCGCATCTTAGGACAACCATATGTACCATCTGGGACTTATCCGGCATCAAGCTAATATATCATGGTGACTTCTCACGACCCTCTCTCAGGGGCCCGTCCGCCGATCACTATTACCTCTAATATATTACACTGTGTTTCTATTCCTACGTATGCTGCCGAGCTAGGAGTTGATCCTCATGCCGATTTCACGAATCGACCCGAGTCTCAGGGGCTACTAGGATCAGCGGTTTCATGTTTTCCTTCAGGTGCATCTTGGGTTTTAGACCGACACACACCTTGAGGGCTACTAGTTATACATATTGACAACAAATAAATTTACACGCATCGGAAATAAAATCCGCAAACAATCAGCCCATGACCGAGGTGCTGAACCACCTCGAAAGCATTTCGGGATATAGCTCAGATGCAAGTGGCTGGCTCCATAGAGGGAATTTCCGGCATTAAGCTCGTCTAAACTCCAACTTTTTTGAACCAGGGTGATCTATGACACCTCGGATATAGTCCAGCGCTTTAGCTCGGTTGCAGTCCGGCATTGGAGCTCGACTGTAACAAGACTCTTCGGATACAGTCCGGTGTTGGAGCTCGGATACATTCCGGCGTTGGAGCTCGGAAGCGGTCCGGCCTTGGTGCTCGGCTGCAAAAGATACCTCGAATGCAGTCCGACGTTGGAGCTCGGACGCAAGAGGACACTGCCGCATGACAGACACTTCAAACCTGAGGTGTGGCATAAAAATAACAAGGATTTGATAAAGGCCGAAGACTTAAAGGGCTCCTTGGATACTTGATGTGTGAGATCTTTCAGATTTAGCTCGGCAATCCTCAAGATAGAAGATGGGAAGATTTGTTGAACCAATTTTCAAGACCGACGACCGAAGATGAAGAACAGTTCGGAAGAACCAAGGAGCGTCCCCAACTTGAAGACCGGTTTATGGGGCTACTGACGGTGTCCAAGACTAGGGAGTACTCACCACGTCGTCTCCCGGTCAGTTGGATTGGGCCGAGGATCCCCATGACCGTTTACTCATGGGCCAGTTCCGACAGCCGATGTATACAAGAGGAAGATTCCACAAGACTTGGTTATCAAGACAAGGACTCCTCTTCACCGACGTATTCGACTAGGACTCTTGTTATCCTAGGCCTCTGGTACATTATATAAGCCAAGGTCGGGCTAGTCGATAGGGAAGCTAGATCATTATGATATTATTCATCATACTCCTAGGTTTTAGACCACAACATATGATCTCGAGGTAGATTGACTCTTGTAATCTCTATATTTATCAAGATCAATCAAGAAGGAAGTAGGGTATTACCTCCATTAAGAGGGCCCGAACCTGGGTAAACATCATGTCCCCTGTCTCCTGTTACCCATCGATCCATGACACATAGCTTGGGACCCCCTACCCGAGATCTGCCGGTTTTAACACGGACACAGGCATCCCAAGCTATTATCCAAAAATGAGCAACCAACTAAGCTTGGGGACGCCCCCAAGTGGCATCCCCTCTTTCTTCTAACGACCATCGGTATTTTACTCGAAGCTATATTTTTATTCGTCACACACTATGTGTTTTGCTTGGAGCATCTTGTATGATATGAGTCTTTTCTTGTTTTATTTTGTGTTTTAAGTCTTATTACCTTGCTGGACACACCTATTTGGGAGAGCCACAATTATGTCATGACTTGTTAGAATTGCTCTCTATGCTTCACTCAAGTTTTTATGAGCAATGGACTTGCTCTAGTGCTTCACTTGTATCTTTTTGAGCACGGTGTGCTTAGTATTTTTGAAGAAATGCTCTCTTGATCACTTAGATTTATGTGAGAGTTAGTAAAATTTTCAAGAAATTCTCTCTTGCTTCACTTAAATTATTTTGAGAGAAAGAAACAATTATGCTCATGATCTTCACTTATATTTGTTTGAGCTTATGAAAAGCAACACATGAAAATTAGTCCGAAAGTGATAGATATCCAAGAAGGATATAATAAAAACTTTCATGAAGATAATTGGACAAAATAAACTTGATTCTTAGTAATAGTTTTGAGACATGATGATGTGATATGTGAGTTATGTTGATGAGTAATAATGCTTTAGTAAGAATATTGGTGTTAAGGTTTGTGATTCCCTATGCAAGCACGAAAGTCAATAGTCATGCAATGAAATTATATCCTACTTGTGGTGCATTATTCGGTGTTAATTATGCTTAATGCTTGCTTATGAGATTATCCGTTTCTTGGTTGGTCTCTTCTCAATCTTTTGCTAGCCTTCATTTTGCACTAAGTATGATCTCTACTTGTGCATCAAAAAACCTTTAAACCAGTTTTGCCACATGAGTCCACTATATCTACCTATATGCGGTATTCTTTTGCCGTTCTAGGAAATTTTGCATGTGCCATCTCTAATTTTGAAAATAAACTTCTCTTTTGTGTGTTTGTTTCGCTCGCGGAACGGTGAGGGGTGGCTAATATTTTCCATGCTAGATGTGTTATTCTCACGATGAGTGTTTATTCACTTGTCATTGCACGAGAGTAAGGCAAAGGTATTAGGGATGCCCAGTCCTGAAATGAAAAATGAATTTACTTTATGTTGTCAAATAATAAATTCCTTGTAAAGTGTTGGTATGGAATGCACCCGTGGATACGGTTAGTTATGGAAAGTGAAAGTATGGTTGAAAAAGGAATAAACTTTATTTTCTATTTGGGAACCGCCTATGATATATCTAGCATGGAAATTGTTGGGAACTCTAAGTCGTTTTCGTTGGTGGGATGGATACACCTCCCAAAATGTTTTTATCTCTAACTTTTCGCTTTGAGCTCTGACACCTCTACAAATCCCTACTTCCCTCTACGAAGGGCCTTTCTTTTACTTTATGCAATTTTTATTTCGAATTTGAGTCTCCATCTTCTCTTACAAAAGCACCAACTAGGAGGCAATATGATCGTACTTGAGTATTGGGTGTAGCTAATATGCGAGTGTGTTTCATGAATGGATCAATGATTGAGCATGATGAGCTAGGTATAACTTATTTTAGCATTGACATTTTGAAAGACATGGTTGCTTGTTGATATGCTTGAGTATTTAAATTATCATGTCAAAACTAGACTGTTGCTTTGAATCACATAAAAGTCCAAATTTCCGTGCTATAAAGAAAAGAATATGATATGACATGTTAGGCAGCATTCCACATCAAAAATTCTGTTTTTATCACTTACCTACTCAGGGACGAGTAGGAATTAAGCTTGGGGATGCTAATACGTCTCCAACGTATCTATAATTTTTTATTGTTCCATGCTGTTATATTATCAATCTTGGATGTTTTATAATGATTTTATAGTCATTTTATATCATTTTTTGGTACTAACCTATTGACATAGTGCCAAGTGCCAGTTGTTGTTTTCTGCATGTTTTTTACATCCCAAGAAAATATCAAACGGAGTCCAAATGCAACGAAACTACACAGAGATTTTTTATGGACCAGAAGACATGTAATGGGCCCTGGTTGCGCCTGGGGGGTGCTCCAAGGAGAGAATAGGCACGCCCTGGTGGGTTGTGCCCACCTCGGGTGCCCCCAGACCGCCTCTTTGCTCTATAAATACCCCAATATTCCCAAAACCCTAGGGGAGTCGGCGAAATATTCATCCAGCCGCGGCAGAGTCCAGAACCACCAAATACAATCTAGACACCATCTCGGATGGGGCTCACCACCTCCATTGGTGCCTCTCCGATGATGCGTGAGTAGTTCTTTGTAGACCTTCGGGTCCGTAGTTAGTAGCTAGATGGCTTCCTCTCTCTCGCTGAGTTCTCAAAACAATGGTCTCTTGGAGATCCATATGATGTAACTCTTTTGCGGTGTGTTTGTTGGGATCGATGAACTTTGAGTTTATGATCAGATCTATCTTTTTATATCCATGAAAGTTATTTGAGTTTCTTTGATCTCTTATATGCATGATCTCTTATAGCCTCGTATTTCTTCTCCGATATTTGGGTTTTGTTTGGCCAACTTGATCTATTTATCTTGCAATGGGAAGAGGTGCTTTTTAGTGGGTTTGATCTTACGATGCTTGATCCTAGTGACAGAAGGGGAACCGCCACGTATGTATCATTGCTACTAAGGATAAAACGATGGGGTCTATCTCTACATAGATAGATCTTGTCTACATCATGTCATCGTTCTTATCGCATTACTCTGTTTCTCCATGAACTTAGTACACTAGATGCATGCTGGATAGCGGTCGATGTGTGGAGTAATAGTAGTAGATGCAGGCAGGAGCCGGTCTACTAAACTTGGACGTGATGCCTTGCCTGGATATCGTCATGATTATTTGAAGTTCTATCAATTGCCCAACAGTAGTTTGTTCTCCCACCGTTTGCTATTTTTCTCGAGAGAAGCCACTAGTGAAACCTACGGCCCCGGGGTCGCTTTCTCATATATTTTTCTTTGTGATCTACTTTTCCTTTGCATTTATTTTCAGATCTATTAAACCAAAAATACAAAAATACCTTGTTGCAATTTATTCTTATTTATTTTGTTTGGTGTTCGATCTATCAATCTACTACAATTTATCTCACCTCCGTTTGCCTATCTCGAGGCACTGTACCCGGAAGGGATTGATATCCCCTTTAACACGTCGAGTTGCGAGGATTTGTTATCTGTGTGCAGGGGCTGTTTACGCTGTGTTGCTTGGTTCTCCTACTGGTTCGATAACCTTGGTTTCATATCTGAGGGAAATACCTACCGCCGATGTGCTGCATCACCCCTTCCTCTTTGGGTAAATACCATGTAGCTTCAAGCGACATCAATCAACTAGGCATATTAACGGTCTATCGAGATGCCCATCAATAGATATCAATGTGAGCGAGTAGGGATTGCCATGCAACGGATGCACTAGAGCTATAAGTTTATGAAAGCTCAAAATAAAACTAAGTGGGTGTGCATCCAACTTGCTTGCTCATGAAGACCTAGGGCAATTTGAGGAAGCCCATGTTGGAATATACAAGCCAAGTTATGTAATGAAAATTCCCACTTGTATATAAAAGTGACAACATAGGAGAATCTCTATCATGAAGATAATGGTGCTACTTTGAAGAACAAGTATGGAAAAGGGATAGTAACATTGCCCCTTCTCTCTTTTTTTCTTTTCCTTTTTTTTCCTTTTTATTTTTTTATTTCTTTCTTTTTTTCCTTCTCTCTTTTTTTCTTCATTTATTTTCTTTTATTTCCTCACATGGGACAATGCTCTAATAATGAAGATCGTCACACTTTTATTTACTTACAACTCAAAAATTACAACTCGATACTTAGAACAAAATATGACTCTATATGAATGCCTCCGGCGGTGTACGGGATGCGCAATGAAACAAGAGTGACATGTATGAAAGAATTATGAACTGTGGCTTTGCCACAAATACGATGTCAACTACATGATCATGCAAAGCAATATGACAATGTTGAAGCATGTCATAATAAACGGAACGGTGGAAAGTTGCATTGCAATATATCTCGGAATGGCTATGAAAATGCCATAATAGGTAGGTATGGTGGCTGTTTTGAGTGAGGTATATGGTGGGTGTATAGTACCGGCGAAAGTTGCGCGGTACTAGAGAGGATAGCAATCGTGGAAGTGTGAGAGTGCGTATAATCCGTGGACTCAACATTAGTCATAAAAGAACTCACATACTTATTGCAAAAAATTATTAGCTATCGAAACCAAGTACTAGACGCATGCTCCTAGGGGGATAGATTGGTAGGAAAAGACCATCGCTCATCCCCGACCGCCACTCATAAGGAAGACAATCAAAAAATATCTCACGCTCCAACTTCGTTACATAATGGTTCACCATACGTGCATGCTACGGGACTCACAAACCTTAACACAAGTATTTCTCAAATTCACAACTACTCACTAGCATGACTCTAATATCACCATCTTTATATCTCAAAACAATCATAAGGAATCAAACTTCTCATAGTATTCAATGCACTTTATATGAAAGTTTTTATTATATCCCTGTTGGATGCCCATCATATTAGGAATAAATTCATAACCTAAGCAAATTACCATGCTGTTTAGAGACTCTCAAAATGATATAAGTGAAGCATGAGAGTTCAACAATTACTTCAAAATAAAACTACTGTCGTGCTCTAAAAAGATATAAGTGAAGCACTAGAGCAAATGACAAACTACTCCATAAGATATAAGTGAAGATCAATGAGTAGTCGAATAATTATGTAACTATGTGAAGACTCCTTCTCATAAATAAAATTTCAGATCTTAAGTACTTTATTCAAACAGCAAGCAAAATAAAATAAAATGACATTGCAAGGATAGCACATATCATGTGAAGGAGCGAAAACTTAGGCTCAACCAAAACTGACCGGTCATTGTTGAAGAAGAAATGTGGGATGCCAACCGGGGCATCCGCTAGCTTAGATGCTTGAGACTTCTTGAAATATTAATTAGGGATGCCTTGGGCATCCTCAAGCTTGAGCTTTTGTGTCTCCTTAATTCCTCTCATATCACGGTTTCCCTAATTCTTAAAAACTCCCTCCACACAAAGCTCAACAAGAACTCGTGAGATAGGTTAGTATAAATCCATGCAAAACCTTATCATTCTCTACTGTAGAAAATCACAAAAAATATTATTTGATATTGCTTACTAAATTCCTCTCCATATTTAATACTCCTATCCTCAAATAAAATCATTAAACAAGCAAACATATGCAAACAATGCAAACATAACAGCAATCTATCTAAACAGAACATTCTATAAAGAATGCAAGAGAAATCATACTTTCCTAACTCAAAAAAATCCAAAAAATTACCGCACTGTAGATAATTTGTTCTTACTAATTTGTAAAAATTTCAAGATTTTATCACATTCTGATGTTCCATAAGAATTCAGACAATAATAGAAAACTTAATGTTTTCAAAACATCAACATGTAGACTTGCAAAATAAGCATGGTAAAGGCTACACTTGACTTTTTATTGAACTAAAAGATGCAAAGCATTACCCTAAATAACAGCAAGCAAATCCTAATAAAAGCAAATGACTCTCCAAGCAAAACTCATATCATGTGACGAATAAAAATATAGCTCCAAGTAAGGTTGCCGATGAACGAAGACGAAATAGGGGATGCCATCCGGGGTATCCCCAAGCTTAGGCTCTTGGTTGTCTTGGGTATCCCCAAGCTTAGGCTCTTGCCACTCCTTATTCCGTAGTCCATCAAAACTTCACCAAAAACTTGAAAACTGCACAACACAAAACTTAACAGAAAACTCGTGAGCTCCGTTAGTATAATAAAACAAATCATTCACTTTGCTACTCTCAAGACAAGATTCATAATTTTCTCACATGATGCCTACTGTAGCCTATCATTTCTATAATTTATATTAAGCAATATAAGCCATAGAAACTAGAAAACAAGCAAATTATGCATTGAAAACAGAATCTGTCAAAAACAGAACAGTCTGTAAAGATCTGAATTGAAATCATACTTCTGTAACTCCAAAAATCTGAAAATTTATGAAAATCTAGACAATTTGTATATCTATCTTGTGTAAAAAATTCAGATCAAATAACGTTCTAATGAATTTTCAAAATTCCTGGACTGGGAGCAAAAGTTTCTGTTTTTGCACAGAATCAAGTCAACTATCATCCATACTATCCCAAAGGCTTTACTTGGCACTTTATTGAAACAAAATCTATAAAACATGATTATTACAGTAGAATAATCATGTGAACACATAAAAACAGCAGGGTTAAATATTGGGTTGCCTCCCAACAAGCGCTTTTATTTAATGCCTTTCTAGCTAGGCATGATGATTTCAATGATGCTCGCATAAAAGTAAAGAATTGAAACGCAAAGAGAGCATCATGAAACATATGTGGCAAGCACATTTAAGTCTAACCCACTTCCTATGCATAGGGATTTTGTGAGTAAACGACTTATGGGAACAAGAATCAACTGGCATAGGAAGGCAAAACAAGTATAACTTTAAGATTTTCAACACATAGAGAGGAAACTTGATATTATTGCAATTCCTACAAGCATATATTTCTCCCTCATAATACTTTCAGTAGCATCATGAATGAATTCAACAATATAACCATCATTACTTTCATGATCCATAAGCATAGAAATTTTACTACTCTCCCCGTAAACAAATTTATTCTCATCAATAGTAGTGGGAGCAAACTCAACAAAATAGCTATCATGAGATACTTGATTAAAATCATGATGACAAGTTTCATGGTTAGCATTACTATTTATATCATACATGTCATCACAATAATCATCATAAATAGGAGACATGTCTTCATCATAATAAATTTGCTCATCAAAACTTGAGGGACTAAAAATATCATCTCCATCAAACATAGCATCCCCAAGCTTATGGCTTTCCATATCATTAGCATCATGGATATTCAAAGAATTCATACTAAAAACATCGCAATCATGCTCATCATTCAAAGATATAGTGCCAAACATTTTATAGACTTCTTCTTCTAACACTTGAGCACAATTTTCCTTTCCATCATTTTCACGAAAGACATTAAAAAGATGAAGCATATGAGGCAAACTCAATTCCACTTTTTGTAGTTTTTTATAGACTAAACTAGTGATAAAACAAGAAACTAAAAGATTCAATTGCAAGATCTAAAGATATACCTTCAAGCACTAACCTCCCCGGCAACAGCGCAAGAAAAGAGCTTAGTTGACGGGGTGTGAGTGCCACTTACCTAGCCTCCCCGGCAACGGCGCCAGAAAAGAGCTTGATGTCTACTACACAAACTTCTTCTTGTAGACTCGTGTTGGGCCTCCAAGCGCAGAGTTTTGTAGGACAGTAGCAAATTTCCCTCAAGTGGATGACCTAAGGTTTATCAATCCGTGGGAGGTGTAGGATGAAGATGGTCTCTCTCAAACAACCCTGCAACCAAATAACAAAGAGTCTCTTGTGTCCCCAACACACCCAATACAATGGTAAATTGTATATGTGCACTAGTTCGGCGAGCAGATGTTAATACAAGTGCAATATGGATGATAGATATAGGTTTTAGTAATCTGAAAATATAAAAAACAGCAAGGTAACTAGTAACGAAAGTGAGCGAAAATGGTATTGCAATGCTTCGAAACAAAGCCTAGGGTTCATACTTTCAGTAGTGTAAGTTATCTCAACAATGATAACATAATTAGATCATATAACAATCTCTCAACGTGCAACAAAGAGTCACTCCAAAGTCAGTAATAGCGGAGAACAAACGAAGAGATTATTGTAGGGTACGAAACCACCTCCAAGTTATTCTTTCTGATCGATCTATTGGGCTATTCCTATAAGTGTCACAAACAGCCCTAGAGTTCGTACTAAAATAACACCTTAAGATACACATCAACCAAAACCCTAATGTCACCTAGATACTCCAATGTCACCACAAGTATCCGTGGGTTTGATTATATGATATGCATCACACAATCTCAGATTCATCTATTCAAACCAACACAAAGAACTTCAAAGAGCGCCCCAAAGTTTCTACCGGAGAGTCAAGTTGAAAACGTGTGCCAACCCCTATGCATAAGTTCACAAGGTCACAGAACCCGCAAGTTGATCACCAAAACATACATCAAGTGGATCACGTGAAATATCCCATTATCACCACAGATAAGCACATGCAAGACATACATCAAGTGTTCTCGAATCCTTAAAGACTCAATCTAATAAGATAACTTCAAAGGGAAAACTCAATCCATTACAAGAAGGTAGAGGGGGAGAAACATCATAAGATCCAACTATAATAGCAAAGCTCGCGGTAGATCAAGATCATGCCAAATCAAGAACACGAGAGAGAGAGAGAGAGAGAGAGAGAGAGAGAGAGAGAGAGAGAGATCAAACACATAGCTACTGGTACATACCCTCATCCCCGAGGGTGAACCACTCCCTCCTCGTCATGGAGAGCGCCGGGATGATGAAGATGTCCACCGGTGATTCCCCCTCCGGCGGGGTGCCGGAACAGGGTCCCGTTGGTTTTTTGTGGCTACAGAGGCTTGGGGCGGCGGAACTCCTGATCTAGGTTTCTTTTCAGGGGTTTATGTATTTATAGGAATTTTTGCCGCCGGTTTCATGTAGGGGGGGTCCACGACAAGGACGGAGCACCCTCCCCGGGGGTAGGGCGCACCCTCCATCCTTGTGGTTGGCTCGGGACTCTTCTCGCCCAACTCTTTTGCTTCGGGGGCTTCTTCTGGTCCATAAAAAATCACCGTAAATTTTTAGGTCATTTGGACTCCGTTTGATATTCCTTTTTTGTAAAACTCAAAAATAAGGAAAAAACAGTAGGTTAATATGTTAGTCCCAAAAATCATATAAAATAGCATATAAATGCATATAAAACATCCAAGATAGATAATATAATAGCATCGAACAATCAAAAATTATAGATACGCTGGGGACGTATCAGGGAGCTCAGAGGAGAGATGATCAAGTCACCAACCGGCCGGGCTCCTACGAAGATTCGTACTAACCCAAGATGGTATCCATACTTCAAGGTGAGCACTGACAGTATGTGCTTCATGGCTTGATATGCCTGTATTGTTCAGGGTGGGCACTAACACAATCTTCATTTGCCATTCCAGGATTGCATTGGCGCAATAGATGGTACTCATATCACTGCCAGAGTGCCTCGGTCACAATCTGCAACATACAAGAGGAGGAAGCACTACACAAGTCAGAATGTGCTTGTTGCTGTTGACTTTGATATGAAGTTCACCTATGTGCTGGCTGGCTAGGAAGGGTCAGCACATGATGCTAACATTCTCAGTGACAACATGAGTCGTCCTGATGGCATCAACATCCCCGATGACAAGCTCTACCTAGGAGATGCTGGCTATGCATGTCGGCTAGGTATTCTTCCACCTTCAGGAAAACCAGGTACCATCTGAACGAGTTCGCTGGTAGGAACTATCCTAGAACTCGACAGGAGTTGTTCAATCTCAGACACTCCAGCCTTAGAGTTACAGTTGAGAGGGCCTTTGGAGCTCTGAAGAATAGGTTTAAGATCGTAGATCAGAAGCCACTTTCCCCACTCAGGTTAAGGTTATTCTTGCTTGTTGCATTCTGCATAACTGGATGCTACAATGGGGTGTTGATGAAATCGTGCCTGAGGAGGAAGATGTGACGGAGGACAATGTTGTGAGCTCCGTCCATGGTGTGCAGGCATTTGACAATGAAGCCTGGAAGAACAAAAGGATGGAGTGGGCACATGCAATGTGGGATGACAGAGGTCAGACAAGGATCTGAAGTCAAATATTGATTTGTGAAAACACTTCGGTGCCATAGTTATGATTTCACCCTTCCTTCTATTCTTTAATACTTGCATTGTGTGTACTGCCTAATATTGATTTATGAAAACACTTTGATGCCACGATTATGATTTTCGCCCTAGCAGATGTGATTTCAACTTTGTTCTTGAAAGTGCACTGTTTTTTTTGCATTATATGATTTTATTTTTGTTGCTAACATGTGTTCTCTTGTTCTACCAAATTTGAGACTACGACATGGACGCTTTTGTCATAAAACTTAGTGTGCACATTCAGTTTTGGCCATCGTAACTTGTGCCTATTCTGCTGGATCATTTGCTGACAATTTATTACTGCGCACAAGCAACAAGTTGGACGCCAACTTAGGTAACATTAATATATGTGGTGCGCAGACTACACACGCCTCATCTTCTTTCTTGCTCCCCTTTCCCCATCTCCAGACCTTCTCTATTAAGAGTTCTACCGGACGTTGCCACGAACGCTTGCCGGATGTCGACGACGAGACTCGTGGATCAGGAGGACACCATCGTCATGTGGTTATGTTTGACATTACCACGTCAAGATGAGCTGCCAATAAAACCATAGTTGATCCCAATGCATTTCATGCGGAGGTAAATGACCTATTAATATCGTCCAAACTAGCTCTGACTATTTTTTTTAAATTATTCGTTGGGATTTTTGTAGTGCGTTGTTTGCAACAACCGTAGAGGATTGTGCCACGAGAACAACATTTTGAACAACAAGTGTTTCTCTCTCTTTTTCAGACATGACTGCAAAGAAAGAAGAAAGAACGACAAGTTTCAACAAAATGTTTGATTTCTGACTTAATTGTTAGTTCTTAGTTCTTTATATATATGGTCGCTTATTGACTAAACAAAATGTAGATCCAACAGTCTTTAAATCCCCTCTGTTTACTTCATCATTTTTTCAAAATTTCACTTACCTGGCATGTTCTTTTAATGTATCCTCATTTCATACAAATTCAAACCTAGAAACTCGTACCAATATTTGACTTACTGCTAGATCATGACTAAAGGATACATAATCTTTTTTGAGTACCAATTTTTATATGCATGTCTATGTATTCACAATTTTGAGGTCCTGTCACATGACACTTCTTACATTTTAATTTTAAGCCTACACATCGTTCTAGGAAATAGTCTTTAAATAAAATAATATCAACAACGTACAGTCTTCTTTTCATAAGAATATTCACTTCATAATTGTCACATTTTCCTGTATAATGCCCTGCTTTGTGGGATGTTGATCTGTGCCCGGAATATGTATAGTTCTTTTATTTACTTACATTTTCCTTTATAATGCCCTGCTTTCCAACGAATGATTCCTTATGTGTGTACCACCTGCATTTCTGTTAGAAATCCTCTCCCATGACACTACTGTCACATTTACCACCATCAATCTTTAATCTTCATGTTCTGTCACATGACACTTCTTAGATTTGGATACTGACCATACATATCATTCTTTATAATATAGTATTTACACAATAATATCACCAACATGTAGTCCTGTTTTTCGCACGAATATTCGCTTTATAACTGTCTATAACAAGGCTCATTTTTATACTTCCATTTTCATCAGGTCCTCCAGTGCTTTGCAAGGAATGGTTTCTTAAAACTTGCCGACATTACAAGATCTGTCAAAGTTCAGTTTTTTTTCTCGAGACAAAACAAGGATTCAATTTTTCTGTCGATGCCATCAACACTAAAGAAAAAACTTATTTCACTGGCAACGACTGGAGATAGATCTTGTATGTGTACCACCTCCATCGTGGATTAAATGAGGAGATGCACATCAATTATTTCCCAACCAAGTCGGCTCCTTAGATGTCTAGTTGTCGACTCGTCCTAGTTTTCATCCATGTATGTACCTATCAGACTTCAGTGCAAATTTCTTCGGTTAAATTTGCACATTTTCATACTGTTATCTCTAGTTAATACTTGTACTTGTACACCATTATTTCCTCTCCCCTTCCTGTTTGAACTTACTTTCTAACTAAGTTTCTCATATATTTGTCATAGCTTATTTAAAACTGAATCCAACCCAGAAAGAAATTGTGGTGAACATTGATACTACAGATACCTCAAATAATATGTGGATATACGTGGGTTGTGCAATTAAATCTTGTATTAATTCTTAAATAGTTGCAACCCACTACCTATTTTTCCTCCTCATGCAACGATGCCACATCATTAAGTCATGCATGTTGTCATAAGTACTCATTTTTCCTCTTCATGTTACCATGCCACATCATCAAGTCATGAATGTGGTCATAAGTTACAACTTATGCACTAATTTACCCATTTTTTCACTAATTTTGTGTGGGCATAAATGGTATATACATTGGACGCTTAGAGCAAATATATGTAGATCGTGTTACACATTTTTGTTTAAAATGGTACCCCATTTACGTCAGTTCAATAGTTTATATTTTTTATACATCATTTTGTCAAATGCTTCATATGATTTATTGTTTTCAAAATAAAAACAATGAAGTTTTCTATGAAAGAATGAATTAGTGGCATTCATATAAACCTTTAACAAAATGAAATAAAAAAATAACAATGACAAAATTTGCACACAATTTACACATAAATTGCATTTTTCTATAGTATGCAAAAATAAACATATAATAGTGGAATTTTTGTTAAAAATGGAAGTTTTCAAAGAATGGATGAATTAGTGGCATTCATGTTACCGTTAAAGAAGACATAAATTGACACAAAAACTAAAACAAAATAAAAAAATATTTTTTTATAAGGAAGAATGAATTAGTGGCATGGTATTACCCTTTAAGAAAAACAAAAAGAAACGAAACTAAAATAAAATCAAAATTAAATTTACTAGGAAAGAATGAATTAGTGGCTTGATATTACCCTTTAAGAAGAAAGAGTATGAAACCAAACAAACAAAACCAAAACAATAAGGTTTTCTAAGAAAGAATGAATTGATGACATTGATATTGTCCTTTAAGAAAAAGAAAAATAATAAAAAAATTGAAAAACAAGAAATTGCGCCTTTTTAAAATACCCAAGAATAAGCATATAATGCTGAAATTTTCAGGAAAAAATATTGTAAGAAAGAATGAATCAATGGCATCGATATTACCCTTAATGAAGAAAGAAAATGAAATAATAACTAAATAAAAATAAAAATAATAAAGTTTTATAAGAACAACGAATTAGTGGCATTGCTATTGCTCTTTAAAATAAATATAATGAAAATGTGGAAAAAAAACTTGGACACAAGTTTGCACTAAAATTACACTTTTGTAGTATACAAACAACAATCATATGATAGTGTGATATTCAGACATATTGTATAGTATTTGTATGTATATATTTACACTCATCCAACACCCAAAAATACCTACCACAGAAAAGAATAAAAATGCAACTAATAAAGAATAACAAAAAACAAAAGGATAAACACATAAAAATAGGTTTCTTTTAAAGAAAAAAACAAAAGGGCAGAGAGGAGGGCTGGGCAGCATACGTGAGCTTCAGCCCAGTAGAAAGTTGGCTGGCCCAAATATGTTGTAAGTCAAAAAACAAAACCTAAGCCAGCTCACAGAACAGTACAAATCTCAAAGCAAAAAATCAATATCCAAAAAATCGACTGACCCAAAGTTAATATTCAGGTGACTTTCGTATAGTTAAATTGAAAAGGTTACTTCATGTAAGTTTGACAATGGATCGACACTACTATACCAAAAAAGCTTTTGCGCTACTTTATAAATAAACTGACAACCGAGAAACATACAAAGGTAGCACACACACTATCTCTGCTAGCTGGGGATTCCATCTATACAAGAGAAGTTCAAAACAGCTAAACCGGAGATACGAGCTTAGCAACAGAGATCTTGATCGTATCATTTGAGTAAACGCATAGTGGTCATAGACATGGACAGCGGGGCACCACTATATATACAAAGCACTTGAACACCTCTTAGCAACTGAGATCTTAATCGTATCAACTGAGTAAACGCATAGTAGTCACATAGACATGGGCAGACGTGGGTTAAAAGCATTTATACAAACATTGCGTTGTTCGGTTCGTGTACTTTCATTATGAGGTCGTGGGTGAAGTCCTGACTCCTGACACAAGACAGGGTCCTTGAATCCTTGATGCTTCAGTAGCCAGTTCAGAACTTCAGATCATGTAACTTAGCTGTTGCTGTGTTTTTTACGCAGTAGGCAGTCCGTTAATTTTCTGTGTTACTTCTTGTGTTTTCCTTGGTTAATGGTTTTACATTTTCACTGGCAGCAAATAGCAGGCGTTGTTTCGCTACACTAGTGTCAAAAAAATATCTTACATTATGAGACGAAGTAAGTAATAAAAGTAAATCATGGAGTAGATAAGAGTGACGACATGCGTGCAAGCCGTGCTGTACGCTAAGCCGTCCAGCGTTTGTCTCCTATAAAACCTGGATGGCGACTGCGAGCGATCCGATCGAAAGCGAAAGCGACGGGATCTACTAGTAATCTATACTACCCCGACTTACTACTACTAGCAGTATTTGCATAGCAGTGGACTGGATTGATTAGGGGACACGCGCTCTGTGGAGCATTGTATCAAATAACATAATTAAGCTCGACATGAGATTTGTGTTGTCGAGACGGCGTGGCTCATCTTGTTGGCCACCTCGGTTTTCGCCTATATAGCCCAGAGAGCGCGCCGGTTAGGCAACTCCACCGCGCCATCCCAAACGGACGTCCGTTTTATACGGGTTTTATCCGTTTGGGTAGGGATTTGGAGTCGTGTCCGGGCGTTCTGGAATGCGGTGTCCGCGCGCGCGGCCGCATCCCGGCCGCATCCTGTCCGCGTATATTTTTTTGCAAGTCCTTAACTTTTTTTCATCATTCATTTTCGTACATGAAGAATACATCATCATATTTTGACTAGTAAAGTAAGACCAAAGAAAATAAGAACTACAAGAATACATTTTAGAAGATACCCAACTTCCATAACTGCTTCCTTGAGTTGGGTTAGGATCTTCTCGGTGCACTCATTGTTGATCTGTGGAGGAGGCTCAATCTGGCATCTTTCTATCTTCTTCAAGCCAGAAGTCGATGTTGCTTCCTCACACCTAGTCTCGTGTCTAGCCTCTAATCTAGCAACCAGTGCACTTGTCTCATCTACAGCCTCTATGCTAGCTAAAAGTGCACGAACATGTATTAAATTCCGCTCTATCAATATATCGATGTACTCTTCTTCCCAATACCAAAACTTGCATCCATGCTACACAATAAAATTTGTAGTTAGCACAACTAGTCAAAACTAAAGCACGAATCGAAGCTAAAAAGAGCACATACCTCATCGTTTAATCACTTGATGAACACCCATCCGGGATGTTCCGGCGTTGTAGACACGCGGCGCACGACCATCCTTGGGCAGTGGTCGCACTTAATGAGTGGCAACGGTGCACCGACGAGCTTTTAGGAAAGCACCGAGCCCGGCCGACTGCCATTTTCGTGTATCTGCCGGCGGACCACCGACGGTGCAAATCCGAGCGGCTAGAGGAGGAGCCACTGCCTGCATGTGGCCTTGCGGCCCAGCCAGGCCCTTCCGGCGAGGTGCCCGGCCAGTCCATGGCGCGGCCCGGTCTCCCACAGCCGGGCGAGCTCAAGACCGGCCGGATCCGCCCCAAATTCGGCCGGCGTGTGCGCAAACTAGGTGGACGTGGTTGGGTCGAGGGGCGGCGCCGAGGGGAAGGGGTTGGCCGAGCGCGCGTCCGAACTGGACGGCTGCAATGGCAGCGGCGGCGGTGGCAGCGAGGGGAAGAGTGGGAAAGAGTGGAGGGGGTGAGGCCGAAGGAAGGGAGGGGTGCGGATAGAAAAAGGCCCACCCTGTGCCACCGACGGACAGGCCAGGGGAGGACACGCGCAGACGGCCGGCGCGTCCGCGTGGTGTCCGTTTTACCCCGAAAGCGGCGCAAACTTGGGCCGCAGATGGGTCGAAAACGAACACAAAACGGACAAAAGTCCGTTTGCTCCCGCATACTGGGCCGCCTTGTTGGGGATCGTAGCAGAAATTAAAATTTTCCTACGCATCACCAAGATCTATCCATGGAGTATTCTAGCAACGAGGGGATAGGAGAGCATCTACATACCACTTGTAGATCGCAACTGAAGCGTTCAAGAAGAACGTGGATGATGGAGTCGTACTCGTCGTGATCGAAATCACCGATGACTAGCGCCGAACGGACGGCACCTCCGGGTTCAACACACGTACGGTCGGGATGACGTCTCCTCCTTCTTGATCCAGCAAGGGGAAGGAGAGGTTGATGAAGATCCAGCAGCACGACGGCGTGGTGCTGGATGCAGCAGAATTCCAGCAGGGCTTCGCCAAGCTTCTACGGAGAGAGGGAGAGGTGTAACAGGGGAGAGGGAGGCGCCAAGGCTGCAGGGTCCGGCTGCCCTCCCTCCCCCCCTTTATATAGGCCCCCTAGGGGGGGCGCCGGCCCTGGAGATCCAGCTGCAGGGGGGGTGGCGGCCAGGGGGGAGGCTTGCCCCCCAAGGCATGTGGGGCGCCCCCTGCCCTAGGGTTTCCAACCCTAGGCGCAGGGGGGAAGCCCATGGGGGGGCGCACCAGCCCACTATGGGCTGGTTCCCTCCCCACTTCAGCCCACGGGGCCCTCCGGGATGGGTGGCCCCACCCGGTGGACCCCCGGGACCCATCTGGTGGTCCCGGTACAATACCGGCGACCCCCAGATCATTCCCGATGGCCGAAACGACACTTCCTATATATAATTCTTTACCTCCGGACCACTCCGGAACCTCTCGTGACGTCCGGGATCTCATCCGGGACTCTGAGCAACCTTCGGTTTGCTGCATACTAATATCTTTACAACCCTAGCGTCACCGAACCTTAAGTGTGTAGACCCTACGGGTTCGGGAGACATGAAGACATGACCGAGACGATCTCCGGTCAATAACCAACAGCGGGATCTGGATACCCATGTTGGCTCCCACATGCTCCTCGATGATCTCATCGGATGAACCACGATGTCGAGGACTTAATCAATCTCGTACTCAATTCCCTTCGTCTATCGGTACGATACTCGCCCGAGATTCGATCGTCGGTATACCGATACCTTGTTCAATCTCGTTACCGGCAAGTCTCTTTACTCGTTGCCGTAACACATCATCCCGTGAACAACACCTGGATCACATTGAGCTCATTATGATGATGTCTTACCGAGTGGGCCCAGAGATACCTCTCCGTCACACGGAGTGACAAATCCCAGTCTCGATTCATGCCAACCCAACAAACACTTTCGGAGATACCTGTAGTGCACCTTTATAGTCACCCAGTTAGGTTGTGACGTTTGATACACCCAAAGCACAACTACGGCATCCGGGAGTTGCATAATCTCATGGTCTAAGGAATGATACTTGACATTCAGAAAAGCTCTAGCAAACGAACTACACGATCTTTGTGCTATGCTTAGGTTTGGGTCTTGTCCATCACATCATTCTCCTAATGATGTGATCCCGTTATCAATGACATCCCCATGTCCATAGTCAGGAAACCATGACTATCTATTGATCAACGAGCTAATCAACTAGAGGCTTACTAGGGACACATTGTGGTCTATGTATTAACACATGTATTATGAGTTCCGGACAATACAATTATAGCATGAACAATAGACAATTATCATGAACAAGGAAATATAATAATCCTTTTATTATTGCCTCTAGGGAATATTTCCAACAGTCTCCCACTTGCACTAGAGACAATAGTCTAGTTACATTGTGATGAATCGCACACCCATGGAATTTTGGTGTTGATCATGTTTTGCTCTAGGGAGAGGTTTAGTCAACGGATCTGCCACATTCAGGTCCGTATGTACTTTACAAATCTCTATGTCTCCATTTTGAACACTTTCACGAATGGAGTTGAAGCGACGCTTGATATGCCTGGTCTTCCTATGAAACCTGGGCTCCTTCGCAAGGGCAATTGCTCCAGTGTTGTCACAGAAGAGAGTCATCGGGTCCGACGCATTGGGTATGACTCCTAGGTCGGTAATGAACTCCTTCACCCAGACTGCTTCTTGTGTTGCCTCCGAGGCTGCCATATACTCTGCTTCACATGTAGATCCCGCCACGACGCTTTGCTTGCAACTGCACCAGCTTACTGCCCCTCCATTCAAAATATACACGTATCCGGTTTGTGACTTGGAGTCATCCAGATCTGTGTCGAAGCTGGCGTCGACGTAACCCTTTACGACGAGCTCTTCGGCCCCTCCATAAACGAGAAACATATCCTTAGTCCTTTTCAGGTACTTCAGGATGTTTTTGACCGCTGTCCAGTGTTCCTTGCCGGGATTGCTTTGGTACCTACCTACCAAACTTACGGCAAGGTTTACATCGGGTCTGGTACACAGCATGGCATACATAATAGACCCTATGGCTGAGGCATAGGGGATGACACTCATCTCTTCTATATCTTTTGCCGTGGTCGGGCATTGAGCCGTGCTCAATCGCACACCTTGCAATACAGGCAAGAACCCCTTCTTGGACTGATCCATTTTGAACTTCTTCAAAATCTTGTCAAGGTACGTACTTTGTGAAAGACCGATGAGGCGTCTTGATCTATCCCTATAGATCTTGATGCCCAATATATAAGCAGCTTCTCCAAGCTCCTTCATTGAAAAACACTTGTTCAAATAGGCCTTTATGCTCTCCAAGAATTCTATATCATTTCCCATCAATAGTATGTCATCCACATATAATATGAGAAATGCTACGGAGCTCCCACTCACTTTCTTGTAAACGCAGGCTTCTCCATAAGTCTGCATAAACCCAAACGCTTTGATCATCTCATCAAAGCGAATGTTCCAACTCCGAGATGCTTGCACCAGCCCATAGATAGAGCGCTGGAGCTTGCATACTTTGTTAGCATTCTTAGGATCGACAAAACCTTCCGGCTGCATCATATACAATTCTTCCTTAAGAAAGCCGTTCAGGAATGCCGTTTTGACGTCCATTTGTCATATCTCATAATCATAGTATGCGGCAATTGCTAACATGATTCGGACGGACTTCAGCTTCGCTACGGGAGAGAAAGTCTCATCGTAGTCAACCCCTTGAACTTGCCGATAACCCTTAGCGACAAGTCGAGCTTTATAGATGGTCACATTACCATCTGCGTCTGTCTTCTTCTTAAAGATCAATTTATTTTCTATGGCTCACCGATCATCGGGCAAGTCATTCAAAGTCCATACTTTGTTTTCATACATGGATTCTATCTCGGATTTCATGTCTTCTAGCCATTTGTCGGAATCTGGGCCCGCCATCGCTTCTTCATAGTTCGAAGGTTCACCGTTGTCCAACAACATGATTTCCAGGACAGGGTTGCCGTACCACTCTGGTGCAGAACGTGTCCTTGTGGACCTACGAAGTTCAGTAGGAGCTTGATCAGAAGTATCTTGGTCATCATCATTAACCTCCTCTCTAATCGGTGCAGGCACCACAGGAACATTTTCCTGAGCTGCGCTACTCTGATTTTCAAGAGGTAGTACTTCATCAACCTCTACTTTCCTCCCACTTACTTCTTTCGCGAGAAACTCTTTCTCTAGAAAGGACCCGTTCTTGGCAACAAAGATCTTGCCTTCGGATCTGAGGTAGAAGGTATACCCAACAGTTTCTTTGGGATATCCTATGAAGACGCATTTTTCCGATTTGGGTTCAAGCTTTTCAGGTTGAAGTTTCTTGACATAAGCATCGCAACCCCAAACTTTCAGAAACGATAGCTTAGGTTTCTTTCCAAACCATAATTCATACGGTGTCGTCTCAACGGATTTAGACAGTGCCCTATTTAAAGTGAATGCGGCTGTCTCTAGAGCGTATCCCCAAAATGATAGCAGTAAATCTGTAAGAGACATCATAGACCGCACCATATCCAATAGAGTGCGATTACGACGTTCGGACACACCATTACGCTGAGGTGTTCCAGGCGGCGTGAGTTGTGAAACGATTCCACATTTTCTTAAGTGTGTGCCAAATTCGTGACTTAAATATTCTCCCCCACGATCTGATCGTAAGAACTTTATTTTTCTGTCATGTTGATTCTCAACCTCACTCTGAAACTCCTTGAACTTTTCAAAGGTCTCAGACTTGTGTTTCATTAAGAAGACATACCCATATCTACTCAAATCATCAGTGAGAGTGAGAACATAACGATAACCTCCGCGAGCCTCAACGCTCATTGGACCACACACATCTGTATGTATGATTTCCAACAAGTTGGTTGCTCGCTCCATTGTCCCTGAGAATGGAGTCTTGGTCATTTTGCCCATGAGGCATGGTTCGCATGTGTCAAATGATTCATAATCGAGAGACTCCAAAAGTCCATCAGCATGGAGCTTCTTCATGCGCTTGACACCAATGTGACCAAGGCGCCAGTGCCACAAGTATGTGGGACTATCGTTATTAACTTTACATCTTTTGGTATTCACACTATGAATATGTGTATCATCACGGACGAGATTCATTAAGAATAAGCCATTAACCATCGGAGCATGACCATAAAACATATCTCTCATATAAATATAACAACCATTATTCTCAGATTTAAATGAGTAGCCATCTCGAATTAAACGAGATCCAGACACAATGTTCATGCTCAAACTTGGTACTAAATAACAATTATTGAGGTTCAAAACTAATCCCGTAGGTAAATATAGAGGTAGCGTGCCGACGGCGATCACATCGACCCTGGAACCATTCCCGACGCGCATCGTCATCTCGTACTTCGCCAGTCTCCGTTTATTTCGCGGCTCCTGTTTTGAGTTACAAATATGAGCAACGGCACCGGTATCAAATACCCAGGAGCTACTACGAGCACTGGTAAGGTACACATCAATTACATGTATATCACATATACCTTTAGTGTTGCCGGCCTTCTTATCCGCTAAGTACTTGGGGCAATTCCGCTTCTAGTGACCACTTCCCTTGCAATGAAAGCACTAAGTTTCAGGTTTGAGTCCATTCTTTGACTTCTTCCTGGCATCTGATTTACCAGGCGCGGCAACCTCCTTGCCGTCCTTCTTGAATTTCTTCTTACCCTTGCCTTTCTTGAACTTAGTGGTTTTATTCACCATCAACACTTGATGTTCCTTTTTGATCTCCACCTCCGCAGATTTCAGCATTGAATACAACTCGGGAATGGTCTTTTCCATCCCCTGCATATTGTAGTTCATCACGAAGCTCTTGTAGCTAGGTGGGAGCGACTGAAGGATTTTGTCAATGACCGCCTCATCCGGGAGATTAACTTCCAGCTGAGTCAAGCGGTTGTGCAACCCAGACATCTTGAGTATGTGTTCACTGACAGAGCTATTTTCCTCCATCTTGCAGCTAAAGAACTTGTCGGAGACATCATATCTCTCGACCCGGGCATGAGCTTGGAAAATCAATTTCAGCTCCTCGAACATCTCATATGCTCCGTGTTGCTCAAAACGCTTTTGGAGCCCTGGTTCTAAGCTGTAAAGCATGCCGCACTGAACGAGGGAGTAATCATCAGCACGAGACTGATGGGTGTTCATAACGTCCTGGTTTGCTGGGAATGGTGCATCACCTAGCGGTGCTTCTAGGACATAATCTTTCTTGGCAGCTATGAGGATGATCCTCAGGTTCCGGACCCAGTCCGCATAGTTGCTGCCATCATCTTTCAGCTTGGTTTTCTCTAGGAACGCGTTGAAGTTGAGGGTGACATTAGCGTGGGCCATTTGATCTACAAGACATATTGTAAAGATTTAGACTAAGTTCATGATAATTAAGTTCATCTAATCAAATTAATGAATGAACTCCCACTCAGATTTGACATCCCTCTAGTCATCTAAGTGATACATGATCCGAGTCAACTAGGCCGTGTCCGATCATCACGTGAGACGGACTAGTTATCATCAGTAAACATCTCCATGTTGATCGTATCTTCTATACGACTCATGCTCGACCTTTCGGTCCTCCGTGTTCCGAGGCCATGTCTGTACATGCTAGGCTCGTCAATCCAACCTAAGTGTATTGCGTGTGTAAATCTGGCTTACACCCGTTGTATGCGAACGTAAGAACCTATCACACCCGATCATTACGTGGTGCTTCGGAACGACGAACCTTAGCAATGGTGCACAGTTAGGGAGAACACATTTTTTGATATTTTAATGAGGGATCATGTTATTTATGCTACCGTCGTTCTAAGCAAATAAGATGTAAAAACATGATAAACATCACATGCAATCAAATAGTGACATGATATGGCCAACATCATTTCGCTCCTTTGATCTCCATCTTCGGGGCGCCATGTTCATCGTCGTCACCGGCATGACACCATGATCTCCATCATCATGATCTCCATCATCGTGTCTTTGTGAAGTTGTCACGTCAACTATTACTTCTACTACTATGGCTAACGCTTTAGCAATAAAGTAAAGTAATTACATGACGATTTAAGTTGACACGCAGGTCATAAATAAATAAAGACAACTCCTATGGCTCCTGCCGGTTGTCATACTCATCGACATGCAAGTCGTGATTCCTATTACAATAACAAGATCATCTCATACATCACATACATGATTCATCACAACTTCTGGCCATATCACATCACAAAGCACTTGCTGCAAAAACAAGTTAGACGTCATCTAATTGTTGTTGCAAGTTTTTACGTGGCTGTTATAGGTTGCTAGCCAGAACGTTTCTTACCTACGTTAAAACCACAATGTGAATTGTCAATCTCTATTTACCCTTCATAAGGACCCTGTTCATCGAATCCGATCCAACTAAGGTGGGAGAGACAGACACCCGCCAGCCACCTTATGCAACTAGTGCATGTCAGTCGGTGGAACCGGTCTCACGTAAGCGTACGTGTAAGGTTGGTCCGGGCCGCTTCATCCCACAATACCGCTGAATCAAGATAGGACTAGTAACGGCAAGAAGAATTGACAATTCGACGCCCACAACTACTTTGTGTTCTACTCGTGCATAGAAACTACGCATAAACGTGGCTCTGATACCACTGTTGGGGATCGTAGCAAAAATTAAAATTTTCCTACGCATCACCAAGATCTATCCATGGAGTATTCTAGCAACGAGGGGATAGGAGAGCATCTACATACCACTTGTAGATCGCAACGGAAGCGTTTAAGAAGAACGTGGATGATGGAGTCGTACTCGTCGTGATCCAAATCACCGATGACTAGCGCCGAACGGACGGCACCTCCGCGTTCAACACACGTACGGTCGGGATGACGTCTCCTCCTTCTTGATCCAGCAAGGGGGAAGGAGAGGTTGATGAAGATCCAGCAGCACGACGGCGTGGTGGTGGATGCAGCAGAATTCCAGCAGGGCTTCGCCAAGCTTCTACAGAGAGAGGGAGAGGTGTAACAGGGGAGAGGGAGGCGCCAAGGCTGCAGGGTCCGGCTGCCCTCCCTCCCCCCTTTATATAGGCCCCCTAGGGGGGGCGCCGGCCCTGGAGATCCATCTCCGGGGGGCGGCGGCCAGGGGGAGGCTTGCCCCCCAAGGCATGTGGGGCGCCCCCTGCCCTAGGGTTTCCAACCCTAGGCGCAGGGGGGAAGCCCATGGGGGGTGTTGGAAATATGCCCTAGAGGCAATAATAAAAGCATTATTATTATATTTCCTTGTTCATGATAATTGTATTTATTCGTGCTATAATTGTGTTATCCGGAAATCGTAATACATGTGTGAATAACAGACAACAACATGTCCCTAGTAAGCCTCTAGTTGACTAGCTCGTTGATCAATAGATAGTCATGGTTTCCTGACTATGGGCATTGGATGTCAATGATAACGAGATCACATCATTAGGAGAATGATGTGATGGACGAGACCCAATCCTAAACATAGCATAAGATCGCATAGTTCGTTTGCTAGAGTTTTCCAATGTCAAGTATCCTTTCCTTAGACCATGAGATCGTGTAACTCCCGGAAACCGTAGGAGTGCTTTGGGTGTGCCAAACATCACAACGTAACTGGGTGACTATAAAGGCATACTACGGGTATCTCCGAAAGTGTCTGTTGGGTTGACACGGATCGAGACTGGGATTTGTCACTCCGCTTGACGGAGAGGTATCACCGGGCCCACTCGGTAATGCATCATCATAATGAGCTCAATATGATCAAAGTGTTTGATCACTGGATCATGCATTACGGTACGAGTAAAGTGACTTGCCGGTAACGAGATTGAACGAGGTATTGGGATACCGACGATCGAATCTCGGGCAAGTAAAATACCGATTGACAAAGGGAATCGTATACGGGATTAATTGAATCCTCGACATCGTGGTTCATCCGATGAGATCATCGTGGAGCATGTGGGAGCCAACATGGGTATCCAGATCCCACTGTTGGTTATTGCCCGAGAGCCGTCTCGGTCATGTCTGCATGTCTCCCGAACCCGTAGGGTCTACACACTTAAGGTTCGGTGACGCTAGGGTTGTGAAGATATGTATATGCAGTAACCCGAATGTTGTTCGGAGTCCCGGATGAGATCCCGGACGTCACGAGGAGTTCCGGATTGGTCCGGAGGTGAAGAATTATATATAGGAAGTGCAGTTTCGGCCATCGGGAATGATCTGGGGGTCACCGGTATTGTACCGGGACCACCAGATGGGTCCCGGGGGTCCACCGGGTGGGGCCACCCATCCCGGAGGGCCCCATGGGCTGAAGTGGGAGGGGGGACCAGCCCTTAGTGGGCTGGTGCGCCCCCCAAGGCCCACCCCCTGCGCCTAGGGTTGGAACCCTAGGGTGGGGGGGCGCCCACTTGCCTTGGGGGGCACTCCACCCCCTTGGCCGCCGCCCCCTTTGGAGATTCAATCTCCCAGGGCCGGCGCCCCCCCAGGGGCCTATATAAAGGGAGGAGGGGAGGGGGCAGCCGCACCCCTTGCCCTGGCGCCTCCCTCTCCCTCTCCAACACCTCCTCCTCCTCCATAGAGCTCGGCGAAGCCCTGCCGGAGTACTGCAGCTCCACCATCACCATGCCGTCGTGCTGCTGCTGGAGCCATCTTCCTCAACCTCTCCTTTGCCTTGCTGGATCAAGAAGAAGGAGATGTTACGCTGACCGTACGTGTGTTGAACGCGGAGGTGCCGTCCGTTCGGTGCTAGGATCTCCGGTGATTTGGATCACGTCGTGTACGACTACCTCATCCCCGTTCGTTGAGCGCTTCCGCTCGCGATCTACAAAGTGGTATGTAGATGCAATCTCTCTCCCATGACTCATTGCTTAGATGAACTCATAGATGGATCTTGCTGAAACCGTAGGAAAAATTTAATTTTCTGCAACGTTCCCCAACAGTGGCATCATGAGCTAGGTCTATGCGTAGTTCTCTATTGCACGAGTAGAACACAATTTGTTGTGGGCGTAGATGTTGTCAATTTTCTTGCCGCTACTAGTCTTATCTTGCTTCAGCGGTATTGTGGGATGAAGCGGCCTGGACCAACCTTACACGTACGCTTACGTGAGACCGGTTCCACCGACTAACATGCACTAGTTGCATAAGGTGGCTGGCGGGTGTCTGTCTCTCCCACTTTAGTTGGAGCGGATTCGATGAAAAGGGTCCTTATGAAGGGTAAATAGAAGTTGACAAATAACGTTGTGGCTTTCACGTAGGTAAGAAAATGTTCTTGCTAGAACCCTGATTCAGCCACGTAAAACTTGCAACAACAATTAGAGGACGTCTAACTTGTTTTTGCAGCAAGTGCTATGTGATATGATATGGCCAAAGTTGTGATGAATGATGAATGATCTATATGTGATGTATGAGATGTTCATGCTATTGTAATAGGAATCATGACTTGCATGTCGATGAGTATGACAACCGGCAGGAGCCATAGGAGTTGTCTTTATTTTTGTATGACCTGCGTGTCATTGAGAAACGCCATGTAAATTACTTTACTTTATTGCTAAACGCGTTAGCCATAGTAGTAGAAGTAATAGTTGGCGAGCAACTTCATGGAGACACGATGATGGAGATCATGATGATGGAGATCATGGTGTCAAACCGGTGACAAGATGATCATGGAGCCCCAAGATGGAGATCAAAGGAGCTATGTGATATTGGCCATATCATGTCACGTTTATTATTTGATTGCATGTGATGTTTATCATGTTTTGCATCTTGTTTACTTAGAATGACGGTAGTAAATAAGATGATCCCTCATAATAATTTCAAGAAGTGTTCCCCCTAACTGTGCACCGTTGCGATAGTTCGTTGTCTCGAAGCACCACGTGATGATCGGGTGTGATAGATTCTAACGTTCACATACAACGGGTGTAAGACAGATTTACACATGCAAACACTTAGGTTGACTTGACGAGCCTAGCATGTGCAGACATGGCCTCGGAACACAGAAGACCGAAAGGTCGAGCATGAGTCGTATAGAAGATACGATCAACATGAAGATGTTCACCGATGTTGACTAGTCCGTCTCACGTGATGATCGGACACGGCCTAGTTGACTCGGATCATGTAATACTTAGATGACTAGAAGAGGGATGTCTATCTAAGTGGGAGTTCATTAAATAATTTGATTAGATGAACTTTATTATCATGAACTTAGTCTAAAATATTTACAATATGTCTTGTAGATCAAATGGCCAACGTAGTTCTCAACTTCAACGCGTTCCTAGAGAAAACCAAGCTGAAAGACGATGGCAACAACTATACGGACTGGGTCCGGAACCTGAGGATCACCCTCATAGCTGCCAAGAAAGATTATGTCCTACGAGCACCGCTGGGTGACGCACCTGTTCTCCCTGCAGAACAAGACGTTATGAATGCTTGGCAGTCACGTTCCGATGATTACTCCCTCGTTCAGTGCGGCATGCTTTACAGCTTAGAGCCGGGGCTCCAAAAGCGTTTTGAGAGACATGGAGCATATGAGATGTTCGAAGAGCTGAAAATGGTTTTCCAAGCTCATGCCCGGGTCGAGAGATATGAAGTCTCCGACAAATTCTTTAGCTGTAAGATGGAGGAAAATAGCTCTGTCGGTGAACACATACTCAAGATGTCTGGGTTGCACAACCGCTTGACTCAACTGGAAGTTAATCTCCCGGATGAAGCGGTCATTGACAGAATCCTCCAGTCGCTTCCACCTAGCTACAAGAGCTTTGTGATGAACTACAACATGCAGGGGATGGTAAAGACCATTCCTGAGGTATATGCTATGCTGAAATCAGCAGAGGTAGAAATCAAGAAGGAACATCAAGTGTTGATGGTGAATAAAACCACTAAGTTCAAGAAGGGCAAGGGTAAAAAGAACTTCAAGAAGGACGGCAAGGAAGTTGCCGCGCCCGGTAAGCAAGTTGCCGAGAAGAAGCCAAAGAATGGACCCAAGCCCGAGACTGAGTGTTTTTATTGCAAGGGAAGTGGTCACTGGAAGCGGAACTGCCCCAAATACTTAGCGGACAAGAAGGCCGGCAAAACAAATGATATATGTGATATACATGTAATTGATGTGTACCTTACCAGTACTCGTAGTAGCTCTTGGGTATTTGATACCGGCGCAGTTGCTCACATTTGTAACTCAAAGCAGGAGCTGCGGAATAAACGGAGACTGGTGAAGGACGAGGTGACGATGCGCGTCGGGAATGGTTCCAAGGTCGATGTGATCGCCGTCGGCACGCTGCCTCTACATTTACCTACGGGATTAGTTTTAAACCTCAATAATTGTTATTTAGTGCCAAGTTTGAGCATGAACATTGTGTCTGGATCTCGTTTAATTCGAGATGGCTACTCATTTAAATCTGAGAATAATGGTTGTTCTATTTATATGAGAGATATGTTTTATGGTCATGCTCCGATGGTTAATGGTTTATTCTTAATGAATCTCGTACGTGATGATACACATATTCATAGTGTGAATACCAAAAGAGTTAAAGTTGATAACAATAGTCCCACATATTTGTGGCACTGCCGCCTTGGTCACATAGGTGTCAAACGCATGAAGAAGCTCCATGCAGATGGACTTTTAGAGTCTCTTGATTATGAATCATTTGACACGTGCGAACCATGCCTCATGGGTAAAATGACCAAGACTCCGTTCTCAGGAACAATGGAGCGAGCAACCAACTTATTGGAAATCATACATACTGATGTGTGCGGTCCAATGAGTGTTGAGGCTCGCGGTGGCTATCGTTATGTTCTCACCCTCACTGATGACCTGAGTAAATATGGGTATATCTACTTAATGAAACACAAGTCTGAGACCTTTGAAAAGTTCAAGGAATTTCAGAGTGAGGTTGAAAATCAACGTGACAGAAAAATCAAGTTTTTACGATCAGATCGTGGAGGAGAATACTTGAGTCACGAATTTGGCACCCACTTAAGAAAATGTGGAATAGTTTCACAACTCACGCCGCATGGAACACCTCAGCGTAATGGTGTGTCCGAACGTCGTAATCGCACTCTATTAGATATGGTACGATCTATGATGTCTCTTACCGATTTACCGCTATCTTTTTGGGGCTATGCTTTAGAGACTGCCGCATTCACTTTAAATAGGGCTCCGTCGAAATCCGTTGAGACGACACCGTATGAATTATGGATTGGGAAGAAACCTAAGCTGTCGTTTCTAAAAGTTTGGGGATGCGATGCTTATGTCAAGAAACTTCAACCTGAAAAGCTCGAACCCAAGTCGGAAAAATGCGTCTTCATAGGATACCCTAAAGAAACTATTGGGTGTACCTTCTACCTCAGATCCGAAGGCAAGATCTTTGTCGCCAAGAATGGATCCTTTCTAGAGAAAGAGTTTCTCTCGAAAGAAGTAAGTGGGAGGAAAGTAGAACTTGATGAAGTGTTACCTCTTGAACCGGAAAATGGCGAAACTCAAGAAAACGTTCCTGAGGTGCCTGCACCGACTAGAGAGGAAATTAATGATGATGATCAAGATACTTCTAATCAAGCTCCTACTGAAATTCGAAGGTCCACAAGGACACGTTCCGCACCAGAGTGGTACGGCAACCCTGTCTTGGAAATCATGTTGTTAGACAACGGTGAACCTTCGAACTATGAAGAAGCGACGGCGGGCCCGGATTCCGACAAATGGCTGGAAGCCATGAAATCCGAGATAGGATCCATGTATGAAAACGAAGTATGGACTTTGACTGACTTGCCCGTTGAGCGGCGAGCCATAGAAAATAAATGGATCTTTAAGAAGAAGACAGACGCGGATGGTAATGTGACCATCTATAAAGCTCGGCTTGTCGCTAAGGGTTATCGACAAGTTCAAGGAATTGACTACGATGAGACTTTCTCACCGGTAGCGAAGCTGAAGTCTGTCCGAATCATGTTAGCAATTGCCGCATTCTACGATTATGAAATAAGGCAAATGGACGTCAAAACGGCATTCCTTAATGGTTTCCTTAAGGAAGAATTGTATATGATGCACCCGGAAGGTTTTGTCGATCCTAAGAATGCTGACAAGGTGTGCAAGCTCCAACGCTCGATTTATGGGCTGGTGCAAGCATCTCGGAGTTGGAACATTCGCTTTGATGAGATGATCAAAGCGTTTGGGTTTACGCAGACTTATGGAGAAGCCTGCGTTTACAAGAAAGTGAGTGGGTGCTCTATAGCATTTCTCATACTATATGTAGATGACATACTTTTGATGGGAAATGATATAGAACTCTTGGACAGCATTAAGGCCTACTTGAATAAGAGTTTTTCAATGAAGGACCTTGGAGAAGCTGCTTATATATTAGGCATCAAGATCTATAGAGATAGATCAAGACGCCTCATAGGTCTTTCACAAAGCACATACCTTGATAAGATATTGAAGAAGTTCAATATGGATCAATCTAAGAAGGGGTTCTTACCTGTGTTACAAGGTGTGAAATTGAGCTCAGCTCAATGTCCGACCACGGCAGAAGATATAGAAGAGATGAGTGTCATCCCCTATGCCTCAGCCATAGGTTCTATTATGTATGCCATGCTGTGTACCAGACCTGATGTAAACCTTGCCGTAAGTTTGGTAGGAAGGTACCAAAGTAATCCCGGCAAGGAACACTGGACAGCGGTCAAGAATATCCTGAAGTACCTGAAAAGGACTAAGGAAATGTTTCTTGTTTATGGAGGTGACGAAGAGCTCGTCGTAAAGGGTTACGTCGACGCTAGCTTCGACACAGATCTGGATGACTCTAAGTCACAAACCAGATACGTGTATATTTTAAATGGTGGGGCAGTGAGCTGGTGCAGTTGCAAGCAGAGCCTCGTGGCGGGATCTACATGTGAAGCGGAGTACATGGCAACCTCGGAGGCAGCACATGAAGCAATTTGGGTGAAGAAGTTCATCACCGACCTCGGAGTCATACCCAATGCATCGGGGCCAATCAAACTCTTCTGTGACAACACTGGAGCTATTACACTTGCCAAGGAGCCCAGGTTTCACAAGAAGACCAGGCACATCAAGCGTCGCTTCAACTCCATTCGTGAAAATGTTCAAGATGGAGACATAGAAATTTGTAAAGTGCACACGGATCTGAATGTCGCAGATCCGTTGACTAAACCTCTCCCTAAGGCAAAACATGATCAGCACCAGAACTCTATGGGTGTTAGATTCATCACAATGTAACTAGATTATTGACTCTAGTGCAAGTGGGAGACTGTTGGAAATATGCCCTAGAGGCAATAATAAAAGCATTATTATTATATTTCCTTGTTCATGATAATTGTCTTTATTCGTGCTATAATTGTGTTATCCGGAAATCGTAATACATGTGTGAATAACAGACAACAACATGTCCCTAGTAAGCCTCTAGTTGACTAGCTCGTTGATCAATAGATAGTCATGGTTTCCTGACTATGGGCATTGGATGTCAATGATAACGAGATCACATCATTAGGAGAATGATGTGATGGACGAGACCCAATCCTAAACATAGCATAAGATCGCATAGTTCGTTTGCTAGAGTTTTCCAATGTCAAGTATCCTTTCCTTAGACCATGAGATCGTGTAACTCCCGGACACCGTAGGAGTGCTTTGGGTGTGCCAAACGTCACAACGTAACTGGGTGACTATAAAGGCATACTACGGGTATCTCCGAAAGTGTCTGTTGGGTTGACACGGATCGAGACTGGGATTTGTCACTCCGCTTGACGGAGAGGTATCACCGGGCCCACTCGGTAATGCATCATCATAATGAGCTCAATATGATCAAAGTGTTTGATCACTGGATCATGCATTACGGTACGAGTAAAGTGACTTGCCGGTAACGAGATTGAACGAGGTATTGGGATACCGACGATCGAATCTCGGGCAAGTAAAATACCGATTGACAAAGGGAATCGTATACGGGATTAATTGAATCCTCGACATCGTGGTTCATCCGATGAGATCATCGTGGAGCATGTGGGAGCCAACATGGGTATCCAGATCCCGCTGTTGGTTATTGCCCGAGAGCCGTCTCGGTCATGTCTGCATGTCTCCTGAACCCGTAGGGTCTACACACTTAAGGTTCGGTGACGCTAGGGTTGTGAAGATATGTATATGCAGTAACCCGAATGTTGTTCGGAGTCCTGGATGAGATCCCGGACGTCACGAGGAGTTCCGGATTGGTCCGGAGGTGAAGAATTATATATAGGAAGTGCAGTTTCGGCCATCGGGAATGACCTGGGGGTCACCGGTATTGTACCGGGACCACCAGATGGGTCCCGGGGGTCCACCGGGTGGGGGCCACCCATCCCGGAAGGCCCCATGGGCTGAAGTGGGAGGGGGACCAGCCCTTAGTGGGCTGGTGCGTCCCCCAAGGCCCACCCCCTGCGCCTAGGGTTGGAACCCTAGGGTGGGGGGGCGCCCACTTGCCTTGGGGGGCACTCCGCCCCCTTGGCCACCGCCCCCTTGGGAGATTCAATCTTCCAGGGCCGGCGCCCCCCCAGGGGCCTATATAAAGGGAGGGGAGGGGGCAGCCGCACCCCTTGCCCTGGCGCCTCCCTCTCCCTCTCCAACACCTCCTCCTCCTCCATAGAGCTCGGCGAAGCCCTGCCGGAGTACTGCAGCTCCACCATCACCACACCGTCGTGCTGCTGCTGGAGCCATCTTCCTCAACCTCTCCTTTGCCTTGCTGGATCAAGAAGGAGGAGACGTTACGCTGACCGTACGTGTGTTGAACGCGGAGGTGCCGTCCATTCGGTGCTAGGATCTCAGGTGATTTGGATCACGTCGTGTATGACTACCTCATCCCCGTTCGTTGAACGCTTCCGCTCGCGATCTACAAAGTGGTATGTAGATGCAATCTCTCTCCCATGACTCGTTGCTTAGATGAACTCATAGATGGATCTTGGTGAAACCGTAGGAAAAATTTTAATTTTCTGCGACGTTCCCCAACAGGGGGCGCACCAGCCCACTATGGGCTGGCTCCCTCCCCACTTCAGCCCACGGGGCCCTCCGGGATGGGTGGCCCCACCCGGTGGACCCTCGGGACCCATCTGGTGGTCCCGGTACAATACCGGCGACCCCCAGATCATTCCCGATGGCCGAAACGACACTTCCTATATATAATTCTTTACCTCCGGACCACTCCGGAACCTCTCGTGACGTCCGGGATCTCATCCGGGACTCCGAACAACCTTCGGTTTGCTGCATACTAATATCTTTATAACCCTAGCGTCACCGAACCTTAAGTGTGTAGACCCTACGGGTTCGGGAGACATGAAGACATGACCGAGACGATCTCCGGTCAATAACCAACAGCGGGATCTGGATACCCATGTTGGCTCCCACATGCTCCTCGATGATCTCATCGGATGAATCACGATGTCGAGGACTTAATCAATCCCGTACTCAATTCCCTTCGTCTATCAGTACGATACTCGCCCGAGATTCGATCGTCGGTATACCGATACCTTGTTCAATCTCGTTACCGGCAAGTCTCTTTACTCGTTGCCGTAACACATCATCCCGTGAACAACACCTTGATCACATTGAGCTCATTATGATGATGTCTTACCGAGTGGGCCCAGAGATACCTCTCCGTCACACGGAGTGACAAATCCCAGTCTCGATTCATGCCAACCCAACAAACACTTTCGGAGATACCTGTAGTGCACCTTTATAGTCACCCAGTTACGTTGTGACGTTTGATACACCCAAAGCACTCCTACGGCATCCGGGAGTTGCATAATCTCATGGTCTAAGGAATGATACTTGACATTCAGAAAAGCTCTAGCAAACGAACTACACGATCTTTGTGCTATGCTTAGGTTTGGGTCTTGTCCATCACATCATTCTTCTAATGATGTGATCCCGTTATCAATGACATCCCCATGTCCATAGTTAGGAAACCATGACTATCTATTGATCAACGAGCTAGTAAACTAGAGGCTTACTAGGGACACATTGTGGTCTATGTATTAACACATGTATTATGATTTCCGGACAATACAATTATAGCATGAACAATAGACAATTATCATGAACAAAGAAATATAATAATCCTTTTATTATTGCCTCTAGGGCATATTTCCAACACGCCTCGTTTGATCGTTTTACCCCAAACAGATGGGACGGACAGGATAGGGTCGCGCCGGCTCCCGCACGCTCGGCCGTCTCGTTTGGTCGTTTTACCCGAAACGGACGGGATGGACAGAATAGGGTCACGCCGTGGAGTTGGCCTTAACTCGAAGGATAGCACCATAGGAAGCACCAGGAAGCGTCTGCTCCATCGGGCAGTTGACTGGTAGCTGCCGCATTGCATTCGTGGTATCGATACCGCACCCTACTGGCAGTGGCAGGCCATATACTTTCCTTTCCACACCGGTCCAGTCCAGTGTTTGACTGTCTTGGGAGTTGGGATACAGGACAGGAGAGGATCATCGATCCATGGCTTCGTGTGCTGACGGTGGTGATGAGCCGCTGACGGAGGCGCTACTGGGGAGGGCGGGCAGCGGCGACAAGGATGACCTGGAGGAGATCCACAGCGTGTCGGCCTTCCTACGGTGCGCGGCGGAGGAGAACCGGCGGCTGTGGTGCCTGGCCGGGCCGGCCATCTTGACGTCGCTGGCGCAGTACTCGCTGGGCGCCATCACGCAGGTCGCCGCCGGCCACCTCACCACGCTCGAGCTGGATGCCGTCTCCACCGAGAACTCCGTCGTCGCCGGGCTCGCCTTCGGGATCATGTACGGCATGGGGAGCGCGCTGGAGACGCTGTGCGGGCAGGCCTACGGCGCCAAGAAGCTCCCCATGCTCGGCGTCTACCTGCAGCGCTCCTGGCTGCTGCTCACCGCCACGGCCGTCTGCATGCTCCCGCTCTACCTCTTCGCCACCCCCATCCTCAGGTTCTTCCACCAGGACGACCAGATCGCCGTCATGGCCGGGCGCTTCTCGCTCTACATGATCCCGCAGCTCTTCGCCTACGCGCTCAACTTCCCAATCCAGAAGTTCCTGCAGGCGCAGAGCAAGCTGATGGCCATGGCGGCGGTGTCCTCGGCGGCGCTGGTGCTCCACGTCGCGCTCACCTGGTTCCTCGTGGTGCCCATGCAGATGGGCCTCGTTGGCCTCGCCGTCGCGCTTAACGCGTCGTGGTGGTTCGTCGTGCTCGGTCAGCTCGCCTACATCGTCATGGGTTACTGCCCCGGCGCCTGGAACGGCTTCGAGTTCGACTCCCTCGCCTTCACCGACCTCTTCAGCTTCGCCCGCCTCTCCATCGGCTCAGCAATCATGATCTGGTAACTACATTTCGTACAGGTCGATCGGTGGTTGTACATACGTACTACCTACTTATGGTCCAATGAACTACCATGAACTGTTGTAATTAATCACCTATGTTCGCGCTCTTTCGCCATGGAATCTGCGACCATGGAATGGTAGCTTGGAGTTCTGGTTCTACATGTTCCTGATCGTGATCGTGGGCAACCTTCCCAACGCTCAGGTCGCCGTCGCCGCGGTCTCCATCTGGTAAGCTAGCTAGCTGTTATAATTGCTACATACTCCTACTCCCTCGGTTTCAAAATATAGTGCGTCTTCGGTTTCCGTGCTTCAACTTTGACCATTAATTTAACCAACGAGACCGACTGCGCGGGCGAAAAAATTATACCAATGAATTCGTATTCAAACAAAGTTTTCATTTATATAATTTTTGATCCCGTCGCAGTCGGTCTCGTGGGTTAAATTTATGGTCAAAGTTGAACCTCGAAAAGCGTGGGCGCGCTATATTTTGAAATGGAGGGAGTACTTGCCAAGCAGAGCAAAACGGTAGCTAGCTTTAGTAAAGAGTAAATAGTACTAATAGTAGCATAGTAGCACTGACATGTTGTGATTTCTGGATGTGGTACATTGGCTGCCGCGTGCAGCACCAACCTGTTCGGGTGGCAGATCATGGTGTTCTTCGGATTCAATGCAGCCATCAGGTAATCTCAATCAACCAATCAGTATCAGTAAAGATCGCTGTCAAATTAATGTTGCTAAATAATCTGCAGCGTGAGGGTGTCGAACGAGCTGGGCGCGGGGCGGCCGCGGGCGGCGAGGTTGGCGATCGCGGTGGTGCTCATGTCGTCCGTGGCCATCGGGGTGGGCTTCTTCGTGGCCGTGCTGCTCCTCCGCGACGTCTACGGCGCGCCCTTCACGGAGAGCCCCGAGGTGGTGCACGCGGTGGCCAGCCTGGGCGTCGTCTTCGCCTTCACGCTCCTGCTCAACAGCGTCCAGCCCGTTCTGTCCGGCGTGGCCGTCGGCGCTGGGTGGCAGTGGCTGGTGGCGTACATCAACCTGGGGTGCTACTACGGGGTCGGCATCCCGGTCGGGTACATGATCGCCTTCCCGCTGCGCCGCGGGATTCAGGTACGCGCTCATGCATGCCTTTGTTCATTTGGCTGGCGAGCCTAAAACAGTTGTTTTGAACGGGCCGTGGGTGTTTGACCTTGGATGAGTGGGATGTAACAGGGGATGTGGGGTGGCATGCTCACCGGGGTGGGCCTACAGACGGTGATCCTGATCACGATCACGATGCGCACCAACTGGAACAAGGAGGTGAGCGATCCTGGTTTGACTGCTCGGTTCCAGCCTCGGGCAATTCTGATATCATCTTTTTTTTGCAGGCAAGCGAGGCGAGCTCGAGAATACGGCAGTGGGGTGGTGGTGGTGGTGCATCGCCCAGGATCCCGGACAGCTTCTAGCGCCTCTGCCTGTTTCTTGGTGGCCAACCGAATTATTTAAATCTTGTGCGTGTTAGGCGAGCTATAACCAAAACTGGTCCCGTGGGCAGTCCCTCTTGCCTCGTTTGTGTTTTCTTGTCGACAACACGCAACACCGCAAGATCCTTGCGCCGTCGTATGAAGACGGAAAAGGAAAAGGTTCCAGCGAGATCCCCGTGATTGAGACTTGAGAGTGGTGCCTGCTTTGCTTATAGTCTGATGTGGTTTGGTTTGGCCTTCTCCTTTTTTTTGGAAGCTCGATCGGTGTGGTTTATAATGAGTTTTTTTTATAACTCATCTCTTCCTTTATTCCATCAAAACGATCGTATCACTTACAAGGAAAGAGATCAGCTCATCTGATGGCTAGTTCATGAACAGCATGATTACAATCTCTATTACAATGCTCAAACAAGATATGGTTAAAATCTAACTTCATGAAGAAACAGTCATCGATAATGGCACTTGCTACTGAATTCGATACACCTTCATTAAACTCGAGCAGAGAGACGTCCCGAACCTAATCCTCCCGCGCCGCCCCCGCGAGGCGACGGGGAGGGCCCTCCGATCTACGCCGCTGGTCACCTCCTCCCCCCCCTCCCTCGCCGCCGCCCAAGGGCGCAGCCGGGCGAAGCACGACCGGCGCTGGCGCCGGCGAGGCGTCTTCTTCCCTCGCGTGATGAGGCGGCGCGGGCCGGCCTCCTCGGGCCTGGGCGCGACATATGGCGTGGCGGCTCACCGGCGTGGGGTGCTCGCGTGGATGATGCGGCGTGGAGTAATACTTTGTAAGGTCTTTGTGAATAATTAATAAAATGGATGTATGTTGTTAAACATATAATGTGACATAGTATGTCACGCATCTCTCCCTCTCTCTCTCTCTCTCTCTTAGTGTAGTAGTCCAAGTATTATTCCTAGTTTAGATAGAGTTTGGTTAGGTTTAATTATCTATCTCTTCTTCTGTCTTCTCCTAAACTGTCGTGGATTTGTCACGGCAGATGTCCTAGTAAGAGGACTTAGTCGTGGAGCCATCGCAACGGGTTAGCTTGAAGGGGTTAAAGTGGACACAAGGACACGATTTTTATACTAGTTCGGCCCCTTCGATGAAGGTAAAAGCCTACGTCTAGTTGTGATGGGATTGATGGGTTTCGAGGGCTTAGGGAGCGATAAGCTTCGCCTAAACCTCGAGTTCTTTTTCTCTGTCCCCAAACCGCCGCCGGGTCATCCCCTTATATACACGGGTGACGCCCGTTGGTCTGCAAAGTCCCAACCTCCGGCTAATAAACGTGCCCGGGTCGGTCTCTCTATTCCTAACTTACAATACAAGTTTACATCAGGCCGGTTTACATCATAAACCTTTAACCGATTATGGGCCTTAGGCCCTTCTATCTCTCCTTGGGTTTTAACATCTCGGGTCTGTTGACGGAGGTAACCCGGGCCCTGCAGGCCGGTTTACCCCGGATAGCAACATCCCCAACATTAGGCCCCAGATTGATTTGAACAGGTTCATGTCAATCCTTAATAAGAATTTCTGTCTTCAAATGTCTTCCAGTGACTTGTTAAACCGTCGTTTCTCCGTCTCCTCTTGCTGTGGTAAACCGATGTGACGTCAGCGCAAGCTACCGTCTTCTTTCGCTAACCCGCAAGAATCAGGGCGACGGCTGGGCTTCCGAAATCTCCGGCCCCTGGATTCGCGCGCCTGATACACGCGCCGCGCCTTATAAATAGGACTTGAAGGCCATCTTCCTTTCCTCCCCTTCTTCGTCTTCCTCGCGACCCAGACCTCAAAGCTCCGCCGCCGCCGTCAGCTGCTGCATCAACTCCGGCCGCTGCATCAACCTGATCGGATCAGAGCACCGCGGCGACTTTCCACATCTGCTTGGACCCCGGTAAGGCCCCTGTTCTTGTTGCTTTAGATCTGTTCTAGGGTTCATCGTCCTGCTACTGTTTCTTGCTCATCCCCATAGCAGCCTTTGCGAACAGATGATGATACCTGTATCTGGATTTGTAGTTCCTCTTAGCAGTCGCCATAAAACTGCACTCATTTCCTTAGATCTCACTCTTGTTCCTGCTTGTCGAACTTATGTTGTTCTGCTGTGAGCCCGACTTCATATTACGTGTTTTTATTTCTTTTTCGCCCTAGCTGTAGATCCATTGCTTTGAAAGAATCTGTACGGGATCTGTTTCTGCTTTCATACTCACAACTGTTTAGATCTGGTCGGTTTAACTCTTAGCAAAGCGAACAAACCGACCTACACATCCATTAGTCCCCGTGATGAACCGCCGGTTGATATTATTGTAGATAATCTTCGGTTCACAATCATACTTGCTCTCAAACCGGAATACCTTTACCTTGTAGATCTCCTCATGGCAAAACAGGTGTATGAATGCAACTGGGTTCCCTCTTGCATCACTGAGACCCAACTAAACAACTTAGTTCTGACTGGTGCTTTGAGTAGCAAAAGTACCATCCATTGGAGGGTTCCAGGAGACGAATGTCCTCCTACCCCGCAGGAGGGAGAAGTGGTGGTGTTTGCGGATCACCTGGCCCGGGGGTTTAATCCACCCGGTTCAAAATTTTATCGGGACGTCTTGGCTAATTTTAGGCTGCGCCCACAAGATGTTGGTCCAAATTCAGTCACGAATATCTGCCATTTTCAAGTACTTTGCGAGGCGTACTTCCAAGAAGAACCTACTGTAGAGCTATTCCGGGACTTTTTCCATTTGAACCGACGTACTGAATTTACCGACGGCCCTAATATGGAACTGGGTGGTATGGCGATTCAGAAAAGGAAAGAGGTGACTTATCCTCACGCCAAGTTGCATAGTCATCCGCAAGAATGGAATTGCACTTGGTTCTATTGCAAGGATACTTCCCCTGCTGAAGAAAATCCACTGCCCGGTTTCCGTCCAGAGAGACTTAGCAACACTCACCCCTTCCCCCCACGGCTAACTGCCAAAGAGAGGAGTAAGTATGCCCCTCAGCTGTCCAAGCTCAGAGCCTTCATGGCTAATGGTTTAACGGGGGTTGATCTTGCTCGTTGCTGGATTTCATGGAGCATCCTGCCCCTTAGCATCCGCTCCGGTTTGATGTGCCAATACACGGGTCGGGTTGATGATCCTTTGAGGCACTGCAACATTCAGCTGACGGAGGACGAAGTCGCTGAAGCCGTGAAAAAGATGCTGAACGAACCGGAACATGTTTGCGCTCGAACCGGCCTGCTTCCATTTTGCGCCACAAAGAAACCACCTGCTGTAAGTGACTCCTCCCTGTTTATAGAATTTTTGATCTCCTTATATATATTGCTAACTTCTAGTCCTTTCCGAAACAGGGAGATGATCCGTTTTGGAGCAAGAAGCTTCAGGAGCCAACCGAAAAGATAATCAGACCCAAGACAAGGGTGAAGAAGCCTGCTACAAAGAAAAGGCACACTGCTTCCTGTACCCCCGATTTAGAGGAGGATGATGTGGGTAATCCGGACCTTGGGGTAGACCTTGATTCAGTTGGCTTACTTTTTGTACGTCTTATTGATGATGATATTTGTCAGGACGACGCTGAAGCGAGCAATGCTGAAGGCCCAGAGGTAACTATTCTTTCTTCTGATGCCGTTCCTTTGCCTTTGAAAAAACCTCGCCAAGCAAACCGGAAACTTAAATTTTCTCACCCTCTTGCTTATTTGGATCCCAAATTTCTTGTGAAGACCCAGCAACATGAAGCTCGACGCACCACTCGGCATAGCGGCCAGGTAGTCACCTCCGCCGGTTTACCGAACAGCCCGGTTCGGAGACGCCGCTCAGAGGTCTCCGATTTATGCGCTAGCTTTCCTCCTAAAGCAGGTTTAACTCGTCAGCCTCTAAATCCGTCTGACTCCGATTATCAGGTCACTTCCCATTCCTCTTCCGGTGAATCTTCAGCCACTCAACTGCCACCGTTGAAGACAGTTATTGGGTAAGTTGGACTGATCACAACATATCTCTGTATGGGTTTCTTAATCCATCTTATACCGTTTTTTCCAATCTTTGGGCTTTTTCCAGGGCCAAACCTAGACCGAGCAAGAAGGCTCGTCTGGATAACCCGGCTGGAGGAACTGCCGCTCCTGAACCGGAGAAAACTCCTGGTGCTGACGCTCCGGGTCGTGAGGACACTCAGAGTTATCTATCTCCGCAAGATGACACCTGCGCTAAAGAAAGGATTATCGAACCTGCCAGCCATACTGATCCGCCTGCCAGTCCTGTTCGGGTTGAGGAATCCATCCCCCCTTCTGGAACTGCTGACAATCCGACAGGGCCACTACAGAGCAGCGATTCCAAGGATGATGATGTTGTGATTACCGGCATCGGTCACTCTGAACCGGGGAACACTGCTACCTTAGCCAAGCATACTGCCAAGGACGAAATCTCGGCCATGAAGGGCAAATGGGACCTTGACTCTTCTACGTACGCCGCTTTAAACGCCCCGGACCTTTATTCCGGGTACCTGAACCGACTGTACACTAGTCGGGATTATGAAGCTGGCATGATCAAGATGATGAAGGAGAAACTTGAGGTAACTCCCTTGTGCTTCATTCCATTGCAACTTAGCTTATCAATATTTCCAAACCGAGATGGTAAACCCGGATCAGGCTGTCTTGACAATTAAAGTCCGGTTTAGAAAACCCAAGGCTTCAACTTAGATCATAACCAGAAAACATCATTAGATAACTATTAGCCCCCAAGTGCCAAGTTTAAATACTTGTATTAATCTTGGGACTTTTTGCAATGGGGAACTTGCGTTAAAATCAAATATGCATTAGCCCCCAAGTATCGAGCACATAACTTGCTTGTGTGGTTGATACTTCCAAACCGTGCAATATTTTCTGAACACTGCTTTGACGACCTGTTGCAGGGGGATCTAAAGACCCAAGCGAAACAAGTCTCGGACCTTCAGGAAATCTTAAAAACCCAACAGGCTGAAACTGAAAAAACGAAGGACGAATTGGCCCATGCCTTAACCGTTATGGAACAGCTGAAAGAAAGCCACCAGAAAGAACAAGCTGATTGGGTTACTGAGAGAGCTCTTTGGACGAAGAGGGCTGAAAATGCCGAAGCTGCTCTTAAACCGGTGGTCGATGAATTATCCACCGTGAAGCGACAGATACACTCCATGACCTCTGCTGTCTTTGGTAAGCTTTTCGACGCCCTTCTTCCAATTTATACCTTGTTTGTTACATCCTATGTCCGGTTTGTAATCCATCTTGAAACACTGCAGGCTCACGTATTGGACACTTGGGTTCTGATGTGCGGATGAAACTCAAAGCTGCTTATACTCTGATTGAACAGTTGTACACCGGAGCACAAAGGGCTATCACCACTGCGTCGCATAACAACCCTGCGCCGTCTCTGATTCAAGACACATTAAAGAGGCTGTCCATGCTTCCAGCCCGGATTGAAGAATTGAAAAGATCAGCTGCTCGAACTGGAGCCATTACTGCCTTGATCCGGGCCAAAGCATGGGTACCAGATTTCGATCCTGTCGAAGCGGCCCAAGGATACCCCAGCTTGAAGGAAGACGGTTCAGACTTTGGTGAAGACGATTTGAGGGCGATAAACCGGGCGGTGCGCCCCCTAGCTTGTCAATTGGCTGAGGAAGCAGATCTGTCACGTTACCAAGCCCAATACGACAACCAGAACAAACGAGTGGCTGCTCCGGTCCCTGAAGCGGGAAACCTTATTCCTCCAATCCGTAAGCATACTTACGCCCCTGATATTGAACCGTCTTTGCTGATTCACGAAGAAGCCGTCTTTCAAGCGCTAATGGGAATCGACTGGACCACTGCTGATTTCCAGCCAATGGGTAACCAAGATAGAGCTGAAGCGGCGCAAGACGATCCCCAGCCTTCGAACCGAGGCAGCGAACAGGCCTAATCAACGCTCCGGTTCACCTTACTTGGTGACGTTTTAATCCGTCAACGAACAATATATTCAGGCACTACGTTTGCCTTGTAATAAGATAGTTTGATACCTCTGCATTTGAATGTGCCTTCGCGCACGAGTACTGATGCTCTTTTCCAATGACGTTTTCCAACTTTGTTTCCTGTCTTTATTGAGTACACAAGATCTTCCGGCCCTATGAACCGTGCTGCGCCCTTGCCAAACCGGGCAACTTGCCTCTGGGTTAAAAAACGGACCAGGCTATGTCAGCTGAATCGGTTTAAAAACCCTTGACGTTCCGAAGAACAAAAAATACCACAATAAAGGCAGAAAACAAAAACCAAACATGAAAAGGCAACGCGATAGTAAAACGCATGCAAATAGTGGCTACTATGAACCGTTCAGAAGGCATGACCATCGTCAAGACAAAACCGAGCCCCCAAGAGGTGTAGCTACGGTTTAGGTCGACCAGGTTCCTAACTGAATCGTGGCAAATATGCCGGCCAAATGGCATTGCATTGGTTCGTCAACCAAGCCCCCAAGTGACTCAATGGCCAAGGGCCGATCAAGTGGCATTGCGTTGGTTCGGACACGACCAAGCCCCCAAATGATTCATTGGCTAAAAAGCCGACCAGAAGGCATTACCATCATCAAGACATGACCGAGTTCCCATAAGGCGTAATCTACGGTTCAAGTCGATTAGGTCCCCAACTGATTCAGTGGCAAATGTGCCAGCCAGAAGGCATTACCGTCGTCAAGACATGACCAAGCCCCCCGGAGGTGTAGCTACGGTTCAGGCCGACTAGGTCCCCAACTGACTTTATAGGGTTTAGCTATGTTCTCTTTGGTTCGAACCCGACCTATGTTTGAACAGGAAGCCCCATGTAGAATGGCTATGTTCTCTTTGGCTCGAATACGGCCTATGTTTGAACAGTAAGCCTTATGCTTGAACCGGGATATTGAACCGGATATTAAGAGCTTCACAACCCTGTGGGAGACACCTTCCCTTGAACCGGCCTTTAAACCGGAATCTATAATTTGAACTTCTGTGAAGCGACCTCCAGGGGTAAGCACACATGATGTGACGAACAGAAGAGACCCCGTTTTACTCGAGGCTTCGGTTTATTGTATTAATCATAATATATACATGGTCATGATATGTACATAAACAGAGCCCAGGGCTCATGTATAATAAGGTCGAAGATGAGCTATGTTCCACGGCCTGCTGGTTTCCTCCTCTGATGTGCGTGAATCCTTGCGCTCTCGAATATCAATCAGGTAATATGACCCATTATTCAGATTCTTGCTGACCACAAAAGGTCCCTCCCAAGGCGGGGATAATTTATGCTGATCAGATTGATCCTGGATGAGCCGAAGCACCAAATCCCCCTCCTGAAAGGTTCTGGTCCTAACCCGACGGCTGTGGTAACGGCGAAGATCTTGCTGGTAAATCGCTGAAACGGCAGCTGCCAAGTCACGCTCCTCATCCAACAAGTCAAGAGCGTTCTGCCGTGCCTGCTCATTATCCGCTTCAACATATGCTGCCACACGAGGTGAGTCATGTCGTATATCACTTGGGAGAACCGCCTCGGCTCCATAGACCATAAAAAACGGCGTAAACCCCGTGGATCTGTTAGGCGTGGTGTTGATGCTCCATAATACAGACGGTAGCTCCTCCACCCAACAACCCGGTGTCCTTTGCAAAGGGACCAGAAGCCGGGGTTTGATACCTCTCAAGATCTCTTGGTTCGCTCGTTCTGCCTGACCATTAGATTGTGGGTGCGCTACCGAAGAAACATCAAGCCGTATATGCTCCCGTGCACAGAACTCTTTCATGGCCCCCTTGGATAGATTGGTACCATTATCTGTGATGATGCTGTGCGGAAATCCAAACCGGAAGATCACCTTCTTTATAAACCGAACCGCCGTAGCAGCATCACACTTACTGACAGGTTCTGCCTCCACCCACTTTGTAAATTTGTCAACCGCCACCAGTAGGTGGGTCTTCTTATCTTTGGACCGCTTAAAAGGCCCAACCATATCAAGCCCCCAAGTCGCGAACGGCCAAGTGATTGGAATCATCCTCAATTCTTGAGCCGGTATGTGCGCTCGTCTGGAAAATTTCTGGCAACCATCACATAACCGGACCAGGTCTTCCGCATCAGCATGAGCAGTTAACCAGTAGAAACCGTGGCGGAACGCTTTAGCCACCAATGATTTTGAACCGGCGTGGTGGCCGCAATCTCCTTCATGTATTTCTCGTAATATCTCGCACCCCTCCTTAGGGGATATGCACCGTTGCAGCGCTCCTGACACGCTGCGATGATGTAATTCTCCTTGGAAAATGGTCATAGATTTGGACCGTCGTACTATCTGTCGAGCCAAGCTTTCATCCTCTGGCAACTCACCCCGGTTCATATATGCCAGGTAAGGGAGCGTCCAATCCGGGGTGGCGTGAAGAGCCGCCACTAACTGAGCCTCCGGATCAGGAACAGCCAACTCCAGCTCACCGGGCAGCTGCACCGATGGGTGGTACAATACATCCAAGAAAACATTGGGTGGGACCGGTTTGCGCTGAGAGCCCAAGCGACTTAAAGCATCCGCTGCCTCATTCTTTCTGCGGTCCACATGATCCACTTGATAGCCTTTGAAATGCCCAGCCACCATATCTACTTCACGTCGGTATGCAGCCATAAGCGGATCCTTAGAATCCCAGGTGCCAGATACCTGCTGAGCCACCAGATCCGAATCACCAAAGCACCTAACTCTGCTCAGATTCATCTCTTTAGCCACCCGAAGACCATGAAGCAAAGCTTCATACTCCGCCGCATTATTTGTACAGGGGAACATTAAACGGAGGACATAACAAAACTTATCTCCTCGTGGGGAAGTTAAAACGACTCCAGCCCCCGAGCCTTCCAATTGTCTTGATCCGTCAAAATGAACGGTCCAATAGGTGTTATCTGGCTTCTCCTCAGGCGCTTGTAACTCTGTCCAATCGTTTATGAAATCGACAAGTGCCTGTGACTTTATGGCCGTTCGGGGTACATACCTTAAATCGTGCGGCCCGAGCTCGATAGCCCACTTGGCAATCCGACCGGTCGCCTCCCGGTTCTGTATAATGTCACCCAAAGGAGCAGAACTGACCACCGTGATTGGGTGTCCTTGGAAATATTGCCTCAGCTTCCGGCTTGCCATAAAAACGCCATATACCAACTTCTGCCAATGCGGATACCTTTGTTTGGACTCGATAAGTACTTCACTGATATAGTAAACCGGTCGCTGAACCGGATGTTCCTTTCCAGCCTCCTTTCGTTCTACCACCATCGCCACACTGACTGCTCTGGCATTCGCTGCAACATATAACAGGAGTGGCTCTTTATCTACAGGGGCTGCCAACACTGGCGGATTGACTAGTTGTCGCTTCAAGTCCTCAAATGCTTTATCAGCCTCCGGACTCCAAACGAACTGATCCGTCTTCTTGAGCATTTGATACAAAGGGATCGCCTTTTCACCAAGGCGACTGATAAACCGGCTTAACGCTGCAATCCGCCCGGCCATGCGCTGAACATCATTGATGCATTTCGGTTTGGCCAGGGAGGTGATGGCTGTGATCTTTTCCGGATTGGCCTCAACTCCTCTATGGGATACTAAAAATCCCAACAGCTTGCCTGCAGGTACACCAAAAACACATTTAGCCGGGTTGAGCATCATTTGGTACACTCTCAAGTTATCGAAAGTCTCCTTCAAATCGTCAACCAGGGTCTCCTTCTTTCGTGACTTGACCACAATATCATCCACATAAGCATGCACATTACGACCAATCTGCTCGTGGAGGCAATTTTGCACACATCGTTGATAAGCAGCCTGCGCACTCTTAAGCACAAAGGGCATAGACACATAGCAGAAGGCTCCAAAGGGAGTAATAAACGCTGTCTTCTCCTGGTCCTTAACTGCCATCTTGATCTGATGATAACCCGAATAAGCATCCAAAAAACTTAAACGCTCGCAACCTGCCGTAGCATCAATGATCTGATCAATCCGGGGGAGAGCAAAAGGATCTGCTGGGCAAGCTTTATTCAAGTCTGTGTAGTCCACACACATGCGCCAGGTGCCGTTTTTCTTAAGAACTAGCACCGGATTAGCGAGCCATTCGGGATGAAAAACCTCAATGATAAACCCAGCTGCCAGGAGCCTGGCCACTTCCTCACCAATCGCTTTACGTCTTTCTTCGTTAAACCGCCGTAAGAACTGCTTTATCGGCTTGTACTTAGGATCCACATTAAGGGTGTGCTCAGCGAGTTGCCTCGGTACACCAGGCATGTCAGATGGCTTCCATGCAAAGATGTCCCGATTCTCACGGATGAACTCGATGAGCGCGCTTTCCTATTTTGGATCCAAGCTTGTACTGATGCTGAACTGCTTGGATGAATCGCCAGGTACGAAGTCAACAAGCTTAGTTTCGGCCGCTGACTTAAACTTCAAGGCCGGATCGTGGTCCGTAGTTGGCTTTTTTAATGAAGTCATATCCTCTGGATCAACACTGTCTTTGTACTGCTTTAGCTCCTCCGTAGCACAAACCGATTCAGCATAAGTCGCATCTCCTTCCTCGCATTCCAAAGCGATTCGGCGGCTCCCATGAACCGTTATAGTGCCCTTGTAACCTGGCATCTTAAGTTGCAGATATACGTAGCAGGGCCGTGCCATAAATTTTGCATAAGCTGGCCGCCCGAACAAAGCGTGGTACGGACTTTGGATTTTAACCACCTCGAACGTCAGCGTCTCTGATCTGGAATCGTGACTATCGCCAAATACCACTTCAAGGGCTATCTTACCAACCGGATACGCAGACTTGCCAGGCACCACCCCGTGGAACACTGTATTGGTCGGTCTGAGATCCTTATCTTCCAGTCCCATACGACGGAAGGTCTCATAATACAAGATGTTAATGCTGCTCCCTCCGTCCATGAGCACCTTGGTGAGCTTATAACCTCCCACCTGAGGCGCTACCACCAGTGCTAACTGACCCGGATTATACACCCTGGGAGGATGATCTTCTCGGCTCCATATGATAGGCTGTTCCGACCAACGCAGATAGTGAGGCGTGGCCGGTTCGACAGCACTGACTGCCCGCCTCTGAAGCTTCCTGTCTCGTTTATCCAAGCTCGTAGTAAAGACATGATACTGTCCACCACTCAATTGTTTCGGGTTGCTCTGATAACCACTTTGATTACTTTGATTATTCTGATTATTTTGGCTGACCTGTCCGCCCGGGTTACCCTGGAACCCTGGACCGGAATTCCCGCCACCGTACCCTGATCCGGAACCGGAACCGCCACCAGAGCTGTGATCATATTGGAAAGTGTTTGAGCTTTTGAATTCCTTCATGATATAACAATCCTTCCAAAGATGGGCTGCTGGTTCCTCCTTTGTTCCGTGCTTCGGACAGGGCTGGTTTAAGAAAAAGTTCAAACGCTCCGGATTAGGACTGGGATGTGCGCGGAAACTTGGCTGTTTCCCCTTACGCCGCTGGCCTTTATCCTGTGCACTTGTGCTGGCCACCAAGTCCATGCTCCCGTCCGGTTTACGCTTTCCTCCGCCTCCATTACCTGTCGGCCGATGCTGCTGGCCCTTGGTGTTGCTATTCTTCTTTCCCTTCCCTGCTTTGTCATCACCAGAGTCAGGATCCTTGGTACTGTCAGAATCCGCATACTTCACTAAAGCGGTCATGAGCGTTCCTATATCTGTACAATCACGCTTCATCCGGCCCAGCTTTAGCTTCAAAGGGCCAAACCAACAGTTGCTCTCCAACAGCACCACGGCGGTGTCTGCGTTGATGCGATCTGACGAGTGCAAAACTTCTGATACCCGCCGTACCCAATGGGTAGTTGATTCCCATTCTTGCTGAACGCAGGCTGCTAGGTCAACTATTGACATTGGCTGTTTGCACGTGTCCTTGAAATTCTTGATAAACTGGGCGCGTAATTGGGCCCATGAACTAATTGAATTAGGCGGTAAGCTCTTTAGCCAAGTCCGGGCCGTTCCTTCTAACATCATAGTGAAATACTTGGCACACGCCGTGTCATCCACATCCAGCATCTCCATAGCCATTTCATAGCTCTCCACCCATGTCTCCGGAGGCTGATCTGCCGTGTAGTTTGGTACCTTGCGGGGGCCTTTGAAGTCTTTGGGCAGGCGTACGTTGCGTAAAGCGGGAACAAGGCACGGTACTCCCAAAGAACTGGAAACCACCCCCGGTTCAACCGTAGCTGCGGGGAAGATAGGTGTAAGCTGACGAGCCTGATGCTGCGCTGCTAATCCGGCCTCCCGTGCACGGGTGCGATCCACATTCTCGTGAGTATTGTCGACGCCCGCCGGATTGTTGGCGCGGAGCGCTTCACGCCTGGCGTTACTTGAAACGGCCGGCTCCTCCACGCGCCTACTATAGCTCCTGCTGGGGCGAGGGGTGGAGTGAATCCGATCACGGCTTTGCGAATACGCTTCTTGCTGGGCCAACGCGGTCCTAAGGAGCTCCTTGACCCGGCGTGTCTCTTCATCCTGCGGTGAATCTCCTTCGATCGGAATGGCTTCCAACCGAGCCGCCGCCGCGACGAGGTTATCCATCGGGTTGGAATAATGACCTGACGGCGCTGGCATGGCCGGTGGCGTATCAGTGTTATGACGAGGCAGGTCTATAATCCGGTGCTGAACCGGGGCGCCGGCTGTCGCCTCCGCACGGTTTACCCCCGGGGTGTTGAAGAGATTTCGAGCGTCGAGGGCGGCGGGCAACCGAGACCGGGATTTTCTCTTCAGGACCTCCTGAGATGCCTTCTGGTCCATCATGAGCCTGTAAGCCTGTGCCTCTAAAGCGGCGCGCTCCGCCGTCATCCTGATCTCTTCTGCTGCCAGCTCCGCTTTAGCCCGAGTGATCTGCTCTCTCACTTTGGCAATCTCAGCATTGTGAACCTCCTGATCCACCGGGTTGGCCTCCGCCATGAGCGCTGCTAGTGCGTCAAACAGGTCTGACAAAACTTGGGCTGGTGAACCGGTAGGGCCTCCTGCCCGCGCAGCCGTTGCTGCTGCCGATCCGGAGATCACTGCTGCTGCAGTTGATGATCGTGGCGTCGCCTGTGTCCCAGCCATGAAGATCCCAACCCGATAGGGCAGATCAGAGGGGTCCGGAATACTGTTGCCATCGGAGCCGCCCCCAACCCGATCATCTTGTAGCTGGTAAAGAGATTCGGTCTCCCCGGTCGACGTTTCATCGCCAGAGTAGATGGCGGTTTCGTCACCAGATTCGGATCCTTCCTCGTAGCTTCCCCCGTGGATGACTCCCACGAAGGCGTGCTTCCTGGTCGGTTTAGCCAGGGTCGATCTCGTGCACTGAGCTGTCTCAATGAGGTCGGCGCAGTCGCCTAACTCGGGGCCCGGCTCTCCGATCTTGCCGATGAAAACATGGATGCCGCCAAAGGGGACCCGGTACCCGTACTCGATCGAACCGGCGTCGGGGCCCCAGCCTGTGCTGTCGATGTAGAGTTTTCCGCGGCGGCTCTTGGTCATCCGTCCCACAGCGTAACCCTCGAGTCCTTCAAAGCGGCCCTCCAAGAACCTGAAACCATCTCGCGATAGCCCCACGGTGGGCGCCAACTGTCGTGGATTTGTCACGGCAGATGTCCTAGTAAGAGGACTTAGTCGTGGAGCCATCGCAACGGGTTAGCTTGAAGGGGTTAAAGTGGACACAAGGACACGATTTTTATACTAGTTCGGCCCCTTCGATGAAGGTAAAAGCCTACGTCTAGTTGTGATGGGATTGATGGGTTTCGAGGGCTTAGGGAGCGATAAGCTTCGCCTAAACCTCGAGTTCTTTTTCTCTGTCCCCAAACCGCCGCCTGGTCATCCCCTTATATACACGGGTGACGCCCGTCGGTCTGCAAAGTCCCAACCTCCGGCTAATAAACGTGCCCGGGTCGGTCTCTCTATTCCTAACTTACAATACAAGTTTACATCAGGCCGGTTTACATCATAAACCTTTAACCGATTATGGGCCTTAGGCCCTTCTATCTCTCCTTGGGTTTTAACATCTCGGGTCTGTTGACGGAGGTAACCCGGGCCCTGCAGGCCGGTTTACCCCGGATAGCAACATCCCCAACATAAACCGACTCTGTAAACCCACGAGAGGGATTCTCTCGTGCGATCAATATACTGCACGCGTGCTCTCCTGTGTGGGTTGAGACGCTTCATCTAGTTTTACATGGTATACAGAGCCCTTCCCTTCCATCACATCTAGCCCCCCTCGATCAACCTTCTGACATGGCGTCCTCCAGCTCCGCACCAAGTTTCTCCCTCAATTCTCAAGTCTCAGAAAAACTTACCAGAACAAATTTCATCCTATGGCGTGCTCAAGTGCTATCGCAGATCCGAGCTGCGGGCATGTATGGCTACTTAGACAAATCCTCTCCTAAACCTCCCAAAACAATCACCACCAAGGATTCTGCAAGGAAGGATCAAATCGTCGTCAACCCCGAGTACACGGTTTGGGCAAGGGAGGACCACCAGGTGCTCGCCTACCTGCTCAACAACCTCTCCAAAGAGGTGTTGATTCAGGTTGCTCCGCATGAGAGATCACATGCGATCTGGACAGCCTTGACCAGCATGTTTTCTTCTATGTCAAGGTCCCGCATCAACAACCTTCGTCTCAATCCGACGAACGCACATAAAGGTAATCAATCTGCTGGCGCCTACTTCAGTCATATGAGGTCTCTTGCATACGAACTCGTGATGGCTGGAGAACCCATCACCGACGGGCAACTACTCTCCATCATCACTGCCGGCCTGGATATGGACTATCAGCCTATCATCTCGGTGCTGGTTCGCGCCGAGCCACCCACTGTCGATGATCTCTTCTCTATGGTGAGCAACTTCGATCAAAGGGTGGAGCTCTTCCACAACTCGGGCGCAGGGGGCTTCAAGTCCTCTGCAAACATGGTCGGGCGCGGTCGTGGTGGTGGTGGCGGTTTCTCAAAGGGACGCCCACACAAGGACAACAGCGGCAGCGGCGGTGCCTACCCTAGTCAGGGCAGCGGCAGCCACCCTGGGCAAGGCGGCAATGGCTACCGCGGCCCCAACAGTGGTTATGGCGGCGACCACAACAGTGGCAGACAGTGCAGTGGCTATGGCTACGGTGGTGGTCATCCTTCACAGGGAGGCAATGGCTAAGACGGTAGCTAGCGTGGCCAGAATGCCGGCTAGGGTGGCGGCTCCAATGGCGGCTACAACAACAACTCCAGTGGTGGCTACAACAACAACTCCAATGGCGTCTATAACAACAACCACCAAAACCGTGGTCACTATGGTGGTGGCTCCTCAGGGTATGATGGTGTTTGTCAAATTTGCAAAAAACCATACCATATTGCAAGGCGCTATGCAGAGGATAACTCCAGGAAGAAGAAGGTAGCAGCTGCCGTCGACACTTCCTGTGGAGTTGATACAAACTGGTACACCGACACGGGTGCCACTGATCACATAACTGGTGAACTCGAGAAGATCACCATGCATGAGAGGTACCATGGCCATGAGCAAGTCCACAACGCCGATGGTGCAGGTATGGAGATTAGTGATGACCCACAAGTATAGGGGATCTATCGTAGTCCTTTTGATAAGTAAGAGTGTCGAACCCAACGAGGAGCAGAAGGAAATGATAAGCGGTTTTCAGTAAGGTATTCTCTGCAAGCACTGAAATTATCGGTAACAGATAGTTTTGTGATAAGATAATTTGTAACGGGTAACAAGTAATGCAAGTAAATAAGGTGCAGCAAGATGGCCCAATCCTTTTTGTAGCAAAGGACAAGCCTGGACAAACTCTCATATAGAGAAAAGCGCTCCCCAGGACACATGGGAATTATCGTCAAGCTAGTTTTCATCACGCTCGTATGATTCACGTTCGTTACTTTGATAATTTGGTATGTGGGTGGACCGGTGCTTGGGTGCTGTCCTTTCTTGGACAAGCATCCCATTTATGATGAACCCCTATTGCAAGCATCCGCAACTACAAAAGAAGTATTAAGGTAAACCTAACCATAGCATGAAACATATGGATCCAAATCAACCCCTTACGAAGCAACGCATAAACTAGGGTTTAAGCTTCTGTCACTCTAGCAACCCATCATCTACTTATTACTTCCCAATGCCTTCCTGTAGGCCCAAATAATGGTGAAGTGTCATGTAGTCGACGTTCACATAACACCACTAGAGGAGAGATAACATACATCTCATCAAAATATCGAACGAATACCAAATTCACATGACTACTTATAGGAAGACTTCTCCCATGTCCTCAGGAACAAACGTAACTACTTACAACTCATATTCATGTTCATAATTAGAGGGGTATTAATATGCATAATGGATCTGAACATATGATCTTCCACCAAATAAACCAACTAGTATCAACTACAAGGAGTAATCAACACTACTAGTAACCCACAGGTACCAATCTGAGGCTTTGGGACAAAGATTGGATACAAGAGATGAACTAGGGTTTAAGAGGAAATGGCGCTGGTGAAGATGTTGATGGAGATTGAACCCCTCCCGACGAGAGGATCGTTGGTGATGACGATGATTTCCCCCTCCCAGAGGGAAGTTTCCCCGGCAAAACAGCTCTGCCGGAGCCCTAGATTGGTTCTGCCTCGTGGCGGCGGAGTTTCTTCCCGAAAGCTTGCTTATGAGTTTCTCCAGGGTAAATGACTTCATATAGCAGAAGATGGGCACCGGAGGGCTGCCAGGGGGCGCGCCCCCCACCCTCATGGCCAGGGTGTGGGCCCCCTCTGGTACTTTCTTTCGCCAGTATTTTTTATTAATTCCAAAAATGACTTCCGTGATGTTTCAGGACTTTTGGAGCTGTGTAGAATAGGTCTCTAATATTTGCTCCTTTTCTAGCCAAGAATTCCAGCTGCCGGCATTCTCCCTCTTCATGTAAACCTTGTAAAATAAGAGAGAATAGGCATAAGTATATTGACATAACGTGTAATAACAGCCCATAATGCAATAAATATCAATATAAAAGCATGATGCAAAATGGACGTATCAACTCCCCCAAGCTTAGACCTCGCTTGTCCTCAAGCGGAAGCCGATAACGCGAAATATGTCCACATGTTTAGAGGTAGAGGTGTCGATAAAATAAAATACAGACATGAGGGCATCATGATCATTCTTATAACAGCAACATAATGGATATTGTCATATGATTTCTTATGCTCAAGTAATAATCTATTCACAATGTAAAGTATGAATCAGAAACTTCATTGAAAACCAACAAACTATAATCTCAGTCACTGAAGCAATTGTAATTTATCATTACCTTGGAAAGAGTCAATATAAGAGCTTTTTAGCAAGTCCACATACTCAACTATCATTTAGTCTTTCACAATTGCTAACACTCACGCAATACTTGTGGTTAAGGAGTTTTAATTTGACACGGAGAAAGATAGGGGCTTATAGTTTTGCCTCCCAACCTTTTACCTCAAGGGTAATGTCAACAATAATAGCTCATACTAACTTATATGCAATTGGATATATATATCAGGATCTTTCCAACACAATGTGCTTGCCAAAGGATAAAATATAAAAAGGAAAGGTGAAGATCACCATGACTCTTGCATAATGAATAAGACAAAAGTAAAAGACAGGCCTTTCGCAGAGGGAAGCAGAGGTTGTCATGCGCTTTCATGGTTGGATGGACGAAATATTAACGCAAAAGAACGTCACTTTATATTGCCACTTGTGATATGGACCTTTATTATGCAGTCTGTCGCTTTTATTTCTTCCACATCACAAGATCATATAAAGCTTATTTTCTCCACACTAATAAATCATACATATTTAGATAGCAATTTTTATTGCATGCACCGATGACAACTTACTTGAAGGATCTTACTCAATCCATAGGTAGTTATGGTGGACACTCATGTCAAAACAAGTTTAAGGATATTCGGAAGCATAAGTAGTATCTCTACTTGGTGCAAAGAATTTGGCTAGCATGAGGGGGAAATGCAAGCTCAACATGTTGGATGATCCATGACAATATAGTTTATTTCAGATATAAGAAAACATAACCCATTATGTTGTCTTCCTTGTCCAACATCAACTCTTTAGCATGTCATACTTTAATGAGTGCTCACGATCATAAAAGATGTCCACGATAGTATATTTATATGTGAAAACTTCTCTTTCTTTATTACTTCCTATTAATTGCAACGATGACCAAAACTGGGTTTGTCAACTCTCAACAATTTTTATTCATCATACTCTTTATATGTGAAGTCATTACTCTCCATAAGATCAATATGATCTGTTTATTTCTTTTTATTCTTTCTCTTTTATTTAATTCCCTCAAGATCATAGCAAGATAATCTAGCCCTTGACTTAACACTAATCTTTATTATATATAGCTCACGGACTCGATTGCATAGAGGGATCATAAAGCAAAACTCAAGACTAGATCATACTAAAACTTTATTCTACTATATCAAGATATTACCAAAAGGATCAGACTAAGAAAAACAGTAAAGATAGGAGTGTGATGGTGATACGATACTAGGGCACCTCCCCCAAGCTTGGCAGTTGCCAAGGGGAGTGCCCATACCCATGTGATTATGTCTCTTTCTTCGAAAGTGGTGGTGATGATGATGGGTAGTCGCACATCGAGCGTAGGAGATCCTCCAATTTGCGGATAATGCCTTTGAGTGCGATAATATGATCCTTCAACAAAATATTTTCACGTGTGAGATACTTGTTTTTTATACGAGCTAACTCAATCATCTTGAAAGCTTCCATCTTAGTGGGGGTAAAGAGAGGTGGAAGGATGTCTTCTTCTTCTGTTGCTGGCGCTTGATCCTCCTTGGCCTTCTTGATTCCTTCATCCTTGTTGATCTCCACTGGTTCTTCTCTCTTCAGCTCTATCTTCATTAGCCAAGCATCGTTGCCCTCATTGTTGGAGGAGGGGGACGACATGATGCCTGGCCTTGAGAACTCTGGCAGAAAACAGCTCGAAACAAAAACAGAGGATATTTGCGTGATACGGTGGTCAAAACCTTCGGGAGATTATATAACGAATTTTTACCGACCAAAAGAATTATCGTGCAAGAAAACAGAGTCCGGCGAGTACATGAGGTGCCCACGAGGCAGGGGGGCGCCCAGGAGGGTGGGGCGCGCCCTCCACCCTCGTGGAAGCCTCGGGTCCTTCCCGGACTACTTCTTATTTTCCTATTTTCTTAAATATTCCAAAACGGAGAAAAATTGCCATTAGAACTGTTTTGGAGTCGGTTTACTTACCATACCACGTACCTATTCCTTTTCGGAGTCTGAAACATTCCGGAAAGTGTCCCTTATGTATTCCTCTGGGGTTACGGTTTCAATAACATTAGTTTCAACATTTATAGGATTACCTGAGATATAGTGTTTGATTCTTTGACCGTTCACCACCTTCGGATTTGTGCCTTCAAAGTTGTTGATTTTTATTGCATCGAAATGATAGACCTCCTCGATAACGTAAGGACATTCCCATTTATAGAGAAGTTTTCCTGAAAAAAATCTTAAGCGAGAGTTGTATAGCAACACATAATCACCTACATTAAACTCACGCTTTTGTATCCTTTTGTCATGCCATCTTTTAACTTTTTCTTTAAACAGTTTGGAATTCTCGTAGGCCTGAGTTCTTCATTCATCAAGTGAGCTAATGTCAAATAGCCTCTACTCACCGGCAAGTTTGAAATCATAATTGATCTCTTTAATGGCCCAATATGCCTTATGTTCTAGTTCGAGGGGCAAGTGACATGCTTTTCCATAAACCATTTTATACGGAGACATACCCATAGGATTTTTATATGCAGTTCTATAGGCCCATAATGCATCATCAAGTTTCTTGGACCAATTCTTTCTAGATCTATTAACAGTCTTTTGGAAAATTAATTTGAGCTCTCTATTACTCAATTCTACTTGACCACTAGACTGTGGGTGATATGGAGATGCAATTCTATGGTTAACATCATACTTAGCAAGCATTTTAAGAAAAACACCATGAACAAAATGTGAACCACCATCAGTCATTAAATATCTAGGGACTCCAAACCTCGGAAAAATAACTTCTTTAAGCATCTTAATAGAGGTGTTATGATCAGCACTACTAGTTGGAATAGCTTCTACTCACTGAGTAATGTAATCAACAGCAACTAAAATATGTGTATACCCATTAGAGGAAGGAAACGGTCCCATGTAATCAAAGCCCCAAACATCAAATGGTTCAATAACAAGTGAATAATTCATAGGTATTTCTTGATGTCTATTAATACTACCAATTCTTTGACATTCATCACAAGATAAGACAAACTTACGGGCATCCTTGAAGAGAGTAGGCCAATAAAAACAGGATTGCAATACCTTATGTGCAGTTCTATCTCCAGCGTGGTGTCCTCCATAAGCCTCAGAGTGACACTTGCGTAGGATCTGTTCCTGTTCATGCTCAGGTATACAACGTCTAATAACACCATCTACTCCTTCTTTATAAAGATGTGGGTCATCCCAGAAGTAATGTCTCAAATCATAGAAAAACTTTTTCTTTTGCTGGTATGTGAAACTAGGTGGTATAAATTTAGCAACAACATAATTAGCATAATCAGCATACCATGGAGCAGTACGAGAAGCATTTATGACAGCTAATTGTTCATCAGGAAAGCTATGATCAATAGGTAGTGGGTCATCAAAAACATTCTCTAACCTAGACAAGTTGTCTGCAACGGGGTTCTCAGCTCCCTTTCTATCAATAATATGCAAATCAAATTCTTGCAGCAAGAGAACCCATCTAATAAGTCTAGGTTTAGCATCTTTCTTTTCCATAAGATATTTAATAGCAGCGTGATCAGTGTGAATAGTTACTTTAGAATCAACAATATAAGGTCTGAACTTATCACAAGCAAATAAAACTGCTAAAAATTCTTTTCCAGTAGTAGCATAATTTCTCCGGGCATTGTCTAGAGTTTTACTAGCATATTGAATAACATTTAACTTCTTATCAACTCTTTGCCCTAAAACAGCACCTACAACATAATGTAACGCCCCGAGAATCTTGCTAAAGTAATCCCCCCTAATGATGCCTTGTCGTCATGCTTTCCTAAGCCAAAATGCCACTTGCCAGAAAAATGGGACCAATTCAATTCAAATTGCAAGTCAATTATTTGCATCTTCAAATGAGCCAGAAAAATAGTTCACAATGTGGCAAATATTCTCTAAGTATTTGTCATGATGAAACCTGCCTCTGTTTGGATTCCAAAAATGCTCCTGGAAATTATTTGAGTGGTCCAGCAACAATTAAATTGGCCTTTTCAATTTCTAAAAGTGTGTAAACATTTCCGAATGCTCAAAACAATTTTGTGCAACTTCACAATATTGCAAAGTATTTATTGTGGCATGTGGCACATTTTACAAGAGTCATTTGGTGCTCGGAATAATTGCAAGGCAGTAGCTTTTTGATTTCTAGAAAAGGAAAAAAAGGAAAAGGTGAGGAGAGAAAAGAGAAACCCTCCCCCCGGGCCACTTGGCCCATCTAGCTAAACAACCAGCCCAACCCACACCCCCACTCATCCCCCTCCTCACGCTACAGGAGCAGGGGAGCCGTGGCGGGCATCCATGGCGCCCCGGCCAGGTGCCAGGCATCCCGCGGCTCCCCCTGTTGGTTAAGAGCGCCCCCAGCGGCCTCCCTCCCCTCTGGAACCCTAGCCCCCAAAATTTCCCCACCTCCTCTCGCGCTTCTCCTCTGTTCCTCGTGCATGAGCTGCCGTCAACGCGCCATCGCCGCTGTCGCGCCCACCGTCATCACCTTCACGCGGGAAGACGTTCGGGAGATCCGCAGCCATCGTCTTCGTCCATCCGAGCACCGTATCGAGTTGGGACGGCCCGTACACTCGCCATCGCCACCATCTTCATCTTGTACCTCTTCCTCGTTCGCCGTCGATTCCCGCAACTCCGACCACCGTCGAGCCCGCTGCCAACTCCCTAGGGCTCTCGGTGAGCCACACCCTCCCCTTCTTCCCCTCCGTTGCAGTGCTCCCCCCCACGACACCCGCCGCCGCGCTCGCGCCTGTCCCCACACAGCTGCTGCTTGCGCCGCGTCATGGTCGCCTCCTCTCCTGCTGGCCGCACGCACGCGCTCGGGCAGGCCCGACCGCCCCTGTCCGACGCGGCTCCCGACCTCTGCGTGCCCGCTCGCAACCACGGCCGCACGTTGCAGCCGCTAACCGCCGCCATTGCCCTTCGTCATCGCCGTCGACTGGGGGCGCCCGCGCACCAACCACCCCACCAACCGACGTAGCCTGCAGGCCCGCGCGCCCCGCGCCACTGCCAGCCACCGCCAGCCGCTGCTTGCTCACCGCTGGCCGCGCTGGTCATGCCCGCCGCCGGTGCCTCTCCGCACGCGCGCACAGCCGCGGCCAGGCAAGCTGGTTCCTGTCTAATTAAGGGAGTAATCCTTTTTTTACATTAAACTCCCCATGTTTAACTATGCTAATTAAACCCATGTTTAGTTAAATAGGTCAATGACATAGGCCCCTCCATTATTTAAGCTAAATAAATCTTTTTGTTAAATAAGTGACCCTATGACAGGTGGGACCCCCTCACGTACTTTTTTTATGGATAAGATCTATTTAGCCCCTCTCTATGACATGTGGTCCCCACAAGTTGGTTGGACTAGTCAACCCTGTCAACTTTGACTGTTGACTGCTGACGTCACACGTACGTCATGCTTACATCATTTTATCCTTTCTGTTAAATTAAATAATTCCAGAAATTACTTTAATCTTTAAAATTGCAAAGAAATTAAACCGTAACTCGGATGAAAATGTTTTCTATATGAAAGTTGCTTAGAAAAATCCAACGAATCCAAATATGCGGTCCGTTCATCAGTCACATGCCCCTAGCATGCTGAACTTGGAACATTTACCCTTCGGTCATATGTTTGATACAGGTCCGGAACCGGGAATTCCTTCCCGGTTGAATTCCACCTTCACCTTATCGTCTAGGACCGCGTTAGATCACGTCTAGCTATGCCTGTTATCCTGTTATGCACTTGCTTGCTATGTATTTACTGTTTCTCCCCCCTCTTCTCTTCGGTAGACCCCGTGACGGCTGCTGATGCCGCTGTGATCGACTACGTCACCGATGACCCCTCCTTCTTGTCTGAGCAACCAGGCAAGCCCCCCTTTGATCATCCCGATATCGCCCATTCCATTCTCTCATGCTTGCATTAGATTTTGCTACTGTTATTGTTTACTCCTATTCTGATGCATAGCCTGCTTTTGTAACCTGCTTATTGTTACCTACCTGCTTATCCTACACTGCTTAGTATAGGTTGGTTAGTGATCCATCAGTGACCCCCCACCTTGTCCTTGTTGCCTCTGCTTCATTATTGAAGACCCGATCAACGGGATCGAAGACCAGGCTCCGACACCGCACATCAGTTTCCCTTTAGTTGCTCAACACTACTAGGTTACTATCGAGTGTCGAGGGTGAGCCCTCTACAGGACTTCTGATGTTAACATGTAGTGTAGTCATTCGGTTGTGGTCATCGAGGGTGATTTCCTCCTTAACCACTTCCAATACGACTCTGTCGTGCAACCCCTCAAGTGTGAACCTCGGGGGTGATTCCTTTTACGTTCACCTTTATGATTACATCTAGTGGAATTCATCAGGGGTGATTCCTCGGGTTTTCCCCTTGATGTTGGACACACGGATACTTGGAATTTACCACTGTTACTTGGAAAGACGGGTCGACCCTGAGGGGTACCCGCGCGAGCTTAATTGCGAGTGATGTGGAGTCGGGTTGACCTGGAGGGTGCCCGCGAGATAATTACGAGGCGTGGCCGGGCATTCCTAGCCCTTGCCACAAGTCCTCGAGACGGGGCAACGGGGTCACATCTTTCGTGAGTCTTTGCTTGTTACCGCGCGTTCCTAATCCACTACGATTTGGATATTTGATCCGAGGGGCCTCTGGCCTGATAGCACTAACCATCACGTTGGCATAGTATTTGCGTTCTGCATCATATGCATCAGCCGAAGCTTAATAGACGTCAGCGACTGAGCGGCGCGCGCCGGGTTGGACTGATAAGCTCCTTCCTTTTTAAGGAGGTAGCTAGGTCTGCTGACCGGCCGCGTACGCAACGTGCAGGAGTTCCCGAGGAGATGGCCCATGATCCCTGGGGGCATAGGTTTAGTCCGGCATGCTGACCTCTCTATTAAGCCTAGGTCGGGTTGCGGCGTATCGTTTGGCCGAGGCCGGGCATGACCCAGGAAAGTGTGTCCGGCCTGAGTTAATCGAGCATGGTGGTTAAGTTGGTGCTCCCCTGCAGGGAAGAAAACATCTATCGATAGCCTGTCCTACGGTAACAGACACTTGGAGTTGTATCCCGATCGATACAACTAGAACTGGATACCTGAGATGAGAAATGGACTATGATGAGAAATGGATATGAGAAATGGAGATGAGAACAGGATAGTATGGCTCTAGGATTGCTTTCTCGCAGGGAGTCGAGAAAGGATCTCTGGCCGAGGTTGATAACACTTCTACTACTTTACTTTATGCTACTCTACTCCCTCCTGTTGCTGCAAGATGGTGGGTTCGAGAAGAGGCTAGTCTTCGATAGGCTAGGCTTTCCCCCTTCTCTTCTGGCATTCTGCAGCCCAGTCCACATATACAGCCTTCCTTTGATAATGTTGCATATATAGTGTAGATCCTTGCTTGCGAGTACTTTGGATGAGTACTCACGGTTGCTTTGCTTCCCCTTTTCCCCCTTCTTTCTTCTTTCTGGTTGTCGCAACCAGATGGTGGAGCCCAGGGTCCAGACGACACCACCGACGACTACTACTACCCCAAGGGTGCCTACTACTACGTGGAGGCCGCCGACGACCAGGAGTAGTTAGGAGGCTCCCAGGCAGGAGGCCTTGCCTTTTCGATTGTTGCTGCTTTTGTGCTAGCCTTCTTAAGGCAAACTTGTCTAACTTATCGATGATCGCTTGGTGCACCAGAAGATTCCGAAGATACTCTTCGATGTTTTTCCCGAGACCCTTGTGCCCTTCGCCGTTGCAATTCCCTACCATCGATATATCCCCATGGATAGCTACATACACTTGCCGTCCATACCTTCATTTCGAATTGCTCTTGTTACTACAAGATACCCTGAAATACTTTGCGATTTTCTGAGAATCCTTTGGCGCCTGTTGCCTTGCAGCTCCTTTTCCGCCTGAATACCCCTACGAATGATTCCTCACACTTATCGGGGATTCATTCATCCCCAGTTGATCATATGTCTCACAAAATTCTTTGAATGCAATTCATTCTCCCGAAGATCCTCAACAGCCTAGTGCTCCTGAAAGTCTTGTCTGCCCGCATTATGGTTAAATCCATATGTCCGGCAATATTCATTAACATCCTTTGTCATTGTCATCCTGAGCCTATTGATTCATTGCGTTGCTCGCAATCATCAGTCAAACCCTGAAATTTGACCTTCCTGTCCATACGTCATTCTGGACTTGAGTTGGATCTCGGCCAATCATGTTGTAATTGATTGTCCACTTAGTTCCCTTCAACTTGAATGCCGAATTATTCAGCTGTTTCTATAATCTGATGACTCTTTGCATTCTTTCCTTCTTTTGATCGAGTACAGATACTCACATCAGATCCATTGAGGACTGCTGAATCCTTTGTTGGATTATTATCCGGCAATGTCCTTCATATTAAAAATCTCGTGCGCTCTTCCCCTGATACATATTGCCTTTTGTAAATTGTATCCTCTGCTTCTTGTCAACCATGCTCTGCTATTGAGCTGGTGTTATATACTCTGGAAGTTAGTGGTATATGTGCCTAAGATACCCCTACGGGTTGAACCTATGCCTTCCCTAATCCGTGTGAACTTGAAATAGATGTGAGTCATACTCTTCTGGTGCTAAACCAGATAAATCTTTCGCACTACAAATTCTTCGAAAACGAGGAGTAAATGAAAGGTTATGCATTGAAGAAGTGGGAGTCGACCTTGAACCTTTGTGTTCATGCCCATGGAACCAATGTAGAACTTATCATGGAAGCTGCTCGTAAAAATAATTACCCCTTGTTATAAGTTCATCTTGTATCGGTGGTTTGATCATTCATAATCGTGGTTCCGACCATAGTTTCTCCTTAATTCCATTTCTCGGACAAGTTAAAATACTTGTCTCCTGCAAGTCATTTCACCTGTCCAACCTCTAATTTGATCTACCTTGTAGTATTGCCTCATGTTATCTCGATGATATTGTGTCATTGCACTACCTCTTGTAAATTATTAATTGGAGTGATACTTCGTCACATCATTCCTGGCCTGATCGGCTATATCATCATCATGCTAAATTTTAACTGTGCTACCTGGTCCTTCTTCCCGAGACAGAATTTTCGACGATGAGCTAAGCCTACGTCGATCTTCCTCGTCATATCATTTCGCCTTGAACAGCAAGCTTGAATCCGAGCTTATGTCGTATCCGTGGTTCCAATAGCCTTCGCTTCATCATTCCTTTTGCTTGATGTCGTTGCTGCTCGATGGCATCTTCTTAGAGCCTCTCGACAAAATTTGTCATGAATCACCATCAATATACTGCCTTATTCTAAGATATCAATTGAATTCTTGAGGAAAAATACCATCCTTGCCCGTCGATGATTCGTGTTGTCATCGACACCATCCTTGACTTCCTACCAATACAGACTTGGTCATGTTTTGGTTATATCTTACATTCCTTGACATTCTTGGAATTGTTCCTTTGTACTTCTTGTGACCTTCAGATTCAATCTTGCTTGAAACACCATGTTAATGTTACCTCGAAGCATGACTATGTTACTCCAAACATCAATAAGAACATTGGAGGCACAATGCTAAATGGTTTTTTGATCAATTATCCAAACACCGCTGTATGGGTAAACATCATGATTCTCCTAGCCCCATTAACTAAATGGATAAGTAGTTGATGTCCTGTCCTGTATATCATGCTTTGTTTGTTCTTGGGAAGCATATACTCTAATGCTTTTGTATAAGCACCATTTTCCTTTCCATTGGTCTGATTAATCCGATAATTTCATTTTCCTTTCCATTGGTTTGTTTAACCTTCTTTCGATCTATATGATATATGCAGAAATAATTCCCTGCTTATAAAACACCCCGATGTACAACCTTGTCAGTGAGACCTTGTTACTATTATTGATGACATTCCGGTAGCCACTGATGGATGAGAACTTTGCCTACTGGCCCGCCTCGTCGTACGAGCAGGAAAATGGTTCTCTTCGTCCCTCGCCCTTGGTACCAACGTTGTTGCCAATATAATTGATAGGCTATTGTCTGACCTGCCTTGCCATCATGACCGTGCAAAATGATATCTCCTTCCTGCTTTTAAACCACATGGTGGGCCCATAACCCACAGTTCCACATGATCGAAACCTGACTCTCCTGTATATCTTTGATTCCGAAATATTCTTGCATTTGTCTTCGTATCATGTCACGAGCCACCTTTCGAGAGATGATCTATTCCCGATGCTCTGAACCCCCTTCTCACACTCTGTTCGGGTATCGATCGTTTGTCCATTCGCTTGAAATTTCCTATTGTACCTTCATATTTTGCTCTCGATGTTTTTTTAAGTTTCAACTCGAGAGGTACATCTGCCACTTTCCTTGAATTGTTCACCAGATAATTAACCCTATAAGGGTCAGTTCTCCCGAAGTTACTCTTTACTTCCGCACTTAAATCTCGGGACGAGATTTATTGTAGTGGAGGAGATTTGTAACGCCCCGAGAATCTTGCTACCGTAATCCCCCCTAATGATGCCTTGTCGTCATGCTTTCCTAAGCCAAAATGCCACTTGCCAGAAAAAATGGGACCAATTCAATTCAAATTGCAAGTCAATTATTTGCATCTTCAAATGAGCCAGAAAAATAGTTCACAATGTGGCAAATATTCTCTAAGTATTTGTCATGATGAAACCTACCTCTGTTGGATTCCAAAAATGCTCCTGGAAATTATTTGAGTGGTCCAGCAACAATTAAATTGGCCTTTTCAATTTCTAAAAGTGTGTAAACATTTCCAAATGCTCAAAACAATTTTGTGCAACTTCACAATATTGCAAAGTATTTATTGTGGCATGTGGCACATTTTACAAGAGTCATTTGGTGCTCGGAATAATTGCAAGGCAGTAGCTTTTTGATTTCCAGAAAAGGATAAAAAGGAAAAGGTGAGGAGAGAAAAGAGAAACCCTCCTCCCGGGCCACTTGGCCCATATAGCTAAACAACCAGCCCAACCCCCAACCCCACTCATCCCCCTCCTCATGCTACAGGAGCAGGGGAGCCGTGGCGGGCATCCATGGCGCCCCGCCCAGGTGCCACGCATCCCGCGGCTCCCCCTGTTGGTTAAGAGCGCCCCCAGCGGCCTCCCTCCCCTCTGGAACCCTAGCCCCCAAAATTTCCCCTCCTCCTCTCGTGCTTCTCCTCTGTTCCTCGTGCACGAGCTGCCGTCAACGCACCATCGCCGCTGTCGCGGCCACCGTCGTCACCTTCGCGCGGGAAGACATCCGGGAGATCCGCAGCCGCCGTCTTCGTCCATCCGAGCACCAAATCGAGTTGGGACGGCCCATACACTCGCCTTCGCCACCATCTTCATCTTGTACCTCGCCATCGTTCGCCGTCGATTCCCGCAACTCCGACCACCGTCGTGCCCACTGCCAACTCCCTACGGCTCTCGGTGAGCCACACCCTCCCCTTCTTCCCCTCCGTTGCAGTGCTCCCCCCACGACGCCGGCCGCCGCACTCGCGCCCGTCCCCACACAGCTGCTGCTTGCGCCGCATCATGGTCGCCTCCTCCCCTGCTGGCCGCACGCACGCGCTCGGGTAGGCCCGACCGCCCCTGCCCGACGCGGCTCCCGACCTCTGCGTGCCCGCCCGCAACCACGGCCGCACGCTGCAGCCGCTAACAGCCGCCATTGCCCTTCGTCGTCGCCGTCGACTGGGGGCGCCCGCGCACCAACCAACCCCACCACCCGACGTAGCCTGCAGGCCCGCGCGCCCCGCGCCGCTGCCAGCCACCGCCAGCCGCTGCTTGCTCACCGCTGGCAGCGCTGGTCATGCCCGCCGCTGGCGCCTCTGTGCACGCGCGCACAGCGGCGGCCAGGCAAGCTGGTTCCTGTCTAATTAAGGGAGTAATCCTTTTTTACATTAAACTCCCCCCGTTTAACTATGCTAATTAAACCCATGTTTAGTTAAATAAGTCAATGACAGTAGGCCCCTCCATTATTTAAGCTAAACAAATCTTTCTGTTAAATAAGTGACCCTATGACAGGTGGGACCCCCTCACGTACTTTTTTATGGATAAGATCTATTTAGCCCCTCTTTATGACATGTGGTCCCCACAAGTTGGTTGGACTCGTCAACCCTGTCAACTTTGACTGTTGACTACTGACGTCACACGTACGTCATGCTAACATCATTTTATCCTTTCTGTTAAATTAAATAATTCTAGAAATTACTTTAATCTTTAAAATTGCATAGAAATTAAACCGTAACTCGGATGAAAATGTTTTCTATATGAAGGTTGCTCACAAAAATCCAATGAATCCAAATATGCGATCCGTTCATCTGTCACATGCCCCTTAGCATGCTGAACTTGGAACATTTCCCCTCCGGTCATTTGTTTGATACAGGTCCGGAACCGGGAATTCCTCCCCGGTTGAATTCCACCTTCACCTTTAACGTCTAGGACCCCGTTAGATCACGTCTAGCTATGCCTGTTGTCCTGTTATGCACTTGCTTGCTATGTATTTATTGTTTCCCCCCTTCTTCTCTTCGGTAGACCCCGTGGCGGCTGCTGATGCCGCTGTGATCGACTACGTCACCGATGACCCCACCTTCTTGTCTGAGCAACCAGGCAAGCCCCCCTTTGATCATCCCGATATCGCCCATTCCATTCTCTCATGCTTGCATTAGATTTTGCTACTGTTATTGTTTGCTCCTATTCTGATGCATAGCCTGCTTTTGTAACTTGCTTATTGTTACCTACCTGCTTATCCTACACTGCTTAGTATAGGTTGGTTAGTAATCCATCAGTGACCCCCACCTTGTCCTTGTTGCCTCTGCTTCATCATTGAAGACCCGATCAACGGGATCGAAGACCAGGCCCCGACACCGCACATCACTTTCCCCTTAGTTACTCGACACTACTGGGTTACTATCGTGTGTCGAGAGTGAGCCCTCTACAGCACTTCTGATGTTAACCTGTAGTGTAGTCATTCGGTCGTGGTCATCGAGGGTGATTTCCTCCTTAACCACTTCCGATACGACTCTGTCGTGCAACCCCTCAAGTGTGAACCTCGGGGGTGATTCCTCTTACGTTCACCTTGATGATTACATCTAGTGGAATTCATCGGGGGTGATTCCTCGGGTTTTCTCCTTGATGTTGGACACACGGATACTTGGACTTTACCACTGTTACTTGGAAAGACGGGTCGACCCTAAGGGGTACCCGCGCAAGCTTAATTGCGAGTGATGTGGAGTCAGGTTGACCTGGAGGGTGCCCGCGAGATAATTACGAGGCGTGGCCGGGCATTCCTAGCCCTTGCCACAAGTCCTCGAGACGGGGCAACGGGGTCACATCTTTCGTGAGTCTCTGTTTGTTACCACGCGTTCCTAATCCACTATGATTTGGATATTTGATCCGAGGGGCCTCTGGCCTGATAGCACTAACCATCACGTGGGCATAGTATGGGCGTTCTGCGTCGTATGCATCAGCCGAAGCTTAATAGACGAAAGCGACCGAGCGGCGCACGCCGGGTTGGACTGGTAAGCTCCTTCCTTTTTAAGGAGGTAGCTAGGTCTGCTCACCGGCCACGTATGCAACGTGCAGGAGTTCTCGGGGAGATGGCCCATGACCCCTGGGGGCATAGGTTTAGTCTGGTGTGCTGACATCTCTATTAAGCCTAGGTCGGGTTGCGGCGTATCGTTTGGCCGAGGCTGGGCATGACCCAGGAAAGTGTGTCCGACCGGAGTTAATCGAGCGTGGTGGGTAAGTTGGTGCACCCCTGCAGGGAAGAAAACATCTATCGATAGCCTGTCCTACGGTAACAGACACTTGGAGTTGTATCCCGATCGATACAACTAGAACTGGATACCTGAGATGAGAAATGGACTGTGATGAGAAATCGATATGAGAAATGGAGATGAGAACAGGATAGTATGGCTCTAGGATTGCTTTCTCGCAGGGAGTCGAGAAAGGATCTCTGGCCGAGGTTGATAACACTTCTACTACTTTACTTTATGCTACTCTACTCCCTCCTGTTGCTGCAAGATGGTGGGTTCGAGAAGAGGCTAGTCTTTGATAGGCTAGGCTTTCGCCCTTCTCTTCTGGCATTCTGCAGCCCAGTCCACATATACAGCCTTCCTTTGATAATGTTGCACATGTAGTGTAGATCCTTGCTTGCGAGTACTTTGGATGAGTACTCATGGTTGCTTTGCTTCCCCTTTTCCCCCTTCTTTCTTCTTTCTGGTTGTCGCAACCAGATGGTGGAGCCCAGGGTCCAGACGACACCACCGACGACTACTACTACCCCGAGGGTGCCTACTACTACGTGGAGGCCGCCGAAGACCACGAGTAGTTAGGAGGCTCCTAGGCAGGAGGCCTTGCCTTTTCGATTGTTGCTGCTTTTGTGCTAGCCTTCTTAAGGCAGACTTGTCTAACTTATGTTTGTACTTAGATATTGTTGCTTCCGCTGACTCTTGTGTTTTCGAGCTTATGTATTCGAGCCCTCGAGGCCCATGGCTTGTAATATAAAGCTTGTATTATTTTAATTTGTGTCTAGAGTTGTGTTGTGATATCTTCCTGTGAGTCCTTGATCTTGATCGTACACATTTGCGTGTATGATTAGTTTATGGTTGAATCGAGGGCGTCACACATAATCACTAGCATCACACATAATTTCAAAGGGTAAATTCCAATCAGGTGGCTGAACAATAAGTGCAGAAATCAATGCTTTCTTAAGTATTTCAAATGCTTCTACACAATCATCATCAAAGACAAAAGGAATTTCTTTTTGTAATAGATTAGTCAGAGACCGAGAGATTTTTGAGAAGTCCTTAATGAACCTCCTATAAAAACCAGCATGACCAAGGAAACTTCTTATACCTTTAATGTCCTTGGGACACAACATCTTTTCAATAGCATCAACTTTAGCTTTATCAACTTCAATACCTCTTTCAAAAATTTTATGTCCCAAGACAATACCTTCATTAACCATAAAGTGGCACTTCTCCCAATTCAAGACAAGGTTAGTTTCTTCACATCTCTGCAAAACTCGATCAAGGTTGCTCAAGCAATCATCAAAATTGGATCCATAAACAGAGAAATCGTCCATGAAAACCTCACAAATCTTTTCACAAAAGTCAGAGAATATAGCCATCATGCATCTTTGAAAGGTAGCAGGTGCATTAGATAAACCAAAAGGCATACGTCGATAAGCAAAGGTACCGAAAGGGCAAGTAAAAGTGGTCTTTTCTTGATCATCAGCTGACACAGGTATTTGAGAGAAACCAGAGTAACCATCTAGAAAGCAAAAGTGTGTATGTTTGGATAATCTTTCTAGCATTTGATCAATGAAAGGAAAAGGGTAATGATCCTTTTTAGTAGCTTTATTTAATTTGCGGAAATCAATTACCATCCTATAACCTGTAATAATTCTTTGCGGAATCAGTTCATCTTTATCATTAGGAACAACAGTAATACCTCCCTTCTTAGGGACACAATGGACATGACTTACCCACTGACTATCAGGAACGTGATAAATTATACCTGCCTCAAGGAGCTTTAATATTTCCTTTCATACCACTTCTTTCATCTTAGGATTTAGCTGTCGTTGGTGATCAATAACTGGTTTGGCGTCTTTCTCCAAGTTTATTTTGTGTTGACATAGAATGGGACTAATGCCCTTAAGATCATCCAGAGTATATCCAATAGCAGCATGGTGCTTCTTCAGAGTTTTCTATAATTTCTCTTCTTCATGCTCTGAAAGGTTAGCACTAATAATAACAGGATATATCTTCTTTTCATCAAGATAAGCATATTTCAGAGTATCGGGTAATGGTTTAAGCTCAAACACGGGATCACCATTGGGTGGAGGGGGATCCCCTAGGATTTCAACATGCAAGTTGTGTTTCAGAATAGGTCCCTGTTTAAAGAATACTTCATCTATTTCCCTTCTTTCATTCATGAACATATCATTTCCATGGTCTAACAAATATTGTTCTAAAGGATCACTAGGAGGCATGGCAATAGAAGCAAGACCAATAATTTCATCTTTACTAGGCAATTCCTCATCACGGGGTTGTCTACGAAATTTAGCAAAATTAAACTCATGAGACATATCACCCAAACCAATAGTAACAACATCCTTTTCGCAGTCTATCCTAGCATTAACAGTGTTCAAGAAGGGTCCGCCAAATATAATGGGACAAAAGCTATCTTGTGGGGAACCAAGAACAAGAAAATGAACAGGATATTTAACTTTCCCACACACGACTTCAACATCTCTAATAATCCCAATCGGTGAAATAGTATCTCTATTGGCAAGCTTAATTGTAATATCAATTTCTTCTATCTCAGCAGGTGCAATATCATGCATAATTTCTTTGTATAAAGAATGAGGTATTGCACTAGCACTAGCACCCATATCACATAAGCCATGATAACAATGATCTCCTATTTTAACATAAATAACATGCATGCCTACCACAGGTCTATGTTTATCCTTAGCACCAGGTTTAGCAATTCTAGCAGTCTCTTCACAGAAGTAAATAACATGCCCATCAATATTATCAGCCAAGAGATCTTTAACCATAGCAATAGTAGGTTCAACTTTAACTTGCTCAGGAGGTTTGTGTGTCCTAATATTACTTTTGTTGACTAAAGTTGAAGCTTTAGCATGATCCTTTATTCTAACAGGGAAAGGTGGTTTCTCAACATAAGCAGTAGGGACAATAGGATCATTATAAGTGATAGTCTTTTATTCAATTTTAATAGGTGCAACTACTTTTACTTCAATGGGAGGATCATATTTAATCCACTTCTCCTTCGGGAGATCAACATGAGTAGCAAATGATTCACAGAAAGAAGCTACTATCTCAGAGTCAAGTCCATATTTAGTGCTAAATTCACGGAAAACATCGGTATCCATAAAAGATTTAACACAATCAAACTTAGGTGTTATACCTGACTCCTTACCTTTGTTGAGATCCCAATCATCAGAGTTGCGTTTAATTCTTTCCAATAAATCCCATTTGAATTCAATAGTCTTCATCATAAAAGAGCCAGTGCAAGAACTATCGAGCATGGAGCGATTGTTGAGAGAAAGCCAAGCATAATTTTTTTGAATAATCATTTCTCTTGAGAGATCATGATTGGGGCATGAATATAACATTGACTTAAGCCTCCCCCAAGCTTGAGCGATGCTTTCTCCTTCGCGAGGCCAAAAATTATATATATAATTACGATCACGATGAACAAGTTGCATAGGATAAAACTTGTGATGAAATTCCAATTTCAATCGTTTGTAGTTCCATGATCCCATATCATCACATAGCCTATACCATGTCAATGCCTCTCCCTTCAAAGATAAAGGAAAGACCTTCTTCTTGATAACATCATCGAGCATACCTTCAAGCTTAGATAGTTCACAAACATCATCCACATATATTAAGTGTAAATCAGGATGCAATGTTCCATCTCCTGCAAAAGGATTAGCTAGCAGTTTCTCTATCATACCCGAAGTAATTTCAAAGTAAACATTTTCAGTACGTTCAGTAGGTTGAGGAGTAGCTAATTGTGGTTACGGACGAGGTGAAGATACCCCGAACAAACCCCTCAAAGGATTGTTTTCCATAGTAACAAGTGATAGTAAATTTCAGCACACTATATAAAATTTTCCTTACCAAATTCCACCTACCAAAGGCGCTTCACTCCCCGGCAACGGCGCCAGAAAAGAGTCTTGATGACCCACAAGTATAGGGGATCTATCATAGTCCTTTCGATAAGTAAGAGTGTCGAACCCAACGAGGAGCAGAAGGAAATGATAAGCGGTTTTCAGTAAGGTATTCTCTGCAGGCACTGAAATTATCGGTAACATATAGTGATAATTTGTAACGGGTAACAAGTAATGATAGTAAATAAGGTGCAGCAAGATGGCCCAATCCTTTTTGTAGAAAAAGACAAGCCTGGACAAACTCTTATATAGAGAAAAGCGCTCCCGAGGACACATGGGAATTATCGTCAAGTTAGTTTTCATCACGCTCGTATGGTTCGCGTTCATTACTTTGATAATTTGGTATGTGGGTGGACCGATGCTTGGGTGCTGTCCTTTCTTGGACAAGCATCCCACTTATGATTAACCCCTATTGCAAGCATCCGCAACTACAAAAGAAGTATTAAGGTAAACATAACCATAGCATGAAACATATGGATCCAAATCAGCCCCTTACGAAGCAACGCATAAACTAGGGTTTAAGCTTCTGTCACTCTAGCAAGCCATCATCTACTTATTTCCCAATGCCTTCCTCTAGGCCCAAATAATGGTGAAGTGTCATGTAGCCGACGTTCACATAACACCACTAGAGGAGAGACAACATACATCTCATCAAAATATCAAACGAATACCAAATTCACATGACTACTTATAGCAAGACTTCTCCCATGTCCTCAGGAACAAACGTAACTACTCACAACTCATGTTCATGTTCATAATCAGAGGGGTATTATTATGCATAATGGATGTGAACATATGATCTTCCACCAAATAAACCAACTAGCATCAACTACAAGGAGTAATCAACACTACTAGTAACCCACAGGTACCAATCTGAGGCTTTGGGACAAAGATTGGATACAAGAGATGAACTAGGGTTTAAGAGGAGATGGTGCTGGTGAAGATGTTGATGGAGATTGACCCCCTCCCGACGAGAGGATCGTTGGTGATGACGATGGCGATGATTTCCCCCTCCCAGAGGGAAATTTCCCTGGCAGAACAGCTCTGCCGGAGCCCTAGATTGGTTCCGCCAAGATTCCGCCTCGTGGCGGCGGAGTTTCTTCCCGAATGCTTGCTTATGATTTTTCCAGGGTAAATGACTTCATATAGTAGAAGATGGGCACCGGAGGCCTGCCAGGGGGCCCACGAGGCAGGGGGCGCGCCCAGGGGGTAGGGCGCGCCCGCACCCTCGTGGCCACGGTGTGGGCCCCGTCTGGTACTTTCTTTCGCTAGTATTTTTTATTAATTCCAAAAATGACTTCCGTGAAGTTTCAAGACTTTTGGAGCTATGCAGAATAGGTCTCTAATATTTGCTCCTTTTCGAGCCCAGAATTCGAGCTGCCGGCATTCTCCCTCTTCATGTAAACCTTGTAAAATAAGAGAGAATAGGCATAAGTATTGTGACATAACGTGTAATAACAGCCCATAATGCAGTAAATATCGATATAAAAGCATGATGCAAAATGGACGTATCAATTAGTCATGTTGGTCATTCAGTTATTAAAACCCCACACAAAGATATTCATCTCAATAATGTTCTCCGTGTTCCTAGTACTTCCAAAAGTCTTCTTTCTGTCCATCGCATTGCTCTTGACAATCATGTGTTTCTAGAATTTCAGCCCTTCTTCTTTTTGATCAAGGATCAGGTCACGAAGAGAATAATTTATCAAGGTAGATGCATGGATGGACTCTACCCGTTGATTCCCAGGTTTAGGAGACTCAATAAACAAGTGTGTGGTGTCATAAAACTTTCATTGGATAGATGGCATCATCGTTTAGGCCACCCCGCTTTTTCTATTGTTCATCAAGTTCTTAGCAAAAATAAGCTCCCAACTATCATTGAGCATAGTTTAGAAACTATTTGTGATTCATGTCAGAGTGCTAAAAGTCATCAGTTACCTTATCCAGTTTCCACTAGTGTTTCTGTTAAACCTTTGCAACTCATTTTTTCTAATGTGTGGGGTCCAGCTCCCTCCTCTGTTGGGAGGCACACCTATTATGTTAGTTTTGTTGATGACTATAGCAAATATACTTGGATTTATCTTCTTAAGAAACGGTCTGATGTGTTTCAAGTCTTTCACAATTTTCAAGCACTTGTTGAACATCAGTTTGATAGCAAAGTTCTTGCTGTCCAATCTGATTGGGGTGGTGAATATGAAAAACTCAATTCGTCGGGTTTACTATTGGAGAACATAGCATGCAATTTCAAAAAAAATCCTACGATCACGCAAGATCTATCTAGGAGATACATAGCAATGAGAGGGGGAGACTGTGTCCATGTACCCTCGTAGACCGAAAGCGGAAGCGTTACACTCGTACGCGTCGGTCCTAAACAAATAGTTTTTAACCCCTTTCCGCGACGGCATTTGGAACCATCGCCAAGTGAGTGGGGGTGACAGGGGGTCCTTCCCACACGACCCAGAAACCGTCGGGGATATGCCCTCCTGGCACACACGCTCGGCAAAAGGAGGTCTTGTGCGTCCGACGAGCGCTCAAATACGGAAATACGTATAGTAGAGTTAAAAAAATACAATACGGTGAAATTGTTTCCGGTCGCAAGTACATCCCACACAGTCAGTCCCCGCTAAACGTTTCCGTTCGTATGTACACCCCACACAGTCGCTCCAAGAAAAACGTTTCCGTTCATAGGTACATCACACACAATTTTTCTCGCTAAATCGTTTGCGTTATTGAATGTATCACACACGGTCCATAGAAGAAATTGTGTGACAAAGGCTGTCCGTCACACATAGTTTTTATGTGGTAAACATTTGCGCAAGGTGGCCTAACGCAAACAGTTTTCAAGAGAAAGTCGTGTGTGATTGTTCATTGATCCAACACGGTTTATTCCTAGAAACTGTGTGTGTTGCCTGAGGTCATTGCCCACGATATTTTCTTAATAACCGTTTGCAATAGCAAAACCCAATTAGCAGGCTAATTCTCCATTAGCAGGCTAATTTCCCTATTATTCATAATCCATTTATTAATCTAATTGACATTTAATATTAAGCGCACAATGTATTTCATTTCCATATTAAGGAAGCAGAATTTCATAATTGAAATACATCAGAGTACGACATGATATACCTTCAGCACTCAGCTACCCCATTACACAACTGCACCAGCAGCAAGTTCCACATGCAACATGTAGAACTTTTGAAATTAGCATTATAGACGGTATATAGACAGATGCATCTCATCTGGAAAACTGCTGAAGCGGAAGGCGAATATTGAGCCTTCATTCATGTTGAAGGTCTTTGTAACTTTAGGCCAGTGCCTGTGAATGATTGACCGTCCGTCCTTCGTCCTCTTCAGGAACACTTCAATATTGAACCATGGGTGTTGTATGAAAACCTTCCTCGCCTCCTGACCATAAAGGTGGTTTGAGAGGTAATCATCAGTGAACTTCTTTGGAAAGGCCTGAAAACAAGGATGTGCATAAATATCTTCTCTATATTGGAAATGGGGCAAAGGAATAAAAAAAAGGCAAGGTATAATAGTTAGTACCATCTTGTAGTGAACTGATGTCTTCTTCATTGTGCACACAAAGATCTTGTTGTTTTTTGTCACTAATTTCTTTATCCTAACAATCTTTCTAAGTTTCTTGATTTGATTGATATTCATGGACAACTCATTTCCCCATATGCAAAAAGGGTCGAACAGTGGGTCAAAACCTCTGACAGCAGAACCTACATGTGCAAGACCAAATTTTTAAAAACCAAAATATTAGAATGGTTACTGCAATTGCACAATAATGTGCTATTAGAGAACGGACCATGCATGTGCTAACCTCGATTGTAAACCACAGTGCTTCCCATTGTTTCCCTACAACACATATAAGGTAGTTAGTCATCAGGTTAAGTAAGGGTTCACATGCTATCAGTAAAATATGTTGATGAAAAATAAGCACATTGTAGATTCATCAGATTAATTCAGGCCACATGAAAAACCCATTTATCCAAACCAAGCATGATTAAGAATTAGGAAATATAGCACTTGTATATGTTTCTCATGTATTAAGTGCAACCAATTCGATTTATTCCTCACATGCACAACAATACAAAATTCTACCCACGACAATTGGACATCGCATTGCAGAATTGAACCAAGCAGTTAACTAAACACCACAACAAATGAACCAAACATTAACTAAGCACCACATTGCACAATATAACATACTCCTAATAGAAGATCATACAGTTAACCAAACAGTTAACTACAGCCAATTGTAGCAATTGTATTTGTTTCTCATGTATTTACTACAGCCAAATTCAATTTATTCCTCACATGGTATACAATAACAGAATGCACCCACAACTATTGAACATCGCAATGCAGAATTGAACCAAACAGTTAACTAAACACCACAACACAAATGAACCAAACATTAACTGAGCACCACATTGCACAATGTATAACCAAACCAAGCATGCTTGACACTACTGCAGGATGCTGCTAACGCGACACTACGATCAGAGACCCTTCGACGAAACTGTGTGCGATGCCATAATCGCAAACGATGGTGTAAAAAACCCGTCAAAATGGTGCAAAACGTTTGCGATGGAGGATGCATCAAACACAGTTCAGATTGTAGTTGCGTGTGTGATTCAGGGCATACGGTTCAGTTCAATTAACCATTTTCGATGAGGAGGAACAAAAGAAACGGGCAGCCAGATGAAGATGTGTGCGATGTACAGCATATGGTTCACTCGTATGAACTGTTTGTGATTAGACAACGCAAAAGAAACGGTCAGCCAGATGAGGGTGTGTGCGATATACGGCCTTCGGTTCACTCGGACGAACTGTTTGCGTTGACACAAGAGAACAGAAACGGTTCAACTTAACAAGACGTGTGTGTTGTGCGATGGGATTGCATACAGAACAACAATAACAACACACACACACACACACACACACACACACACACACACACACACTTATAAGGACATGCTTGCATAACCAAATTAAACATCCACTTACATAGGTGGCTACTACAACCATGGCATTTGCACACATCAAAGTAAACTATTGCATGCATAATTACATAGGTGGCTACTACACACATGACATTTCCACACACCAATAAAGTAAACTATATATTGCATGCATGATTAACTAGCATAAATGATCATCTGATCATCATCTACTTCTTGTGACGCTTGCTCTGCTTGTGGCTCAATTTGGGCTCGTCGATTTGGGTAACGAGGCCTTCCTCATGTCAACGATCCACCTGTGCATCTCGTAGCATGTGCACACGCTCTTGGCCGCAAACCTGAGGTAAGGTTCATCTAGTTGCCACATCCAGGCCCTGTGCCAGGATAGGGGGCTTGTTCTCTAGGCATCCTGCTTCATCTTTTCGTAGTAGGGGTCGATGATGGCCGAGGCGAGTTTGACCAGGGAGTCCTTCTTCGTGCTACCCCAGACCCTGTAGTGGTCATGGATTTCGACAAGGTTCTTGCAGGCCAAGCCCGTAATACTGAGCGCTTTTACATCATCTTTGGTTTCCATCATGGCGAACTTGTAGTCGGTGCTGTTGACAAACCTGTTGAAATGGTCGCAAGGCTCTGTGGCCATGCAGTAGTGGTAGATGAGGACATGATGGCGCACGCACAACTGGGCAACGACAACCTTCTAATCTATGCCGGGACGACCTACAGTGTACGGGAGGTCGATGCCGACCACCTTGTACTTGTCTCCAGCAAGCAACTGCTCGATGTTGTTGATGTAGTCGTCCACCATGGCCGGGTCGATGGTTTACACCATCGAGAGATCCTTCTCCCTCGTGTGGGTCTCCACTCTATGCTCGCCGAACTCCATTGGAGCGCCGCTGGACATCCCCTCTCTATGTGTCGTTGTGGGTGTGCTTGTTGTGTTGTGGGCCGTGATCGAAAGGTTGAAGATACTATGGTTATAATGGCCGCGGGAATTAAAGGGGAAGTCGGACGACCAGGAATATCGGCAGGCCCTGATGGCAGTTCTAATTTGCAGCGCGTAAGTCTAGCGTGTCGCACGTAACTACGTCGCGTGGCAATGTGCGCGGTGCAACCACATGCATACGGGGCCCCCGACATGATCGTGCGCAGGCCCAACCGTTGGCAGAGCACACGCGGAGGGACGTGAGCAGAGTGCTCCGCGGTCGCCTCAACGGCGAGTAACCATATATATATGCATATAGTAGTTGAACACACAAGGAAAACCTGTCCACAAGCCGAGCGCGCCGACAGACGCGAGCAAAGCGCGCCGCGGCGCCTAACGGCGGGATAGACCTTCATTCAAGCCAATCAAAATAAGACTGGAACGTACATGTCTGAGCAAAGGGATCGCACATGTCTGTATTGACTGGTATGAGAATGGAATAGAAAAATAAGAATTAAGGCCACGATGATGCGGTCACAGTGGTGGTTACAGGAGGCAAGAAGAAAGATGCATCCATCAACGTACGACCTCCTCCTCCTCAACTCAGTGCGCCGGTCGGGCCACTGACCGACGGCTAAGGACCAGCGCCTTGTGTGGCGAGGTCAAGGTGCTCCTCAACTAAGGTATCCAAGGCTTCCAGCCGGCTGAAGAAGGCCAACGTCGTAGCGTCCTCACTGGCCTTGTAGATACCTATGTACACGATTCGCTCGTACACATGGATGTGTAGGTCGACGATTTCTTGCAGGGCGAGGCGCCTCGCGGCGAGCGCGACCTCCAGGTGGACATTCTTCGTGGCGTCGGCGGGCAGTCGCAGGGCCACTAGTGCTTCAAAGAGGTTCCGACCATGGAGGCCCATTAGGGTGGCAGGCAATGAGGAGCCCGGGCGCGCGGGCTGGAGGAGTACGACGATGTCGTCCGCGAGCTTCTTGACGATGGTGAACTTGTTGGTGGTGCGAATGATCATCTGGTCCAGCTGAGAGTCGTAGCTGGCGTCAACGGCGGCCATCCACTAGCCGGTCGCCAACACCGTATGGAGACGATCCACGGTGCCATGCCGCAGGCCGGCGTTGTGGACCATCTGGCATAGCCACTGGCTGCTCGCGCATATCGCCGCCATGGGTCTGGAGTGGGCACTTTTGCGCTTTTTAGTGTAGGTGCTTAGGAAAATTCTTAGGTGCGTACGTTGTGGTAGATGCATTGGAATGGAGGGGCGCTTTTATATGAGTGCAAACTACGTTGCATTCACATCATGCTGCCTCTTTTCCCGGTCCTCCCATTACTTCCCTCATGCATTCACACGATGCTAATTGAAGGAGGATGCATCATTCACCGTTCAACATTTCGGGAACCACTACTCTCTCCCTCGTCTGCATTAAAGTCGTATCGGGAACTGCTCCGCCCGCTGTCAAATCGAATAGTATTGCGCCGCCCGCTAGTGATTCTTAGCTTCATATTTTGACCAATAGCAGTGTTATAAGGTAGGCAAACGGCATTGTTACTAGATAGACAAATGTCAATCTTTCTAGTTTGACAAATGGCAACATACCCAATATGACAGATGCAAATCGCACCAAATTATTTTTAAGTGGTTCACACGGGTCATCCAAAAGATCCGTTTGTGTTCAAGAGATGCACAAATCCTGCTCTCACTTTGCATATGCGTGTTCTATCTGAAACCATCATGCTTGTTGTGAGAAGCTCTGGTTTGTGAGAAGCATATAACCAAACCTGCCCCAAATGGGACAAAGACTTTACCATGGCATGTTGATGCCCCTTCATGATAGCATGCCAAGTTTCATGAATTTCAGACGAGTTTTGGATTTACGAGGATTTCAAAACCGGTATCTCAATGTTTGCGGCCGAGTGACGGTGGCAGGGTGTTTGACATTCATTCCCATTTCTTGCATGGGACCTAAGCATGCACCCAAGGACACAGATTTGATTTTTCAACCAATTTATATGCATTGGAGCATGTGCATGTAGTTCAAATTTGAATTATGCACATAAATGCATTGAAAACTCACTTAATGCATACAAATGTCCAAAAGAACCCCGAAAAATCACAAAAAATAACACAACACTCCTGTTGTTCAATGTTGACACAAGAAAAAAAATTGAAAGCAATAAGAGGCAATGGATATCATTTCGCACCCAAAGTTGGGGCATTCCCTACCGAAACCATCATGCTTGTTGTGAGAAGCTCTGGTTTGTGAGAAGCATATACGCAAACCTGCCCCAAATGGAACAAAAACTTTACCACGACATGTTGATGCCGCTCTATGATAGCATGCCAAGTTTCATGAATTTCAGACGAGTTTTGGATGTACTAGAATTTAAATACCAGGTATCTCAATGTTTGCGGCCGAGTGACGGTGGCAGGGTGTTTGACATTCATTCCCATTTCTTGCATGGGACCTAAGCATGCACCCAAGGACCAAAGATTTGATTTTTCACCCAATTTGTATGCACCGTAGCATGTGCATGTAGTTCAAATTTGAATTATGCACATAAATGCATTGAAAACTCACTTAATGCATAAAAAATGTCCAAATGAACCTCGAAAAATCACAAAAAATAGCACAACACTCCTGTTGTTCTATGTTGACACGAGAAAAAAAATTGAAAGCAATAAGAGGCAATGGATATCGTTTCGCCCCCAAAGTTGGGGCGTTCCCTATCGAAACCATCATGCTTGTTGTGAGAAGTTCTGGTTTGTGAGAAGCATATACCCAAACCTGCCCCAAATGGGACAAAAACTTTACCACGCCATGTTGATGCCGCTCCATGATAGCATGCCAAGTTTCATGAACTTCAGACGAGTTTTGGATTTACTAGAATTTAAAAACCAGGTATCTCAATGTTTGCGGCCGAGTAACAGTGGCACGGTGCTTAACATTCATTCCCATTTCTTTTATGGGACCTAAGCATGCACCCAAGGAGAAAGGATTTGATTTTTTAACCAATTTATATGCACCGGAGCATGTGCATGTAGTTCAAATTTTAATTATGCACATAAATGCATTGAAAACTCACTTAGTGCATAAAAATGTCCAAACGAACCGCGAAAAATCACAAAAAGTAACACAACACTCATGTTGTTCTATGTTGACACGAGAGAAAAAATGAAAGCAATAAGAGGCAATGGATATCGTTTTGCCCCCAAAGTTGGGGCGTTCCTTACCGAAACCATGATACTTGTTGTGAGAAGCATATCCCCAAACCTGCCCCAAATGGGACAAAAATTTTACCACGCCATGTTGATGCCGCTCCATGATAGCATGCCAAGTTTCATGAATTTCAGACGAGTTTTGGATTTACTAGAATTTAAAAACCAGGTATCTCAATGTTTGCAGCCGACTGACGGTGGCACGGTGCTTGACATTCACTCCCATTTCTTGCATGGGACCTAGGCATGCACCCAAGGACAAAAGATTTGATTTTTCAACCAATTTATATGCACCGAAGCATGTGCATGTAGCTCAAATTTGAATTATGCACATAAATGCATTGAAAACTCACTTAATGCATAAAAATGTCCAAACGAAGCCCGAAAAATCACAAAAAATAGCACAACACTCTTGTTGTTCTATGTTGACATGAGAAAAAAAATTAGAAGCAATAAGTGGCAATGGATATCGTTTCGCCCCCAAAGTTGGGGCGTTCCCTTCCGAAAAAATCATGCTTGTTGTGAGAAGCTCTGGTTTTTGAGAAGCATATACCCAAACCTGCCCCAAATGGGACAAAAATTTACCACGCGATGTTGATGCGGCTCCATGATACCATGCCAAGTTTCATGAATTTCAGACGAGTTTTGGATTTACTAGAATTTAAAAACCAGGTATCTCAATGTTTGCGGCCGAGTGACGGTGGCACAGTCCTTGACATTCATTCCCATTTCTTGCATGGGACCTAGGCATGCACCCAAGGACAAAAGATTTGATTTTTCAACCAATTTATATGCACCGGAGCCTGTGCATGTAGCTCAAATTTGAATTATGCACATAAATGCATTGAAAACTCACTTAATGCATAAAAATGTCCAAACGAACCCCCAAAAATCACAAAAAATAGCACAACACTCCTGTTGTTCTATGTTGACACGACAAAATTTTTTAAAAGCAATAAGAGGGAATGGATATCGTTTCGCCCCCAAAGTTGGGGCGTTCCCTACCGAAACAATCATGCTTGTTGTGAGAAGCTCTTGTTTGTGAGAAGCATATACCAAAACTTGCCCCAAATGGGACAAAAACTTTAACACGCCATGTTGATGCCGCTCCATGATAGCTTGCCAAGTTTCATGAATTTCAGACGAGTTTTTGGTTTACTAGAATTTAAAAACCAGGTATCTCAATGTTTGCGGCCGACTGACGGTGGCACGGTGCTTGACATTCACTCCCATTTCTTGCATGGGACCTAAGCATGCACCCAAGGACAAAAGATGATTTTCAACCAATTTATATGCACCGGAGCATGTGCATGTAGTTCAAATTTGAATTATGCACATAAATGCATTGAAAATTCACTTAATGCATAAAAAATGTCCAAACGAACCCAGAAAAATCAGAAAACATAACATAACACTCCTGTTGTTCTATGTTGTAACGAGAAAAAAATGAAAGCAATTAGAGGCAATGGATATCGTTTCATCCCCAAAGTTGGGGCGTTCCCTACGGAAACCATCATGCTTGTTGTGAGAAGCTCTGGTTTGTGAGAAGCATATACCCAAACCTGCCCCAAATGGGACAAAAACATTACCACACCATGTTGATGCCGCTCCATGATAGCATGCCAAGTTTCATGAATTTCAGACGAGTTTTGGATTTACTAGAATTTAAAAACCAGATATCTCAATGTTTGCGGCCGAGTGACAGTGGTAGGGTGTTTGACATTCATTCCCATTTCTTACATGGGACCTAAGCATGCACCCAAGGACAAATATTTGATTTTCAACCAATTTATATGCACTTGATCATGTGCATGTAGTTCAAATTTGAATTATGCACATAAATGCATTGAAAACTCACTTAATGCATAAAAATGTCCAACCGAACCTCATGCTTTCAGTACGTTTGTCTTCCACCTAATTATAATTGTTTCATCCACATGCATGCGGGTTAGCTAGTTTCCCTTTACTAATTAATTAACCTTCTTGTGTTTGCAAGGTCCTCTGAACATTCCACCACCTATTCTTGAAATTTTTTATAACCAAGGGGGATATGACAATGCTGATGAGCACGAGAATGTGGACGAGCAGGACCCATATACTCAGTGGAGCCTGGCAACTTATTCTGATGGATCACCTCTTCTTGTCTGTATACAGGGCACTGCTGATGTTACTAAGGAAGCCGGTGTTGTCTCGCATGGTCGCACTCTCCGGACCTATTCTAACATCCTTTGCAGGGTATTCGGGATGGATACTAGTGTACTAGCGCCAACACCTTCTCCCTGGTTCAGTATTGAAAGTCTTGGAGGAAACTCACTCTTCCTTGGACAAAACTATCCAATGATGGTGGAAGGCGATCCAGCTGCTGTTGACACAACATTACTACCATTTATGAGAAGCAACTGTATCTATACCTTGGACATTGCTATGCTTCCCTACCATCCCAATATGGGTCCTGACATAGGCCGCTTCAGCCTAGATGATCAGTCCTGCGTTACTCTTGAGATTGACAGTAGCTGGCCCTTCCCAGAGAATCACTTCTGGTTCAAAGCAAGCGTTTCCAACGCCGACGAGTGGTTGAGCTGAAGTTCATTTCATCGCTTTGTTATTTGTTGTGTGAGAAAAACTTTACTAGAATGTTTTGTTGGAAATGATCTGTAATCCAACGTGTATCCTCGTTGTCGTTGTGGGATAATGACTTGTTGTATGTAATCAATGGTACATTTGCATATGCGTCCATCAACTCACGCCTGCTAGTGGTGTCCATATGAGCAGTGCTAGTGATTTTAGTTTCAAAAATTAGATAGTGCTAGTGATTTAGCTGCATATTTTGACAAATCGCAGTGTTACAAGGTTGGCAAATGGCAATGTTACTAGATAAAAAATGTCAATCTTTCCAGTTTGACAAATAGCAACATACCCAAAATGACAGATATGCAAATCTTACCCAATTGTTTGTATGTGGTTGCACACGGGTCATGCAAAAGAACCGTTTGCGTTGAAGGGATGTAGAAATCCTGCTCGGCACATTTTCCCTTGGCTTCCTGGGGAAGCTGTAAGTTTGCATTTGGGTGTTCTAACTAAAACGTTTGCGATGAGTGTTTTATATTTAAAAACCATTGACGTTTTTTTCAAAAGAAAATCGTTTGATAAGTATGTACATTAAGAGAGAAAAACACAAGTTCGTTCAGACCACATCTTTCATTAAGTCACACTGCGAATTTATATTCATATGATCGAGAATTCGAGATAGAGTATTAAACCCCAAAAAAACTATTTCCGGCGGCTGCGGAGGAGGCGTGTCGCGCTGTCGTTGTCGCCCTCCGGGACGTCGTTGTTGAAGTCTTCAAGGTAGCACAAAATGTTCTTCACTTGTAAATCAAACATCATGTCATTGCGCGATCGACGGGCGGGGCGCTGGAGGACGGCAACTGGCGCCGCGGAGAGGCAGCGGTCGATGGCAGCGTCCCATGCCGATGAGGGGGCCACGCGCACGGGCACGGGCGCGGCGGGTGCAACCAAATGCACGAGGGCCGGCGCCACGGTGGGTGGAGGGGTGCGCACGGTGATGTTTACTACACAACCTTCTTCTTGTAGACGTTGTTGGGCCTCCAAGTGCAGTGGTTTGTAGGACAGTAGCAAATTGCCCTCAAGTGGATGACCTAAGGTTTATCAATCCATGGGAGGCGTAGGATGAAGATGGTCTCTCTCAAATAACCCTGCAACCAAATAACAAAGAGTCTCTTATGTCCCCAACACACCCAATACAATGGTAAAATGTATAGGTGCACTAGTTCGGCAAAGAGATGGTGATACAAGTGCAATATGGATGGTAGATATAGGTTTTTGTAATCTGAAAATATAAAATCATCAAGGTAACTAATGATAAAAGTGAGCGAAAACGGTATTGCAATGCGTTGAAACAAGGCCTAGGGTTCATACTTTCACTAGTGCAGGTTCTCTCAACAATAATAACATAATTGGATCATATAACTATCCCTCAACATGCAACAAAGAGTCACTCCAAAGTCAGTAATAGCGGAGAACAAACGAAGAGATTATTGTAGGGTACTAAACCACCTCAAAGTTATCCTTTCTGATCGATCTATTCAAGAGTCCGTAGTAAAATAACACGAAGCTATTCTTTCCGTTCGATCTATCCTAGAGTTCGTACTAGAATAACACCTTAAGACACAAATCAACCCAAACCCTAATGTCACCTAGATACTCCAATGTCACCACAAGTATCCGCGGGTATGATTATATGATATGCATCACACGATCTCAGATTCATCTATTCAACCACCACAATGTACTTCAAAGAGTGCCCCAAAGTTTCTACCGGAGAGTCAAGACGAAAACTTGTGCCAACCCCTATGCATAACTTCACAAGGTCGCTGAACCCGCAAGTTGATCACCAAAACATACATCAAGTAGATCACGTGAATATCCCATTGTCACCACAGATAAGCACATGCAAGACATACATAAAGTGTTCTCAAATCCTTAAAGACTCAATCCGATAAGATAACTTCAAAGGGAAAACTCAATCCATTACAAGAGATTAGAGGGGGAGAAACATCATAAGATCCAACTATAATAGCAAAGCTCGCGGTACATCAAGATCGTGCCAAATCAAGAACACGAGAGAGAGAGAGAGAGAGAGAGAGAGAGAGATCAAACACATAGCTACTAGTACATACCCTCAGCCCCAAGGGTGAACTACTCCCTCCTCGTCATGGAGAGCGCCGGAATTAGGGATGTCAACCGGGTCCCGTTTAAAGTCCACTTATGACATGATAGTTCAAAAATGTTTTTTTGTTTGAGAAAAAGGAACTATCAAGCTAGCAAAAATTAACTAAATGGGATTGCGGACGCCATTTATTTGCCACTTACATCCCTAGCCGGGATAATGAAGATGGCCATCGGTGATGATTCCCCCCTCTGGCAGGGTGCCGGAACAGGGTCCTGATTGGTTTTTGGTGGCTACAGAGGCTTGCGGCGGCGGAACTCCCGATCTAGGTTTCTTTTCGGGGGTTTCTATATTTATAGGGATTTTTGGCGTCGGCAACAAGTCAGGGGGGGTCTCCGAGGCGGACACGAGGTAGGGGGGCGCGCCTAGGGGGTAGGGCGTGCCCCCCACCCTCGTTGGTGCTCAGGACTCTTCTGGTCCATCACCGATACTCCGTGGGCTTCTTCTGGTCCAGAAATAATCTCCATGAAATTTCAGGATTGGACTCCGTTTGGTTTTCCTTTTCTGCGGTACTCAAAAACAAGGAAAAAAACAGAAACCGGCACTGGGCTCTAGGTTAATAGGTTAGTCCCAAAAATCATATAAAATAGCATATAAATGCATATAAACCATCCTAGATGGATAATATAATAGCATGGAACAATAAAAAATTATAGATACGTTGGAGACGTATCACACGGGCACGGGCGCTAGCGCTGGCATGTACACGAGCTCGCGCGGGTCTGCGGAGACCTCGCTGAGGCCCGCAGCTTCCAGCTCTGCGATAGTGCTCGGCGACCAGCCCGTCAATGCTACGGGGATGGTCGCTGGCGCGGGCGTGGGGATGGGAGCTGGGACGGGAGCGATGGCAGCAACCGTCGCGGCCAACTCGTTCTAGGCCATGTCCATGAGGCCCCATTCCTCCTTGTTTTCTATCTCCTCCGGCTCGGAGTCGACTTCACCAAACTTGAAGACTAGTGGTAGATGATCGTTCTACGCCATGGCATTGGTGGAGGTCTGCGGGAGGGAGTGGAATGGGAGGCAAACAGTAAGGCCGCCCGTATTAAACAGCGGCTCGGGTGCCATTAATGGAGACGAAGGTAGGCGGCCATGGAAGTCAAAGGGCTCGCTTCCGAGTGAGCCTGCGGCGCGAACAACTCGCACGCTTCCCGGTGAGCCTTCGCATTGGAGGACAGCTTGCACGCCTCTCGGTCAGCCTGTGCATCAGACTGCGCTCGCACGCCTCCCGTTCAGTCAAGGTCAAGCAGTTGTCCGCATGGCACCTCCTACAACCATTAAAGCCGAGACACATGGCGTCACGGCGAATGGTTAACAGAACGCACATAGTTTGAATTCTACAAACGTTTGAGATATTAAAGTGGCAGCTATTTTTTCAAATTCCTTTGTTGGCTGTCATTATTTAAGTGTGCCTTGTCTCAAAATGGACACGAAAAATGCCACAGCATGTCGGGTGCCATTCCATGATAGCTTGCCAAGTTTCATGAATTTCAGACGAGTTTTGGATTTACTAGAATTTAAAAACCAGGCATCTCGATGTTTTGCCGGCAATCAACGGTGCCCTGGTGTTTGAAATTCATTCCCATTTCTTGCATGGGACCTAAGCATGCACCCAAGGACACATAGTTGATTTTTCAACCAATTTATACGCACTGGAGCATGTGCATGTAGTTCGAATTTGAATAATGCACATAAATGCATTGAAAACTCAGTTAATGCATAAAAATGTCCAGACGAACCCCGAAAAACCCCAGAAACTGACACAACACTCCTGTTGTTCTATCTTGACACGAGAATTTTTTTGAAAGCAATAAGAGGCAATGGATATCATTTCGTCCCCAAAGGTGGGACGTTCCCTAGCGAAACCATCATGCTTGTTGTCAGAAGCTCTGGTTTGTGAGAAGCATATACCCGAACCTGCCCCGAATGGGAATTTTTTTACCACAACATGTTGATGCCGCTCCATGATAGCATACCAAGTTTCATGAATTTTATACGAGTTTTGGATTTACTAGAATTTAAAAACTAGGCATCTCAACGCTTTGCCGGCAATCAACAGTGCCCTGGTGTTTGAATTTCATTCTCATCTCTTGCATTGGACCTAGAAATTCACCCAAGGACAGCGATTATATTTTTCAACCAACTTTAGTGCATTGGAGGATGTGCTTGTAGTTCAAATTTTAATTATGCACATGAAATGCCTTGAAAACCAAGTTAATGCATAAAAAAGTCCAAATGAACCCCAAAAAATCACAAAAATTGACACAACACTCCTGTTGTTCTATGTTGACACTAGAAATTTTTTGAAAGCAATAAGAGGCAATGGATATCGTTTCTTCCCCAAAGGTGGGACGTTCCCTATCGAAACCATCATCCTTGTTGTGAGAAGCTCTGGTTTGTGAGAAGCTTATACCTGAACCTACCCCAAATGGGACAAATGCTTTACGACGGCATGTTGATGCCGCCCCATGATAGCATGCCAAGTTTCATGAATTTCAGACGAGTTTTGGATTTACTAGAATTTAAAATCCAGGCATCTCAACATTTTGCCCGTAATCAACAGTGCACTAGTGTTTGAATTTCATTCCCATCTATTGCATGGGACCTAGATATTCACCCAAGGACACCCATGTGATTTTTCAACTAACATTGGTGCATTGGAGCATGTACTTGTAGTTCAAATTTGAATTATGCACATAAAATGCCTAGAAAACCCAGTTAATTTATAAAAAATGCCAAACGAACCCCGAAAAATTCCAAGATTAAACACAACACTCCTGCTGTTCTATGTTGACACTACAATTTTTTCGAAAGCAATAAGAGGCAACAGATACCGTCCCGTCCCCAAAGGTGGTACGTTCCCTATCGAAACCAGCATGCTTGTTGTGAGAAGCTCTGGTTTGCGAGAAGCTTATACCCAAACCTGTCCCAAATGGGACAAAATTTTCACCACGGCATGTTGATGCCGCTCCATGATAGCATGCCAAGTTTCATGAATTTCAGACGTGTTTTGGATTTACCAGAATTTAAAAACCAGGTATCTCAATGTTTTGCCGGCGATCAACAGTGCCTGGTGTTTGAAATTCATTCCCGTCTCTTACATGGGACCTAAACATGCACCCAAGGACACACATCTAATTTTCAACCAATTTATATGCACTGGAGCATGTGCATGTAGTTCAAATTTGAATTATGCACATAAAATGCCTAGAAAACTCAGTTAATGCATAAAAATGTCCAAATGAACCCCGAAAAATCCCAAAAATTGACACAACACTCCTATTGTTCTATGTTGACAAGAGAAATTTTTTGAAAGCAATAAGAGGCAATGGATGTCATTTCGTCCCCAAAGGTGGGACGTACGTTCCCTACCGAAACCATCAGGCTTGTTGTGAGAAGCTCTGATTTGGGAGAAGCATATACCCAAACCTTGCCCAAATGGGACAATTTTTTTACCACGACATGTTTATGCCGCTCCATGATAGCATGACAAGTTTCATGAATTTCAGACGAGTTTTGGATTTACTAGAATTTAAAAACCAGGTATCTCAATGTTTTGCCGGCAATCAACGGTGCCCTGGTGTTTGAAATTCATTCCCATTTCTTGCATGGGACCTAAGCATGCACCCAAGGACACATATTTAATTTTTCAACCAATTTATATGCACTAGAGCATGTGCATGTAGTTGAAATTTGAATTGTGCACATAAATGCATTGAAAATCGAGTTAATGCATAAAAATGTCCAAACAAACCCCGAAAATCCCAAAAATTGACACAACACTCCTGTTGTTCTATGTTGACATTAGTAAAAAAATGAAAGCAATAAGAGGCAATGGATATCATTTCGTCTGCAAAGGTGGGACGTTCCCTATCGAAACCATCATGCTTGTTGCGAGAAGCTTTGGTTTGTGAGAAGCTTATACCCGAACCTGCCCCAAATGGGACAAATTTTATACAAGGGCATGTTGATGCCTCTCCATGATAGCATGCCAAGTTTAATGAATTTCAGAAGAGTTTTGGATTTACTAGAATTTGAAAACCAGGCATCTCAACGTTTTGTCGGCAATCAACACTGCCCTGGTGTTTGAATTTCATTCCCATCTCTTGCATGGGACCTAGAAATTCACCCAAGGACACACATGTGATTATTCAACCAACTTTAGTGCATTGGATCATGTGCTTGTAGTTCAAATTTGAATTATGCACATAAAATGCCTAGAAAACCCAGTTAATGTATAAAAAAAGGCCAAACGAACCCTGAAAATTTCCAAGATTAAACACAACACTCCTGTTGTTCTATGTCGACACTAGAATTCTTTTGAAAGCAATAAGAGGCAACGGATATCTTCTCGTCCCCAAAGGTGGTACATTACCTATTGTCGGTGGGAAATCTGCCTCCACGAACACCTATGGGGACCGAGCCCCTTTCTTGGTTCGGTGGGGGGCGGAGGTCGCGCGAAGAGCGGATCGAGGCGATGCACACAAGGGGTTTACCCAGCTTCGGGCCGCACGGATGCGTAAAACCCTACTGCTGCTTTGTGGTTTTGTATTGTGTTCTTGCTCGGGAGCGTGTGGTGCTACAGTACACATGAGCTGTTGGCGAGACCGAGCGTGGATGGCCTCCTCCCCCTTCGTTGCGCATGGGGCCTCCTTTTATATGTGCAAGGGGTTACCCACATGTGGCAACATAGGCGGGGGGTAAAACTGGAAAACGTTGTGTTGGGTACAGCTGTTTGCACAGTGCTATCATACCTAACTCTGACGGCAGGGGGCAAGGGCATTAAATGCCCGTCCGCATCGCCCAGACGGTGCAGGAAAGGGACCGTCAGGAGCGCCACCGTTTGCCATGATGGCTACTATGTCAGCGTTGCTTCGCCACCGCATGCCCCTGGCTGCGCAGCCTCTTGCCACGTACGCCTGGAATGGCCCCAGAGCGACGCGTGGGTGGATGAGCTGGAGCACAGGCGCGGAGTGATGACTTGCCGCGGTTGGTGCCTTGTCGCGCCCGGGAGCTTGTCGCTCACCGGTCCTTGCCAGGACGCGGGGCGCGTCGCAGCAAGTATCTTGTCGTGCCTCGGTCGGCCTTCCCAGCAAGCTCCTCTTGCCGGGGCGTTGTGCTTCGAGCGGGCGTCCCGGCAAGCTCCTCTTGCCGGGGCCTTGCTCTCTTCGGGTGGCCTTCCCGGCAAGCTCCTCCTGCCGGGGCCTTGGCTCAAATAATTTGTTCTTGGATGGCCCGAGGAGGGACCATGGAGAGTTTTGGCGATCGCCTGGCAAAACTTGCCGCGGGGTGCTACGACTGCCCGTGCACAAGTTCGGGGGACTAAGGTACCCCTACTTTAGTACACCGACAGGAGCCCCCGGGCTTGGGCCATACACGGTGCCGAGCGCTGTTGGGCCAGGCCCAAAACAGTGCACGGGCACGCGTGGCCTGGGTCACGCTGCATCTTCTTCTGCATCCACCACGTCCTCCCCGAACGGCACGCGTTGAACGCGGCATCGTGGGGAGAGGCGTGCGTGACGTGGGCGGCATGCGCGGGGCTGAGCCCCGCGGGCATGCATCACGTCGCAGGTGATTTGTTTATTCGGAAAGGCGAAACGCCCCCTCCCTTCCCCCTTATAAGCAGGGGAAACAGGGGCAGTCCGCCCACCCGCCAGTTGCGATTCCTCGAAAACCTCCGCCACTTCCCAAGAGAAGTAGCGTTCCGCCCCTTCCGCCGCCACCAGTGCTACCGATGCTGTCGACCTCCCTCCCTCCTTCCACCATGGCCCCGAAGGGCGATAAGGGGAAAGGAAAGGCCGTGAAGTCGGCCGAGGCGCAGCGGCTTGAGGCGCTGCGAAAGGAGCAGGCGACCTTCCCCCCTGAGCTCGACGCGTTGGTCCTGAGGGAGGAATACTACCTCTTCTAGTCGACGGGGACGCGAGCGCATCCGTGCACGAGGGTTCTTCCCGCCGCCGCTCAGAAGGAGTATCCGACCGGGTATCCCTTCTTTGCTCTGTTCTTCTATTGCGGGCTCTGCCCGCCCTTCTCTGAATTTTTCTGCGACATCATGAACACCTACGGGTTCCATCTCCTTGATTTCACCCCCAATGCTGTCCCGACCATGGCAATTTTCGCACATCTTTGCGAAAACTTTGCCGGAGTCTATCCAAATGTAGCCCTCTTCCGCCACTTCTTCACGCCTCGAGTAGAGAGAGGAGAGCCCCTCTCCGGCGGAATCGCCTGGATCTCGAAGCTCGGCAAGAAGGATGCTTATCTGGAGGGAGAGCCCCGCAGCAAATGGGAGGAATGGAGAGCAGACTGGTGCCTGATCGTCGAGGAGAACCCGTAGGCATTCACTGTCGTGTGCCGGACTCCTGTGGTGCGCGGCAGGGATTGGAGCGACGTGGCTCCGGACGACGACAAGCTGAAGATTGCCGTCACCCGGATCCTGCGGCTCAGGCGTGCTGGGCTCACAGTTGGCGCCGTTGGTGCAGATTTCCTCCGCCGCCGCATCGCCCCCTTGCAGGAGAAAGGGAGACCCGCCTGGGAGTTCCAGAACGCGGCGGACATCATGAGGCTGCGCCCTGGCCTCAACTTCAATTTCACCGTCTTGGAGCTTGACGGGACGCTCAGGGAGCTGTTCAAGCACGACCCCGATCACCCTGAATGGTTCAAGCTGCCGCTAGGCGTCGTCCCGTTGTGCAACAATTCGTCGCTCAGCCGCATCCTTGCAATGATGCCGCTGTGCGACTCGCACGGGATCGACTCCACTTGGCAGGACCCCGCCGGCGATGTCGTGCGGGCGTTCTTCGACGACTTGGTGGAGGTGCCAGTCGACGCCGACGAGCAGAAGGGCCTCACTCGACACACCACCGACGCGGAGTTGGCGCGCATCGCCTCCAGGATGGAAGAGGCGGTGGCAGCCGCGGCCGCGGGCGAGTTCGGCTTCACATTGGCGGAGGCGGACGCAGCGGAGGCGGAAAGCCTTGCCGACCGAGCGGAGTTTGTCGGCGAGGAAGAGCTTGCCGGGCACGGCGCAGGGGCGGACGAGTCCACCGAGGGCACGAGCGGCTTGCCGGAGGTTGACGCCTCTTCCTCCCGACCTTCGGGCAGCTCGTCGCAAGCGGAGCCCCCAGCTCAACCGCGGAGGCGTCTCCGCAAGGCCGGAGAGGTGGTACGGCAAGCGAGCCAACAACCGCAGCGCCCGTGACACGCTCCGCTGTGGCAGCAGGAGCGGGGTCTTCGCGGGCCGCGGCCTCTGCTCCTGCCGCCCCTCACGCCACGGCGGCGGCCGGGGCAAAGCCATCTCAGGCTAGTGCCACCACTGCCTCCGCCAAGCGGCCGAGGGAGCCTACTCCTCCGCCTCCTCGCGCCAGAAGCGGGCCAGTCTTCGACTTCTCCGCGCTTAGCTCCGACGAGGAAGAGGGAGAGGAGTAAGATCCCCGCTGTACTTGTGTTTCTTCAATTCTTGCAGTTGTGTCTTGCATCTCATTTGCTTTCCTCTGATTTTGCTCCTTTACAGGACTCTGGCTCAGAGGGCGACAAAGAGAGCCAAGGTCCCGGTGGTCATCCTGGACGACGAGCCCACCGTGACGGCAGGGGGTGCGCCTGAGATGACCTTGTCGGGCCAGCCAACTAATCCTCAGAGCAGCCCCCAGCGCAGCCCCCAGCGTAAGCATATGATTTGCTTCCTGCCGTTGGGCGCACCCGGGTACCCTTCGTTTTTCTTGACATCTGGCTGACGATTTGCGTAGGAGCAGAGCAGCCCCACCAGGATCGTCCGGAGACCGCCCCTGATGCGCCACCCGCTACAACTACACCGCCAAGGGGGAGTTCCCCGGCAAGGGAGGAGTCTCCGGCAAGGGAGCAGTCCTCGGCAAGGGAGCAGTCTCCGGCGAGGGAGCAGTCCCCGGCAAGGGAGCAGTCTCCGGCGAGGGACGGCACCGGCGACCCCTTGGCGACGGAGACCGTGACTGCAGACCCTGGCCCAGGTAACCTTCTTGCCTAAAAACTCCCCTGGGGTTCTTATTCTTTGGATAGTTGCTTGACTTCTCCTCCTCTTTCGGCCTTCAGATCCGCCCGCCACAGACCCGATGGAGACCGAGGTCGTCATCGAGGAGGATGCGCGCGGCCATACCGACGACGTGGCCGCCACCGGAGGGGCGGACGGTGCTGAAGATCCGACCGTCGAAGAGGCCGCCAAGGCTGCCGCAGCAGCCGCGGGCGAGGGGGTCGGTGATCGTACTGACGGCCCTGGGTCCGCAGGAGCGCCAAGCGCTGCGCCGACCGCCAATCCCGCCTCCGCAGCAGCGTCGGGCCCCGAGGAGCCCCAGCCAGGCGTCTACCTGAAGGCCGGCGATGATATCTTCATCAAGCTCCCTTGGGAGTCGACTTCCAGGGCGCCGGTCGAGGGGGAGACCTTGGATGGGGAGGTGGTCGCCTCCGCCGGGCTGACGCTGGTTGATGCGCCAAGCAGCAGCGGCGGCGAACCTGAGGAGGAGCGGCTGCTCCGGAAGCTGGTGTCACTCCACCGCGCCCGACAAGCCCAGGTGGAACGCCGGGAAGCGCTTGTCGCGAAGGCGGGAGTAGACATGGAGAAGCGCGCCGGGGAGCTCCGGGAGCTCAACCAGGAGGCCCTCCGATCCTTGGCGGAGGAGCAAAGGCAGCTCGACGAGGCGCGGACGACCTTCATCCTCGAGAAGGCAGAAGCCGAAGAGCAGCAAAGGCTTGCCGCCGCGGGGCTGGCCGCGCGGGAGGGCGAGCTGGTGCAGCAGAAAGCCAGCCTTGCCAGCCACGAGGAGGAGGTCACCGCGCGCGAGCAAGCGCTTGGCGGAGCCCTCAAGGAAGCGCAAGATGCTGCCGCGACTGCCGAGGCCGCCAAGAAGGCGCTGGAGGCGAAGGTGGCGCAGCTCGACACTGATCTCAAGGCGAGCGGTGAGGAGCTCGCCGCGCTTAAACAGGAGCGCGAGAAGGGTGCCCACACCCTCGGCGAGCTGCAGGGCCGCTTCGCCGAGAAGATCAAGGAGCTTGATGCCGCCAAGGACTCCAATGCCGATCTCGAGATGAAGCTGGCCACCTTGTCCAAGACGCTGGACAGCGCCAAGGAGCGAGAGATGGCCTTGTGGAAGGAGATCGCGGACAACGAGGCGCTGTTGGAGAGCGCCGCAATTACCCAGAACGACTTCAGGGCGGCGGTGGAGCAGTGGACGGAGGGTCTGGTGGATATCGCCGCCTCCATCGACAAGGAGCTGTCGCTGCTGGGGATGGAGGGTCACGAATATCCCTCCGACGCGAACCTCCCACCCAGCGCCAAGCTTACTTCGTTCTTCAAAGGCGTGGCGGCGGCCCTTCAGCATCTCCGAAACACGATCCCAGAGCAGCTGGCCGGCGAGACGCGCGATGCCATCGCCGGAGCCCTCGAGAAGGTGCTGGTGAAGATCGCCTTCCGCAACCCAGGCCTCAAGCTCACCAACGTCCTGAGGTCCCTGCCGGCAGACGCTGACCTCGAGGAGATCAGGGCCCTCGTCGCGCCCATCGTGGAAAGGGTGGCCGGGATCAAGAGGATCGAGGGCGACCGCGTGGATTAGGCCGCCTACCCTTTTCTTTTCTTGTCGCCGCTGGCCGAGTTATGAAAACGATTCATTAGGGCTGCGACAAGTTATCTTGTAATATAACTTTATCTTAGGTAGTGATTGCACTGTTATCTCCTCTACTTGACTCTGTGCTTTGTATGTTTTTGCCCTACGCTTTTGGGGACTCGCCGGCATAGGCGTCCGCCTTGCCACGGGCTCTGAGTGCGGGACATCAGCAGCCCGCCAGCGGCGCCATTACCGGCAAGAAACCTTGCCGCGGCTAGCTGCAGCTCACTTAAATTGTTGAGCAGGCTCAAAACAAAGTAAGCGTTGTGACTGCAGTCGCAGCACACTTAAGCTGCCGAGCGAGCTCGAAGCAAAGTAAGGATGCCACTCTGGTTGTAGCACACTTAAGTCGTTGAGCGGACTCGAAACGAAGTAAGGGCGCAACTAGCCACGAGCCGATCCCTCCGCGCACAGGTTTTTCATACAAAGCACGGTCGTTCAAGGGGGATAACTCAAAAATTTAAAAACTCGATTGCTCAAACTTTGGCAACTTAGCTTTTCCATGGCTCGCTGCCCGGCAAGGTCGCTTTCTGGCAAGGCGAAACATGGGGCTCGCCATTGCTTACCGGGGGTCAGTGCTGCATAGAGTGTCAGATAATGCATGCAAAGAACAAAGAGCATGATATCGACGAGATGCGCGGAATACATGAGCTCAATCTGCGCACAGGGTCTGCGCCTGGCTCTGTACAAAGGATCACATGCAACAGCGGCAAGACTTTGTACAGAAGGGTGGCTGCCGGACGGGGTTCGACAACCGCGCCTTACGGGCGAAACTTGCGAAGATGCCCAACGTTCCGGGAGTTTCTCACCGGAGTGGTATCTTCGGTCTCAAGGCGGACAGCGCCAGGCCTAGAGACTTGTTTCACCCGGTAAGGGCCTTCCCACTTCCTCGGAACTTCTGGCACTAACTTTGCGGCTATGAAAGCAGCGCAAAGCTTGCTGGTAGCGAGCAGCTCGCACAGCGGCCTGAAGACGGTCCTCCTCTAGGAGCAGGGCGTCATCTCGTCGCAGCTGCTCTCGCTCGAGCTCAGCGTGAGCGAGCACTCGAGGTGGCCCATATGCGAGATCCGTGGGGCTAACTGTCCCCGCTCCATGGAATAGAGCGAGAGGTTGCCTGGTCATACCAGGGCTTACCTGCGCCGAGAGGTGTCGGCGTATGTTCAGACGCCGCGGCACCATGAGCTGGTTCGGCGACGCCCGTTCCGCCGCCGGTGCCGTCCCCACCACCCGTTTGCTCCAGGGGCGGTGGGTTCGACGCGGACAGACCAGCCACCTCCGGAGCTTTCTTCTTCGGTGGCATGTCGATGAAGATGATGGAGATCTAGCCTGTGCAGACGCCGGATCAGGTTCGCACAACTTCGACGCCCCCTACCTGGCGCGCCAAAGATGTCGGTGGGAAATCTGCCTCCACGAACACCTATGGGGACCGAGCCCCTTTCTTGGTTCAGCGGGGGGCGGAGGTCGCACGAAGAGCAGATCGAGGCGATGCACACAAGGGGTTTACCCAGCTTCGGGCCGCACGGATGCGTAAAACCCTACTGCTGCTTTGTGGTTTTGTATTGTGTTCTTGCTCGGGAGCGTGTGGTGCTACAGTACACGCGAGCCGCTGGCGAGACCGAGCGTGAATGGCCTCCTCTCCCTTCGTTGCGCATGGGGCCTCCTTTTATATGTGCAAGGGGTTACCCACAGGTGGCAACGTAGGCGGGGGTAAAACTGGAAAACGTTGTGTTGAGTACAGCTGTTTGCACAGTGCTATCATACCTAACTCTGACGGCAGGGGACAAGGGCATTAAATGCCCGTCCGCATCGCCCAGACGGTGCAGGAAAGGGACCGTCAGGAGCGCCACCGTTTGCCACGATGGCTACTCTGTCAGCGTTGCTTCGCCACCGCATGCCCCTGGCTGCGCAGCCTCTTGCCACGTACGCCTGGAATGGCCCCAGAGCGACGCGTGGGTGGATGAGCTGGAGCGCAGGCGCGGGGTGGTGACTTGCCGCGGCAAGCGCCTTGCCGCGGTTGGTGCCTTGTCGCGCCCGGGAGCTTGTCGCTCACCGGTCCTTGCCGGGACGCGGGGCGCGTCGCAGCAAGTATCTTGTCGTGCCTCGGTCGGCCTTCCCAGCAAGCTCCTCTTGACGGGGCCTTGTGCTTCGAGCGAGCGTCCCGGCAAGCTCCTCTTGCCGGGGCCATGCTCTCTTCGGGTGGCCTTCCCGGCAAGCTCCTCCTGCCGGGGCCTTGGCTCAAATACTTTGATCTTGGATGGCCCGAGGAGGGACCATGGAGAGTTTTGGCGATCGCCTGGCAAGCCTTGCCGCGGCGTGCTACGACTGCCCGTGCACAAGTTCGGGGGACTAAGGTACCCCTACTTTAGTACACCGACACCTATCGAAACCATCATGCTTGTTGTGAGAAGCTCTAGTTTGTGATAAGCTTATACCCAAACCTGCCCCAAATGGGACAAAATTTTCACCACGGCATGTTGATGCCGCTCCATGATAGCATGCCAAGTTTCATGAATCTCAGATGAGTTTTGGATTTAGTAGAATTTAAAAACCAGGTATCTCAATGTTTTGCCGGCAATCAACAGTGCCCTAGTGTTTGAAATTCATTCCCATCTCTTGCATGGGACTTAGAAATTCACCCAAGGACACACATGTGATTTTTCAACCAACTTTGGTGCATTGGAGAATGTGCTTGTAGTTCAAATTTGAATTATGCACATAAAATGCCTAGAAAACCTAGTTAATGTATAAAAAAAGACCAAACGAACCCCGAAAAATGCATTCCCATTTCTTGCATGGGACCTAAGCATGCACTGAAGGACAAAGATTTGATTTTTCAACCAATTTGTATGCACCGGAGCATGCACATGTAGTTTAATTTTAAATTGTGCACGTGAAATGGCTAGAAAACCAGTTTAATGTATAAAATGTCCAAACAAACCCTGAATAATTCCAATTCTTTTATGACATACATATAGTTGCATGTTCACTGCAGATAAAAGGTCTAGCGATTCAAACAACGTCCATTGTCGTTGTGACCCCATTTTGTAATTCAAATCAAGTAGATCCCACACAGTTTATTATCACCAACCGTGTGAGATGTAGTACAAAATATCTTGGAGCATCGTTGGTATAGTACACCAATGGCTTACGCGAGAAGGTGCGTTGGCTACAGTCCACAGCCGGCGTGTCAAGCACACTAGCTCACTCCCCAAAAACTCCCTCCTGTGCATCCCTCGCAATCTCGAAAATATCTACCGCCTGAAAGGTTTTAATGTTTGATAGCACACGATTAGTATGTGCAGATCGTGTGCGATGTCTGTTACTCCCGCTCTGCTTCAGTCCCTTGATTCAAATTTTCAGTAGCCCCGGCATTTTACTCCCGCCTCTGCATCCCTCATAATCTCAAAATATCTGCTAGCCCTTAATCCAAATTTTCAGTAGCCCCGCCTTGTTACTCCCGCCTAGTAAAATTTTCAGTTGCCGCAGTATTTCCTCAGACACAACCTTGCCCCCTCCACACACACCCCAAAAACCCACTCACACAGACACACACAACCCTCGAAACCATTGGTAGGTCGCCGCCATCACCGGTGCTTCCATCCTCAACCTCTGCCCATGTGCCGGGGAGCTCGAGGAGCCAATGGCCAAAAAGAGGTTTATCACGACATTTTCGCCCGACGCTGGCGAGGTGGCCGCTGAGGTGTCCCCGTCTTCCTCCGTGGGCCCGATCCGCCGTCGCCGGTCCCCGCCGCCCGCCGCCGCGCCCCTACGCCGGTTCGAGGACTTCCCCGTCCTCCCTCGGACCCGGCAGCCGACGAAGTCCTACCTTGGGGTCTGGCAGTGGCGGTGGGGGACCTGGTTTGCCGAGGTTACATATCAAGAGACCCACACCCGCCGATGGCTCGGTAGCTTCCACACGCCCAAGCTCGCGGCCATGGAGTACGACCGCTGGCAAGTCGGCTACCACAGCGCGGCGGCTAGGCTCAGTTTCCCCTTCGGGACATCTCTGGTCCACCTTGTTCCGCCGGAGCCAGGGGTGGTGAGCTCGGCTATGGCACGGGAGGACCACGAGGCACGGGAGCGCCTCAAGGCCAAGGCCGCCGACGAGGCCTACATGCAAGAGCTCCGCCGGAAGCACCCGGAGGCCGTGGAGGCAGAGCGGGTGATCTTTGCTGGCGCGGAGGGCGGCGAGGTTATCACGCTCTCCTCCGATGATGAGGTCAAAGGTGGTGAGGACGGCGGGATGGAGGGCGGCGAGGTTATCGCGCTCTCCTCTGATGACGAGGTCGAAGGCGGCGGCAACGATGGCGCGTAGGGCATCGAGGTGGGCCCCGACGACGAGGAGATCGACATCGACGAGTGGAGAAGTGCCTTCTCCAACGTCCCCGACGACGGTACTGGCCTAGACCCGGCTCGCGGCACACCGTACATGACGAGGAAGGATTGGCACGACCTCTACTTCGACCAAAAGTAGTTTAGCTTAGTTTAAAATTATGTTTTATGTTCGGTTATGCAAAACTATCTATGTTTATTTTTGAATGCATGCTACTTTCGGTTGAACCTGCTTTGAACTTGATCAAATTGAAGTTTACAACCTTATGTTTAGGGGATCGACTAGAAAAGGCCAAAAATTGCTGGAGTATATATATATATATATATATATATATATATATATATATATATATATATATATATATATATATATATATATATATACATAAACACTATTTTTAAACATATGTACATGTGAATCGAATAATGCATTGGTTGTTTGGACCTGATGGATATGAATAAAGCTATAGCCTACTTTCAAGTTTAAATTAGGTACAATTTTAAATAGCAACAATTAAATTAGGACGAAGTCACGTTGTGCAGGTCATTACAGCACACACGGTTGGTAAAGCACAAACTTTTGCGATATACACCATAATCCGAGACGTTTCACAGAGAGGAAATGTGTGCAAGCATGCACACAGTTGCCGTTTGCAAAGCGTATGTGATGTCAGACACTATCACATACAGTGCGGGAAAACTAAATGTGTGTGATTGTCTACCCATCGTACACAGTTTATAATCATGAACGGTTTGTGATGTGCCAGGCATCGTAAAACTCCCGTGCCTGGAATCTGCCTGGTTTTAGGCAAAACCACAAAACTCCGACTTCGATGGCAATGCGAGCACATAGGACTGGCAAGGATGAAGCGTTTGGGATATTCGAGATATCAGAAACGGTTATATAGGGACAACTGTATTCATCAAGGCTCCCTATCCCCGACGGTTTCTGGGTTGTGTTGGAAGGACCCCCCCTATCGTCCACACTCACTTGGCGTCGGTTCCAAATGCCGTCGCGGAAAGGGATTAAAAACCGTTTGTTTAGGACCGACGCGTACCAGTGTCGCATTTGCAGATTTGAACCAAATAGTTAACTGAAGACGACAACTAATTAACAAAATAGTTAATAAGTGAGCACCACACTGCACGACATATAGAACATATACACCAGAGCAACAAATTGCATGGTAAAATTAGATAGCACAATTCACTAGAATTTGTGAAGGAAAGGAAGGAGCAACACGCGCAACGATAAACCGAGCATGCTTAACCAGCGTAGCTAGCAAATGGCAAGGTGCTCCTCCAAGATCTGGCGATCGGCACGAATGGCAGCCATCGCGACCTCATCCGCGCGCGCGACCGCTATTTGCTTCTCTGCTGCCAAATGCTCCTTGAGATCCTGGCTATACTGCGTGCACATGGCTTAGGGCGGCACTTATTTGGTGGAGGGGTTGGTGATTTGGGTGGAAGGTGTCGCGCTCACGCTGGCGGTCGGGGCATGTGGGATGTGGAAGGAGGAGGATGGGGGTCGGGTGTGGATTACCTGCCTGGATAGATGAGGCCGAGCAGCGTGAAGGAGGGTCGCCGACGAGGTGGCAGCGCTACAAGCAAGGATTGAAGGTTTCAACTTGGAAAGGAAGGCGGAAAGAGGGGAAATGTGGATTTTGGTAAGGGGGAGGGGGCGGGGGGGGGGGTAGATATTTCCGCGGAAGACGAAAATTTGGAATCGCTTCAGCGCAAAAACTGGCACGCAAAGTGTCATCAGACACAGTTCCTTATTCAGAACTGTGTACGATATGTGGATATCTCAAACGATTCAGATAGCTTAACCCGTGTGTGATGAGTTTGAACGTCAAAAGTTTTGGTTCGAATTTCCATGGTTACAGTGGTCATCAACGCCATTGCATAATTTGGGTACACAAAGGAGACTACAACACACTCACACTTCTTAATCGAGCAAGTTCAGCAATTAAGCAGAGCTAGCTGACCTAAACATTACTCTAACAAACTAAAGACCGACGCTCTTAATTAAACAAAATAAAGAGTACTACTATGGCTAGTGCTCGTCGATCTCCGCCGCCGCCTCCATGTCCAGCTCGCGCCCGACGGTCTCCTGGGGAAGGGGCTCCATGGCATCCATCGCACCATACTCGGCAAGCATCTCGCCATCCGCGTCCGCCATCTCTTCGGAAAAGGCCGCCACGAGCTGGGCGTGGGCGGACGCGATCTGGGCTTGGACGGGCTCCGCCGTCGCAAGGTATGCGGCGGAGGAACGGACGGCTGCTCGAACGCTCTTGGCGATTGCCATTTCTTCGGCCGTGGGTTGCCGACCATTGTCGAAGAATCTTCATTCGATTTGTGCGATGACCGCCAGGAGCTGGGCGTGGGCGGCCATGACATGGTCGTGGGCGGTCTCCATCAGGGCTAAGGCCGCCGCTGCGGAACAGACAACTGTTGTGCCGCTCTCGCCAGTTGCTATCCCCGAGGCAGATGTTGCTGCCGCCACCTAAGAAGCAACAACGGCCATTGGGGCAGCCTTTGCCGCCCGGTCGCAGATCATGGCCGCGCTCATGCACCTTATTAGCACGCGCATGGCGGCTGCGGCCATGCTCTCGCCCGAGTGGGCCACCGAAGTTGCTCTCATGACGCGGGTCCATGTGCCCATCTTTCACCAGCGACGACTGAACAACGAAATGATATTTGGGGAGCAAGCTAGTGTGCTTGAGACGCCGGTTGTGGACTGTGGCCGACGCACCTTCTCTCGTAAGCCATAGGCGTACCATACACAGACGGTGCTCTAGAATATTTTGCGTTGCATCTCACACGGTTGCTGATAATAAACTGTGTGCGATCTACTTGATTTTTCATCTTGATTTGAATTACATAATGGGGTCACGACGACAATGGACGGTGTTTGAACTGCTAGACCTTTCATCACGAGTGAACATGCAACTATATGTGTGTCGTAAAAGAATTTGAATTTTTAGGGTTCGTTTGAAAAATTTATACATTAAATTGGTTTTCTAGCCATTTCAGGTGCACAATTCAAAATTTAAACTACATGCACATGCTCCAGTGCATATAAATTGGTTGAAAAATAAAATTTGTGTCCTTGAGTGCATGCTTAGGTCCCATGCAATAAATGGGAATGAATTTAAAACACCAGGGCACCATTGATTGCCGACAAAAACATTGAGATGCTTGGTTTTTAAATTCTTGTAAATCCAAAACTCGTCTGAAATTCATGAAACTTGGCATGCTATCATGGAGCGGCGTCAACATGCCGTGGTAAATTTTTGTCCCATTTGGGGCAGGTTTGGGTATATGCTTCTCACAAACCAGAGCTTCTCACAATAAAAATGATGGTTTCCGGTAGGGAACATCCCACCTTTGGGGACAAAAACGATATCCATTGCCTCTTATTCCTTTCAAAAAAATTTCTCATGTCAACATAGAACAACAGGACTGTTGTGTCAATTTTTGTGATTTTTTGGGGTTTGTTTGGACATTTTTATGCATCAACTGAGTTTTCAATGCATTTATGTGCATAATTCAAATTTGAACTACATGCACATGCTCCAATGCATATAAATTGGTTGAAAAATCAAATCTGTGTCCTTGGGTGCATGCTTAGGTCCCATGCAAGAAATATGAATGAATTTCAAACACGAGGGCACCGTTGATTGCCGGCAAAACATTGAGATGCCTGGTTTTTAAATTCTAGTAAATCCAAAACTCGTCTGAAATTCATGAAACTTGGCATGCTATCATGGAGCGGTGTCAACATGCCGTGGTAAATTTTTTGTCCCATTTGGGGCAGGTTTGGGTATATGCTTGTCACAAACCGGAGCTTCTCACAACAAGCATGATGTTTTTCGGTAGGGAACGTCCCACCTTTGGGGACGAAATGATATCCATTGCCTCTTATTGCTTTCAAAGTTTTTCTTGTGTCAACATAGAACAACATGAGTGTTGTGTGATTTTTTGTGAATTTGCGGGGTTCGTTTGGACATTTTTATGCATTAACTGAGTTTCAATGCATTTATGTGCATAATTCAAATTTGAACTACATGCACATGCTCCAGTGCATATAAATTGGTTGAAAAATCAAATCTGTGTCCCTGGGTGCATGCTTAGGTCCCATGCAAGAAATGGGAATGAATTTCAATCAACAGGGCACCGTTGATTGCCGGCAAAACTTTGAGATGCCTGGTTTTAATTCTAGAAAATCCAAAACTCATCAGAAATTCATGAAACTTGGCATGCTATCATGGAGCGGCATCAACATGTCGTGGTATGTTTTTGTCCCATTTGGGGCAGGTTTGGGTATATGCTTCTCACAAACCAGAGCTTCTCACAACAAGCATGATGGTTTTCGGTAGGGAAAGTCCCACCTTTGGGGACGAAACGATACCCATTGCCTCTTATTGCTTTCAAAATTTTTTCTCGTGTCAACATAGAGCAACAGGAGTGTTGTGTGAATTTTTGTGATTTTGCAGGGTTCGTTTGGAAATTTTTATGCATTAACTGAGTTTTCAATGCATTTATGTGCATAATTCAAATTTGAACTACATGCATATTCTCCAGTGCATATAAATTGGTTGAAAAATCAATTATGTGTCCTTGGGTGCATGCTTAGGTCCCATACAAGAAATGGGAATGAATTTCAAACACCAGGGCACCGTTGATTGCCGGCAAAACATTGAGATGCCTGGTTTTTAAATTCTAGTAAATTCGAAACTTGTCATAAATTCATGAAACTTGGCATGCTATCATGGACCGGCATCAACATGCCGTGGTAAATGTTTTGTCCCATTTTGGGCAAGTTTGGTATATGCTTCTCACAAACAAGAGCTTCTCACAACAAGCATGAAGGTTTTCGGTAGGGAACATCCCACCTTTGGGGACGAAACAATATCCATTGCCTCTTATTGCTTTCAATTTTTTCTCGTGTCAACATAGAACAACAGGAGTGTTGTGTGAATTTTCGTGATTTTTCGGGGTTCGTTTGTACATTTTATGCATTAACTGAGTTTTCAATGCATTTATGTGCATAAGTCAAATTTGAGTTACATGCACATGTGTTGGGGAACGTAGTAATTTCAAAAAAATTCCTATGCACACGCAAGATCATGGTGATGCATAGCAACGAGAGGGGAGAGTGTTGTCTATGTACCCTCGTAGACCGAAGCGGAAGCATTGACGCAATGTAGAGGAAGTAGTCGTACGTCTTCCCGATTCGACCGATCCAAGCACCGTTACTCCAGCACCTCCGAGTTCTTAGCACACGTTCAGCTCGATGACGCTCCCCGGGCTCCGATCCAGCAAAGCTTCGGGGATGAGTTCCGTCAGCACGACGGCGTGATGACGATGATGATGTTCTACCGACGCAGGGCTTCGCCTAAGCACTGCAACGATATGACCAAGGTGGAATATGGTGGAGGGGGGCACCGCACACGGCTAAGGAACGATCACGAAGATCAACTTGTGTGTCCTAGGGTGCCCCCCTGCCCCCGTATATAAAGGAGGGGAGGGAAGGGCGCGGCCGACCCCCAAAGGGTGCGCCAGGAGGAGTCCTACTCCCACCGGGAGTAGGACTCCTCTCCCTTGCCTTGTAGGAGAAGGAAGGAGAGAGGGGGAAAGGAAAAAGGGGGGCGCCGCCCCCCCTTCCTTGTCCTATTTGGACTAGGGGGGGAGGGGGCGCGCGGCCTGCCCTGGCCGCCCTCCTCTTTTCCCTTAAGGCCCATATGGGCCCATTAACCCCCGGGGGGTTCCGGTGACCCGCCGGTACTCTAGTAAAATGCCGATTTCAGTCGGAACCATTCCGATGTCCAAATATAGGCTTCCAATATATCGATCTTTATGTCTCGACCACATCGAGACTCCTCGTCATGTTCGTGATCACATCCGGGACTCCGAACTAACTTCGGTACATCAAAATGCATAAACTCATAATAACTGTCATCGTAACTTTAAGCGTGCGGACCCTACGGTTCGAGAACAATGTAGACATGACCGAGACACGTCTCCGGTCAATAACCAATAGCGGGACCTGGATGCCCATATTGGCTCCTACATATTCTACGAAGATCTTTATCGGTGAGACCGCATAACAATATACGTTGTTCCCTTTGTCATCGGTATGTTACTTGCGCGAGATTCGATCGTCGGTATCCAATACCTAGTTCAATCTCGTTGCCGGCAAGTCTCTTTACTCGTTCCGTAATACATGATCTCACAACTAACATATTAGTTGTAATGCTTGCAAGGCTTATGTGATGTGCATTACCGAGAGGGCCCAGAGATACCTCTCCGACTATCGGAGTGACAAATCCTAATCTCGAAATACGCCAACCCAACAAGTACCTTTGGAGACACCTATAGAGCACCTTTATAATCACCCAGTTATGTTGTGACGTTTGGTAGCACACAAAGTGTTTCTCCGATAAACGGGAGTTGCATAATCTCATAGTCATAGGAACATGTATAAGTCATGAAGAAAGCAGTAGCAACATACTAAACGATCGGGTGCTAAGCTAATGGAATGGGTCATGTCAATCAGATCATTCAACTAATGATGTGACCTCGTCAATCAAATAATAACTCTTTGTTCATGGTTAGGAAACATAACAATCTTTGATTAACGAGCTAGTCAAGTAGAGGCATACTAGTGACTTCTGTTTGTTTATATATTCACACATGTATTATGTTTCCCGCTAATACAATTCTAGCATGAATAATAAACATTTATCATGATATATGAGGAAATAAATAATAACTTTATTATTGCCTCTAGGGCATATTTCCTACAGTCTCCCACTTGCACTAGAGTCAATAATCTAGATTACACAGTAATGATTCTAACACCCATGGAGTTTTGGTGCTGATCATGTTTTGCTCGTGGAAGAGGCTTAGTCAACGGGTCTGCTACATTCAGATCCGTATGTATCTTGCAAATCTCTATGTCTCCCACCTGGACTAGATCCCGGATTGAATTGAAGCGTCTCTTGATGTGCTTAGTTCTCTTGTGAAATCTTGATTCCTTTGCCAAGGCAATTGCACCAGTATTGTCACAAAAGATTTTCATTGGACCCGATGCACTAGGTATGACACCTAGATCGGATATGAACTCCTTCATCCAGACTCCTTCATTTGCCGCTTCTGAAGCAGCTATGTACTCCGCTTCACATGTAGATCCCGCCACGACGCTTTGTTTAGAACTGCACCAACTGACAGCTCCACCGTTTAATGTAAACACGTATCCGGTTTGCGATTTAGAATCGTCCGGATCAGTGTCAAAGCTAGCATCAACGTAGCCGTTTACGATGAGCTCTTTGTCACCTCCATATATGAGAAACATATCCTTAGTTCTTTTCAGGTACTTCGGGATGTTCTTGACCGCTGTCCAGTGATCCACTCCTGGATTACTTTGGTACCTCCCTGCTAAACTTATAGCAAGACACACATCAGGTCTGGTACACAGCATTGCATACATGATAGAGCCTATGGCTGAAGCATAGGGAACATCTTTCATTTTCTCTCTATCTTCTGCAGTGGTCGGGCATTGAGTCTTACTCAATTTCACACCTTGTAGTACAGGCAAGAATCCTTTCTTTGCTTGATCCATTTTGAACTTCTTCAAAACTTTGTCAAGGTATGTGCTTTGTGAAAGTCCAATTAAGCGTCTTGATCTATCTCTATAGATCTTGATGCCCAATATGTAAGCAGCTTCACCGAGGTCTTTCATTGAAAAATTCTTATTCAAGTATCCCTTTATGCTATCCAGAAATTCTATATCATTTCCGATTAGTAATATGTCATCGACATATAATATCAGAAATGCTACAGAGCTCCCACTCACTTTCTTGTAAATACAGGCTTCTCCAAAAGTCTGTACAAACCCAAATGCTTTGATCACACTATCAAAGCGTTTATTCCAACTCCGAGAGGCTTGCACCAGTCCATAAATGGATCGCTGGAGCTTGCACACTTTGTTAGCTCCCTTTGGATCGATAAAACCTTCTGGTTGCATCATATACAACTCTTCTTCCAGAAATCCATTCAGGAATGCAGTTTTTACATCCATCTGCCAAATTTCATAATCATAAAATGCGGCAATTGCTAACATGATTCAGACAGACTTAAGCATCGCTACGGGTGAGAAGGTCTCATCGTAGTCAATCCCTTGAACTTGTCGAAAACCTTTTGCGACAAGTCGAGCTTTGTAGACAGTAACATTACCGTCAGCGTCAGTCTTCTTCTTGAAGATCCATTTATTCTCAATTGCTTGCCGACCATCGGGCAAGTCAACCAAAGTCCATACTTTGTTCTCATACATTGATCCCATCTCAGATTTCATGGCTTCAAGCCATTTTGCGGAATCTGGGCTCACCATCGCTTCTTCATAGTTCGTAGGTTCACCATGATCTAGGAGCATGATTTCCAGAATAGGATTGTCGTACCAGTCTGGTGCGGATCTTACTCCGTTTGATCTACGAGGTTCTGTAGTAACTTGATCTGAAGTTGCATGATCATCATCATCAACTTCCTCACCAATTGGTTTAGACGTCGCAGAAACCGGTTCCTGTGATGTGCTATTTCCCAATAGGGGAGCAGGTACAGTTACCTCATCAAGTTCTACTTTCCTCCCACTCACTTCTTTCGAGAGAAACTCCTTCTCTAGAAAGTTTCCGAATTTAGCAACAAAAGTCTTTCCTTTGGATTTGTGATAGAAGGTGTATCCAATAGTTTCCTTTGGATATCCTATGAAGACACATTTCTCCGATTTGGGTTCGAGCTTATCAGGTTGAAGCTTTTTGACATAAGCGTCGCAGCCCCAAACTTTTAGAAACGACAACTTTGGTTTCTTGCCAAACCATAGTTCATAAGGCGTCGTCTCAACGGATTTCGATGGTGCTCTATTTAACGTGAATGCGGCCGTCTCTAAAGCATAACCCCAAAATGATAGCAGTAAATCTGTAAGAGACATCATAGATCGCACCATATCAAGTAAAGTACGATTACGACGTTCGGACACACCATTACGTTGTGGTGTTCCAGGTGGCGTGAGTTGCGAAACTATTCCGCATTGTTTCAAATATAGACCAAACTCATAACTCAAATATTCTCCTCCATGATCAGATCGTAGAAACTTTATTTTCTCGTTACGATGATTTTCCACTTCACTCTGAAATTCTTTGAACTTTTCAAATGTTTCATACTTGTGTTTCGATAAGTAGATATACCCATATCTGCTTAAATCATCTGTGAAGGTGAGAAAATAACGATATCCGCCACGAGCTTCAATATTCATCGGACCACATACATCTGTATGTATGATTTCCAACAAATCTGTTGCTCTCTCCATAGTACCGGAGAACGGTGTTTTAGTCATATTGCCCATGAGGCACGGTTCGCAAGTACCAAGTGATTCATAATCAAGTGGTTCCAAAAGTCCATCAGTATGGAGTTTCTTCATGTGCTTTACACCGATATGACCTAAACGGCAGTGCCACAATTAAGTTGCACTATCATTATCAACTCTGCATCTTTTGGCTTCAATATTATGAATATGTGTGTCACTACTATCGAGATTCGATAAGAATAGACCATTCCTTAAGGGTGCGTGACCACAAAAGATATTACTCATATAAATAGAACAACCATTATTCTCGGATTTAAATGAATAACCGTCTCGCATTAAACAAGATCCAGATATAATGTTCATGCTCAACGCTGGCACCAAATAACAATTATTTAGGTCTAGAACTAATCCCGAAGGTAGATGTAGAGGTAGTGTGCCGACCGCGATCACATCGACTTTGGAACCATTTCCCACGCGCATCGTCACCTCGTCCTTAGCCAATCTTCGCTTAATCTGTAGTCCCTGTTTCGAGTTGCAAATATTAGCAACAGAACGAGTATCAAATACCCAGGTACTACTGCGAGTATTAGTAAGGTACACATCAATAAAATGTATATCACATATACCTTTGTTCACCTTGCCATCCTTCTTATCCGCCAAATACTTGGGGCAGTTCCGCTTCCAGTGACCAGTCTGCTTGCAGTAGAAGCACTCAGTTTCAGGCTTAGGTCCAGACTTGGGTTTCTTCTCTTGAGCAGCAACTTGCTTGTTGTTCTTCTTGAAGTTCCCCTTCTTTTTCCCTTTGCCCTTTTTCTTGAAACTAGTGGTCTTGTTGACCATCAACACTTGATGCTCCTTCTTGATTTCTACCTCCGCAGCTTTCAGCATTGCGAAGATCTCGGGAATCGTTTTATCCATCCCTTGCATATTATAGTTCATCATGAAGCCTTTGTAGCTTGGTGGAAGTGATTGGAGAATTCTGTCAATGACGCAATCATCCGGAAGATTAACTCCCAGTTGAATCAAGTGATTACAATACCCAGACATTTTGAGTATATGCTCACTAACAGAACTATTCTCCTCCATCTTGCAGCTATAGAACTTATTGGAGACTTCATATCTCTCAATCCGGGCATTCTGTTGGAATATTAACTTCAACTCTTGGAACATCTCATATGCCCCATGACGTTGAAAACGTCGTTGAAGTCCCGGTTCTAAGCCGTAAAGCATGGCACATTGAACTATCGAGTAGTCATCAGCTTTGCTCTGCTAGACGTTCTTAACGTCATCAGTTGCATCAGCAGCAGGCCTGGCACCCAGCGGTGCTTCCAGGACGTAACTCTTCTGTGCAGCAATAAGGATAATCCTCAAGTTACGGACCTAGTCCGTGTAATTGCTACCATCATATTTCAACTTTGCTTTCTCAAGGAACGCATTACAATTCAACGGAACAACAGCACGGGCCATCTATCTACAATCAACATAAACAAGCAAGATACTATCAGGGACTAAGTTCATGATAAATTTAAGTTCAATTAATCATATTACTTAAGAACTCCCACTTAGATAGACATCCCTCTAATCTTCTAAGTGATCACGTGATCCACATCAACTAAACCATGTCCGATCGTCACGTGAGATGGAGTAGTTTCAATGGTGAACATCATTATGTTGATCATATCTTCTACATGATTCACGCTCGACCTTTCGGTCTCCGTGTTCCGAGGCCATATCTGTATATGCTTGGCTCGTCAAGTATAACCTGAGTATTCCGCGTGTGCAACTGTTTTGCACCCATTGTATTTGAACGTAGAGCCTATCACACCCGATCATCACGTGGTGTCTCAGCACGAAGAACTTTCGCAACGGTGCATACTCAGGGAGAACACTTCTTGATAATTAGTGAGAGATCATCTTAAAATGCTACCGTCAACCAAAGCAAGATAAGATGCATAAAAGATAAACATCACATGCAATCAATATAAGTGATATGATATGGCCATCATCATCTTGTGCTTGTGATCTCCATCTTCGAAGCACCGTCATGATCACCATCGTCACCGGCGCGACACCTTGATCTACATCGTAGCATCGTTGTCGTCTCGCCTATACTATGCTTCTACGACTATCGCTACCACTTAGTGATAAAGTAAAGCATTACAGGGTGATTGCATTGCATACAATAAAGTGACAACCATATGGCTCCTGCCAGTTGCCGATAACTCGGTTACAAAACATGATCATCTCATACAATAAAATTTAGCATCATGTCTTGACCATATCACATCACAACATGCCCTGCAAAAACAAGTTAGACGTCCTCTACTTTGTTTGTTGCAAGTTTTACGTGGCTGCTACGGGCTTAAGCAAGAACCAATCTCACCTACGCATCAAAACCACAACGATAGTTTGTCAAATAGACTCTGTTTTAACCTTCGCAAGGACCGGGTGTAGCCATACTCAGTTCAACTAAAGTTGGAGAAACTGACACCCGCCAGCCACCTGTGTGCAAAGCACGTCGGTAGAACCAGTCTCGCGTAAGCGTACGCGTGATGTCGGTTCGGGCCACTTCATCCAACAATACCGTCGAACCAAAGTATGACATGCTGGTAGGCAGTATGACTTATATCGTCCACAACTCACTTGTGTTCTACTCGTGCATATAACATCAAACCATAAAAACCTGGCTCTGATACCACTGTTGGGGAACGTAGTAATTTTAAAAAAATTCCTACGCACACGCAAGATTATGGTGATGCATAGCAACGAGAGGGGAGAGTGTTTTCTATGTACCCTCGTAGACCGAAAGCGGAAGCGTTATATCAACGCGGTTGATGTAGTCGTATGTCTTCACGATCCGACCGATCCAAGCACCGTTACTCCGGCACCTCCGAGTTCTTGGCACACGTTCAGCTCGATGACGATCCCCGGGCTCCGATCCAGCAAAGCGTCGGGGAGGAGTTCCATCAGCACGACGGCGTGGTGACGATCTTGATGTTGTACTGTCGCAGGGCTTCGCCTAAGCACCGCTACAATATGAACGAGGTGGAATATGGTGGAGGGGGGCACCGCACACGGCTAAGGAACGATCATGAAGATCAACTTGTGTGTCTATGGGGTGCCCCCTGCCCCCGTATATAAAGGAGTGGAGGAGGGGAGGGCCGGCCCTCTCTATGGCGCGCCCTAGGGGAGTCCTACTCCCACCGGGAGTAGGATTCCCCCTTTCCTAGTCCAACCAGGAGTCCTTCCATGTATTAGGAGTAGGAGACAAGGAAGGGGAAGAGGGAAGAGAAGGAAGGAGCGGGCGCCGCCCCTCCCCCTAGTCCAATTCGAACTAGCCAATGGGGGGGCGCGGCCTGCCTCTCCCTCTCCCCTAAATCCCAATAAGGCCCATATACTTCTTCCCCCGTATTCCCGTAACTCCCCGGTACTCCCGAAAATACCCAAATCACTCAGAACCTTTCCGATGTCCGAATATAGTCGTCCAATATATCGATCTTTACGTCTCGACCATTTCGAGATTCCTCGTCATGTCCCTGATCTCATCCGGGACTCCGAACTCCTTCGGTACATCAAAACTCATAAACTCATAATATAACTGTCATCGAAACCTTAAGCGTGCGGACCCCGATCTTGACCATATCACATCACAACATGCCCTACAAAAACAAGTTAGACGTCATCTACATTGTTTATTGCAAGTTTTACGTGGCTGCTACGGGCTTAAGCAAGAACCAATCTCACCTACGCATCAAAACCACAACGATAGTTTGTCAAATAGACTCTGTTTTAACCTTCGCAAGGACCGGGTGTAGCCATACTCAGTTCAACTAAAGTTGGAGAAACTGACACCCGCCAGCCACCTGTGTGCAAAGCACGTCTGTAGAACCAGTCTCGCGTAAGCGTACGCGTAATGTCGGTCCGAGCCGCTTCATCCAACAATACCGCCGAACCAAAGTATGACATGCTGGTAGGCAGTATGACTTATATCGTCCACAACTCACTTGTGTTCTACTCGTGCATATAACATCAAACCATAAAAACCTAGGCTCGGATGCCACTGTTGGGGAACGTAGTAATTTCAAAAAAATTCCTACCCACACTCAAGATCATGGTGATGCATAGCAACGAGAGGGGAGAGTCTTGTCTACGTATCCTCATAGACCGAAGCGGAAGCGTTGACGCAACGTAGAGGAAGTAGTCGTACGTCTTCCCGATTCGACCGATCCAAGCACCGTTACTCCGGCACCTCCGAGTTCCTAGCACACGTTCAGATCGATGACGCTCCCCGGGCTCCGATCCAGCAAAGCTTCGGGGATGAGTTCCGTCAGCAGGACGGCGTGATGACAATGATGATGTTCTACCGACGCAGGGCTTCGCCTAAGCACTGCAACGATATGACCGAGGTGGAATATGGTGGAGGGGGGCACCGCACACGGCTAAGGAACGATCACGAAGATCAACTTGTGTGTCCTAGGGTGCCCCTGCCCCCGTATATAAAGGAGGGGAGGGGAGGGCGCGGCCGGGCCCCAAGGGGTGCGCCAGGAGGAGTCCTACTCCCACCGGGAGTAGGACTCCTCTCCCTTGCCTTGTAGGAGAAAGAAGGAGAGAGGGGGAAAGGAAAAAGGGGGGCGCCGCCCCCCTTCCTTGTCCTATTCGGACTAGAGGGGGAGGGGGCGTGCGGCCTGCCCTGGCCGCCCCTCCTCTTTTCCCTTAAGGCCCATATGGGCCCATTAACCCCCGGGGGGGTTCCGGTAAGCCCCCGGTACTCCAGTAAAATGCCGATTTCACTCGGAACCATTCCGATGTCCAAATATAGGCTTCCAATATATCGATCTTTATGTCTCGACCATTTCGAGACTCCTCGTCATGTCCGTGATCACATCCGGGACCCCGAACTAACTTCGGTACATCAAAATGCATAAACTCATAATAACTGTCATCGTAACTTTAAGCGTGCGGACCCTACGGTTCGAGAACAATGTAGACATGACCGAGACACGTCTCCGGTCAATAACCAATAGCGGGACCTGGATGCCCATATTGGCTCCTACATATTCTACGAAGATCTTTATCGGTCAGACCGCATAACAATATACGTTGTTCCCTTTGTCATCGGTATGTTACTTGCCCGAGATTCGATCGTCGGTATCCAATACCTAGTTCAATCTCGTTGCCGGCAAGTCTCTTTACTCGTTCCGTAATACATCATCTCACAACTAACATATTAGTTGTAATGTTTGCAAGGCTTATGTGATGTGCATTACCAAGAGGGCCTAGAGATACCTCTCCGACTATCGGAGTGACAAATCCTAATCTCGAAATACGCCAACCCAACAAGTACCTTTGGAGACACCTTTAGAGCACCTTTATAATCACCCAGTTACGTTGTGACGTTTGGTAGCAGACAAAGTGTTCCTCCGATAAACGGGAGTTGCATAATCTCATAGTCATAGGAACATGTATAAGTCATGAAGAAAGCAGTAGCAACATACTAAACGATCGGGTGCTAAGCTAATGGAATGGGTCATGTCAATCAGATCATTCAACTAATGATGTGACCTCGTCAATCAAATAACAACTCTTTGTTCATGGTTAGGAAACATAACCATCTTTGATTAACGAGCTAGTCAAGTAGAGGCATACTAGTGACTTCTGTTTGTTTATATATTCACACGTGTATTATGTTTCCGGCTAATACAATTCTAGCTTGAATAATAAACATTTATCATGATATATGAGGAAATAAATAATAACTTTATTACTGCCTCTAGGGCATATTTCCTTCAACATGCTCCAATGCATATAAATTGATTGAAAATCAAATATGTGTCCTTGGGTGCATGCTTAGGTCCCATGCAAGAAATAGAAATGGATTTCAAACACAAGGGCACCGTTGATTGCCGGCAAAACATTGAGATGCCTTGTTTTTAAATTCTAGTAAATCCAAAACTCGTCTAAAATTCATGAAACTTGGCATGCTATCATGGAGCGGCATCAACATGCTGTGGTAAAATTTTTGCCCCATTTGGGGTAGGTTTGGGTATATGCTGCTCACAAACTAAAGCTTCTCCCAACAAGCATGATGGTTTCGGTAGGGAATGTCCCACCTTTGGGGACGAAATGATATCCATTGCCTCTTATTGCTTTCAATTTTTTTTCTCGTTTCAATATATAACTACAGGAGTGTTGTGTCTATTTTTGTGATTTTTGGGGGTTCGTTTGGACATTTGTATGCATTAACTGTGTTTTCAATGCATTTTGAAAAATAATAGCTGCCACTTTAATATCTCAAACGTTTGTATAATTCAAGCCGTGTGTGTTCTATTAACCATTCATGTGATGCCACTTGTCTTGGGTTTAATGGTTGTAGGAGGTGCCGTGTGGACAGCTGCTCGACCTTGACTGAATAGGTGGCGTGCAAACGCCGTCCAGTGCGCAGGCTGACCGAGAGGCATGCTAGTTGTCCTTGAATGCGCAAGTTCACCAGGACGCGTGCGAGCTGTACGCTGGGCAGGCTCACTTGGAAGCAAGCCCTTTGACTTCCATGGCCGCCCGCCTTGCTCGCATCCTCTCCATGAATGGCGCCCAAGTCGCAGTTTAATTCGGTTTTTAAATATAAAACACTCATCGTAAACATTTTAGTTAGAACACCCGTATGCAAACGACAGCTTCCCCGGGAAGCCAAGAGAAAATTTGTCGAGCAGGATTTCTATAGCTCTTGATCACAAACGTTTTAGATAGAACACCCGTATGCAAAGTGAGAGCAGCGCAAGATTTGTGCATCCCTTCAAAGCAAATGGTTGTTTTGGATGACCCGTGTGCAACCACGTACAAACAATTTGTTAAGATTTGTCAATCCTTGTAACACTGCGATTTGTCAAAATATGCAGCTAAAAATCACTAGCACTATCTAATTTTTGCAACTAAAATTCAATAATTAAGCACAGATTTCATTAATAGATTAAGTAGTCATTCTTAATTTATACAAACAGTTCACTCGACAGCTGAACCGACCAAACTTTTCCCCAATTGTTGCCAACCACGTACTGAAATAGCTAGTTCAACTATATATACTAGCTAATTTTAAGTACGTTGTATAGTTCCACCACATCTATAGTCACATGAACTAAACAAAATAGCCCCTAAATACTACAAGTACTACTACTACCGCGGAGGGGTTTTGTACTACTTCTGGCTGCCTCTCCTCTACCGAGCGCGCTCAGTAAGAGGCGGAGGAGGAGGAGGAGCCTACCGACGAGCTGGGCAACCGCAATGTGGTGCCTGCCGCTAATGTAGCTGCAACGACGCTCACCTCGAACACCCTCTGCCGCTCCAGACGACTCCTCTCAAAGCGGTGGTTCTCCTTGTAGATCTCCTGATTCCTCGCCTCTGAGGCGGCGTGTGCCGCGGCCACGACGGCGGTAAGGCTCCTTGCCTGCTCGACGAGGCGCTCCTCCTCCTCCCGCAGGAACTCGGTGTAGCACTCTAGGTCGCTGACGCACGTGCGGGCATCCACCACCGCCTCCCGCCTTCAGGCGGCGGTGGTGGAGCGGGTGATGACCTAGGCGATCGACGGTGGGCTGGCGGCCATGGCGGCCGACGACGGGGTGGCGGCCACGACCGCCACCTCCCGTCTTCAGGCCGCGGTGGCGGAGCGGGTGATAGCCACAGTGGCCGACAGTGGGGTGGCGGCCACGACGGCCACCTCCTGCCTTCGGGCCGCGGCGGCGGAGCGGGCGTTGGCCCTGGCTTTCGACGGTGGTGTGGCGGCAACGGCGGCCGGCAACAGCTGCCGACGGGCAGTGGCGGCGGAGCGTGTGGTGGGTGTTCCATGCACACCCAACAGGGACGCCACGCGCACTACACTACGCCGGGGACTGCACCGCCGCCGCAGTGTAGCCTCCCAGCTGGAGCTGTCCTGTGATGACTGCGGAGTGGGCGAGCGACGACAACGGACCGGTGCCATTGGCGATTCTGGGAGAAGCAGACAAGATAAGCTATAGCGAGGGAGGGGAAAATGCGACGCGGGACTCGCCGGCAGTGAGGATTTTTGTAGCAGGCCGGTAAGCATTGGAATTTTGGGGGATTTCACCGAGTCGGGCGGGAAGCTTGCGCGGGAACCTACGAGGTTGCACGGAAACGGGCTCACCGACGATTCATTGGTGCCACCGTTTGGCCAAAAGAATGCCCCTGTGCGCTGCGCAAGTTTGCGCTATAAGCCGTCTGCAGCAGCGAGGTGACAAGACGTGCGAGAGGAGGACGAAAGACCACATACACATATGGTTAATAAAAAAAGTTTGCGATTTAATTACCTACTATACCACCGTCCTTGTTGAGGATATTACTACTGGGCGTAAACCGGCCTACCTGGGCCGGGTTGACTTCATCAGTAGTCCAAAGGTGTTAAAGCCCAGAGGCTAGACAAAGGCCCAAGGCCATAGTCGGTTCAGTACCTGTAGCCGTAAACTGGCGTGTATATAAACTTGTATTATAAGTTAGGAATAGGGAGAGACCAGCCCGGATACGAATATAAACCGGAGATTGGGACTCTATGAACCGACGGGTGTCACCTGTGTATATAAGGGGACAACCCGATAGCGGTTCAGGGACAGACAACCATAACTCGAGGCCTAGGCGAAGCTTGTTTGCTCCCTAGTCATCGAAACCCCATCAATTCCATCACAAACTAGACGTAGGCTTTTACCTTCATCGAAGGGGCCGAACTAGTATAAACTTCCGGTGTCCCTTGTCCGCTTTAACCCCTTTGAGTTAACCCGTTGCGATGGCTCCACGACTAAGTCCTTTCGCTAGGACATCTGCCGTGACAAACCCACGACAGTTGGCGCCCACCGTGGGGCTATCGCACGATGGTTTCAAGTTCTTGGAGGGCCGCTTTGAAGGACTCGAGGGATACGCCGTGGGCCGGATGACCAAGAGTCGTCGCGGCAAGATCTACATCGATGACGCAGGCTGGGGCCCCGACGCCGGCTCAATTGAGTACGGGTACCGGGTCCCCTTTGGTGGCATACATGTCTTCATCGGCAAGATCGGTGAACCGGGCCCTGAGCTGGACACCTACACCGACCTCGTCGAGACAGCTCAGCGTGCACGACCTGCCCGGGTTAAACCGGCCGTGAAACATGCCTTCGTGGGAGTCATCCATGGAGGAAGCTATGAGGACGGATCAGGTTCTGGTGGTGAAATCGTCGTTTACTCTGGCGACGAGTCATCGACCGGAGAGACTGAGTCGTTGTATCAGCTACAAGATGGCCAGATTGGGGGCTATTCCGATGGCGACAGTATTCCGGACCCCTCCGATCTGCCCAACCGGGTTGGAATATTCATGGCCGGTACACAAGCAGCACCTCACTCATCGACGGCCGCGGCGATGATTTCCGCTTCAGCAGCAGCAACGGCTGCCGGAGCAGGAGGCTCGGTGCGCCTGCCGGCTCAAGTGTTATCCGATCTATTCGATGCATTGGCTGCACTCATGGCGGAGGCTAATCCGGTGGACCAGGATGCTCATAACGCAGAGATCCCAAAGGTGAGAGAGCAGATTACCCAGGCCAAAGCGGATCTGGCAGCAGAAGAGGTCAGGATGACTGTGGAGCGGGCCGCTTTGGACGCCCAAGCTTATAAAATCATGCTGGATCATAACGCCTCACAGGAAGTCATGAGGAGGAAGTACCGATCTCGTTTGCCCTCAGTTTTTGAAGGAAGGAACCTTTTCAACACCCCTGAAGCGGGAATCAACAATCCGCCGGTAGTAAACCGGGCGGAGGCACCTGCGACAGGAGCGCCCGTTCAGCCCCGTTTAATAGATCTGCCTCATCATAATGCTGGTGTACCGCAAGCCGTGTCTACACCTCCGGGTCACTACTCCAATCCGATGGATAACCTCGTCGCAGCTGCGGCACGGCTGGAGGCTATTCCGGTTGAAGGTGATTCATTACAGGCGATTGAAACGCGCCGGATTAAGGAGCTCCTTAGGACGGCTCTGATCCAACAGGAAGCATACTCATACAGCCGTGACCGGATTCATTCTACCCCACGTCCGGCCCAGAGTTATAGCAGGCGTATAGAGGAACCAGCTGTGTCAAGTAACGCGCGGCGTGAAGCGCCCCGTGGCAACAATCCGGCTCCCGATGCCCAGGAGGTGGTAGACCGGGCCCGAGCGCGCAGGGAAGCTGAGTTAGCAGCGCAGTATCAGACTCATCAGTTCACGCCGGTTCGTCCCACCACTTTGGTTGAACCGGGGCTCACTTCTAGCGCTTTGGGAGTGCCTTCTCTTGTCCCCGCTTTACGCAATGTGCGCCTGCCTAAGGATTTTAAGGGCCCGTGCAAAGTGCCAAACTATACGGCGGATCAACCCCCAGAGACGTGGGTGGAGAGTTATGAGATGGCCATGGAGATGCTTGATGTTGATGAGGCGGCGTGTGCAAAATATTTTACCATGATGCTTGAAGGGACAACCCGCACTTGGTTAAAAAGCCTGCTGCCCAATTCTATCGGTTCATGGGCCCAGTTGCGAGACCGGTTCATCAATAATTTCAAAGACACACGTAAGCAACCCATGTCGATAGTGGATTTAGCTGCCTGTGTCCAGGAGGAAGGAGAATCAATGACTCAGTGGGTGCACAGGGTCTCACGGGTTCTGCGTTCCTCAGACCGCATCAATGCGGACACCGCAGTTATAACCTTGGAAGGCAATTGCCGGTTTGGACCCCTGAAGTTGAAGTTAGGACGGATGAAACGCCATTGTACTGACATGGGGACCCTCATGGGCGCCTTGGTAAAGTACGCTGATTCTGATAGTACCAAGGATCCCGAGTCTGATGATGAAAAGACAGGGAAGGGAAAGAAGAACGACAACTTCAGAGGTCAGCAGCATCACTCAGCAGGAAACGGTGGCGGAGGCAAGCGTAAAGCGGATGGCAACATGGATTTTGTGGCCAATACTAACGTGCAGAATGGGGGCCAGTGATGTAAAGGCAAAAACCGCAGTGGAGCGCCTAGTCCTAATCCGGAACGCCTAAATTATCTGTTGAACCAGCCCTGTCCAAAGCATGGGACAAGGGAGGAACCAGCAAACCACCTTTGGAAAGATTGCTATATTATGCAAGAGTTCAAGAGCTCCAATGCCTTCCAGTATGACCCCGGCTCTGGTGGTGGTTCTGGATCTGGACCGAGTCACGGTGGAGGAAATTCCGGTTCAGGATTTAATGGTAACCCGGGCGGACATAACAATCAGCATAATCAGAATAACCAGGGTGGTCACAATCAGCACCAGCAGCAGTCAGGTTACCAGAGCAATCCAAAGCAGCTAAATAGTGGGCAGTATCATGTGTTCACCACTAGCTTGGACAAGCGGGACCGGAAGGTCCAGAAGCGGGTAGTTAATTCTGTTGAACCGGCCGTACCCCGGTATCTGCGCTGGTCAGAGCAGCCAATCATATGGAGTAGAGAGGATCACCCTCCCCGGGTTGACAATCCGGGTCAGCTGGATTTAGTGGTGGCACCTCAGGTGGGAGGTTATAAGTTCACCAAGGTACTCATGGATGGAGGTAGCAGCATTAACATCCTGTACTATGAGACTTTCCATCGAATGGGGCTAACACATAAGGAACTCCGGCCTTCAAATATGGTTTTTCATGGTGTGGTACCTGGCAAGTCAGCATACCCCGTTGGGAAGATAGCATTGGAAGTAGCCTTCGGAGATGATCACGATTCCCGGTCCGAGACGCTGACGTCCGAGGTGGTGAAAATCCAAAGCTCGTATCACGCCCTGTTCGGTAGACCGGCCTATGCGAAATTCATGGCACGGCCCTGTTATGTGTACTTGCAACTCAAGATGCCAGGTCATAAGGGGACCATCACGGTTCACGAAAGCCGCAAGGTCGCTTTGGAATGCGAAGAAGGAGATGCGGCTTACGCAGAGTCGGTTTATAGCACCGAGGAACTCAAGTATTACAAAGACAATGTTGATCCGACGGATATGACTCCTTTAAAGAAGCCTACTACAGAGCATGACCCGGCCCTGAAGTTTACGTCAGCCGCTGAAACTAAGCTTGTTGACTTCGTACCTGGTGATTCATCCAAGCAGTTCAGTATCAGTGCCAATCTGGATCCGAAATAGGAAAGCGCGCTCATCGAGTTCATCCGTGAGAATCGGGACATCTTTGCGTGGAAGCCTTCTGACATGCCTGGTGTACTGAGGCGACTCACTGAGCACACTCTTAACGTGGATCCTAAACACAAACCGGTGAAACAGTTCCTCCGCCGGTTCAATGAGGAGAGGCGAAAAGCTATTGGAGAAGAGGTGGCCAGGCTCTTAGCAGCTGGTTTCATTGTTGAAGTTTTCCACCCTTTGTGGCTTGCTAATCCGGTGCTAGTCCTTAAGAAAAACGGCACCTGGCGCATGTGCGTGGATTATACTGATCTTAATAAAGCCTGCCCTGCAGATCCTTTTGCCCTCCCCCGTATTGATCAGATTATTGATGCTACGGCGGGTTGCGAGCGTTTATGTTTCCTGGATGCGTATTCCGGCTATCATCAAATCAAAATGGCAGTTAAGGACCAGGAGAAGATGGCGTTCATAACTCCTTTTGGAGCCTTCTGCTATGTGTCTATGCCTTTTGGGCTCAAAAGTGCCCAGGCAACCTATCAACGGTGTGTGCAAAATTGTCTCCACAAACAGATTGGCTGTCATGTGCATGCTTATGTGGATGATATCGTTGTTAAATCAAGGAAGAAGGAGACTTTGGTCAATGACTTGAAGGAAACCTTTGATAACCTGAGGACGTACAAGATGATGCTCAATCCGGCCAAATGTGTCTTTGGTGTACCAGCAGGCAAGTTATTGGGTTTTCTGGTGTCCAACAGGGGAATTGAAGCTAATCCGGAGAAGATCACGACTATCACTTCTCTGGCTAAACCGAAATGTATTAATGATGTTCAACGTTCGGCTGGCCGGATTGCCGCATTGAGCCGATTTATCAGCCGCCTTGGTGAGAAAGCGATCCCGTTGTATCAGATGTTGAAGAAAACGGATCAGTTCGTCTGGAGTTCTGCCGCTGATCAGGCATTGGAGGATTTAAAGTGGCAATTGGCCAATCCGCCTGTACTCGCCGCCCCCGTTGACAAGGAACCATTATTGTTGTATGTCGCTGCTAATGCTCGTGCAGTCAGTGTAGCTATAGTGGTGGAGCGGAAGGAGGCGGGCAAAGAGTACCCGGTTCAGCGTCCGGTTTATTATATCAGCGAAGTGCTTATTGAGTCCAAACAAAGATATCCGCATTGGCAGAAGCTGGTATACGGAGTTTTTATGGCAAGCCGGAAGCTGAAGCAGTATTTCCAAGGGCATCCCATCACAGTGGTCAGCTCCGCCCCTTTGGGTGATATCATCCAGAATCGGGAAGCAACAGGTCGGATTGCCAAGTGGGCTATAGAGCTTGGGCCACACGGTTTGAAATACGTGCCTCGGACGGCGGTGAAGTCCCAAGCACTTGTCGATTTCATCAATGACTGGACAGAGCTTTAGGCCCCTGAAGAGAAGCCGGATCACACATATTGGACCATCCATTTTGACGGATCACGGCAATTGGAGGGCTCGGGGGCTGGAGTCGTGTTAACTTCCCCACGAGGTGACAAGTTTTGTTATGTTCTCCGCTTAATGTTCCCTTGTACTAACAATGCAGCTGAGTACGAAGCCTTGCTCCATGGTCTCCGGATGGCTAAAGAGATGAATTTAAGCCGGGTTAAGTGCTTCGGTGACTCGGACCTGGTAGCTCAACAGGTGTCTGGTACTTGGGATTCTAAAGACCCACTCATGGCTGCATACTGTCGTGAGGTTGATGCTATTGCTGGTCATTTCAAGGGTTATTAGGTGGACCACGTGGACCGTCGGAAGAATGAAGCGGCGGACGCTTTGAGCCGGCTAGGCTCACAGCGTAAACCGGTCCCGCCCAATGTCTTTCTCGACATACTACACAACCCATCGTTTCAGCTACCTGGAGAAGCAGATTTGGCTGTTCCTGATGGGAGGCTCAGTTGGTGGCAGCGCTCCACGTCATTCCGGATTGGACACTTCCCTACCTGGCGTACATGAACTGGGGCGAGTTACCAGAGGATGAGACTCTGGCCAGACAAATAATACGGCGGTCCAAGTCCATGACAATCATCAATGGCGAGTTGCATCATTGCAGTGTATCAGGAGCATTTCAACGTTGTGTGTCTCCTGAGGAAGGCTGTGAAATTTTGCGTGAGATCCATGAAGGGGATTGTGGTCACCACGCCGGTTCAAAATCTCTGGTGGCTAAAGCGTTCCGCCACGGTTTCTATTGGTTAACTGCCCATGCCGATGCGGAGGATCTGGTCCGACGATGTGATGGTTGCCAAAAGTTTTCAAGACGCGCTCATGTTCCGGCTCAAGAATTGAGGATGATTCCAATTACTTGGCCGTTTGCAACCTGGGGGCTGGATATGGTTGGGCCTTTCGAAAGGTCCAAGGACAAGAAGACCCACCTCCTAGTGGCGGTTGATAAATTTACAAAGTGGGTGGAAGCAGAGCCTGTTAGTAAGTGTGACGCAGCCACCGCGGTTCAGTTCATCAAAAAGGTGATTTTCCGGTTTGGTTTTCCACACAGTATCATCACAGACAATGGTACCAATTTGTCCAAGGGTGCCATGAGAGAGTTCTGCGACCGAGAGCACATCCGCCTTGACGTGTCCTCAGTAGCACACCCGCAGTCCAATGGTCAAGAAGAAAGAGCTAATCAGGAGATCTTGAGAGGCATCAAGCCCCGGCTTATGGTCCCTTTGCAGAGGACGCCGGGTTGTTGGGTTGAAGAGTTACCATCCGTGTTATGGAGTATTAATACTACACCCAACAGATCGACAGGATACACGCCGTTCTTCATGGTTTATGGAGCAGAGGCGGTTCTCCCTAGTGATATCCGTCACGATTCACCTCGGGTTGCGGCTTATGTTGAAGCAGACAACAAGACGGCTCGACAAGACGTTTTGGACCGGTTGGATGAAGAGCGAGACACAGCAGCTGCCCGCTCGGCGATTTACCAACAAGATCTTCGGCGCTATCACAGTCGTCGGGTCAGAACCAGAACCTTTCAAGAAGGAGATTTGGTGCTTCGACTCATTCAAGATCAAACCGATATGCATAAGTTATCTCCGCCTTGGGAAGGACCGTTCGTGGTCAGCAAAAATCTGCACAACGGGTCATACTATCTGATTGATATTCGAGAGCATAAGGACTCACGTAAGTCAGAGGAGGAGACCAGTAGGCCATGGAACATAGCTCATCTTTGGCCTTACTATACTTGAGCCATTGGCTCTGCTTATGTACATATTATGACAATGTATATATTATCAATACAATAAACCGGATCCTCAGCTAAAGCGGGGTATCTGTTCGTTTCTATCATGTGTGGTTACATGGAGTTGTTCTGTTTTAAAACGACCTCCGGTTTACCCCTTGCAAAAATTATAAATATCACCTGGGGGCTCGGTCATGTCTGAACCGATGCAATACCTTTTGATAGGCGAAAGCCACCAGGTCACTTGGGGGCTCGGTCGTGTCCGAACCGATGCAACACCTTTTGATTGGCGAAAGCCACCAGATCACTTGGGGACACGGTCAAGTCTGAACCGGTCACGCCTCTTGATCGGCCTAAAGGCCTTAGAGTCACTTGGGGGCTTGGTTGAACCCGAACCATTGCTATGCCACTTGATCGGCGTAATGCCACGGTTTCATTTGGGGACCTGGCTGACTTGAACCACAGCTACGCCTATTGGGAGCTTGGTCGTGTCCGACCACGGTAACACCATCTGATCGGCTTAGTAAAGCCTCTCTTTTTGCAAATGGTTCTATTATTGCCTTTTGCTTCACATATCTTTTCTTGATAAAATTACCGTTTTGTTTTGGTTGCATTCTTAAACCGAAATCGTTTTACACCGGTTCAAGCAGCAAAATTGGCGGAACACGGTCCATTTTTACACCAGAGATTATTTACCCGGTTTGAGTTTTTCTGTTAACATCCTTTTTTTGGAGTGACAAGATATTTACCATGACAAAAGGTATGGTTTACACAGTAATCCAGAGTTATATATCAGGAGCTGTTTTTCTCCCATAACGGTTTAAGTCATTAAACCTCCGCTTCAAGATTGGCTAACGCCTACTTCATGCCCAATAATGGCGGTTTAAGATTTTATGATTGCAGGAGATATAAATTGGCAATATCGGTCTTCCAGATAAAAGTATCAGCACAGATGCACGAAGGCATCTCAAGAAGCAAAAGTATTGTCTATCCTATTACAAGGCAGCAAGGTACCCGAATAGGATCATTGTTCTCTTGGCAGGAATGTAATAAGGCAGCTAATTAATACTACTTCCGGTTCACGCCTTCTCGCCGCCCCGGTTTGACTGTTGTGGGTCATCCTGCACCGCTTCAGCTTCCTCATCCCTACCCAGTTGTTGGAAGTCAACAGTGGTCCAGTCGATTCCCATTAATGCTTGAAAGACAGCCTCTTCATGGATCAGTAAAAACGGTTCAATATCAGGAGCGTAAGTATGCTTACGGATTGGAGGAATCAGGTTCTCCGCTTCGGGGATTGGTGCAGCCACTCGTTTGTTCTGATCATTATACTGAGCTTGATAATGTGACAAGTTAGCTTCTTCTGCCAATTGACAGGCCAGAGGGCGCACCGCTCGCTTTATCGCTCTTAGATCTTCTTCGTTGAATTCTGAACCATCTTCTTTCAAGCTGGGATAGCCTTGAGCTGCTTCAACAGGATCGAAATCGGGCACCCATGCTTTGGCTCGGATTAAGGCGTTGATGACTCCGGTTCGAGCCGCAGACTTTTTTAGCTCTTCAATCCGAGCAGGGAGCATTGACAATCTCTTCAGCGTATCTTGGATCAAGGTGGGTGCTGGATTATTATGTGATGCAGTTGAGATAATCCGCTGCGCTCCAGTGTACAGCTGCTCGATCAAGGTGTAGGCAGCTTTCAGCTTCATTCGCACATCCGACCCCAAGTTGCTAATGCGGGTGCCTACAACATGATAGAACGGTTAACAAACCGGGCCTATTCTAAGAGGATCAAGATGATCATGAAAATTACAGGATGCTTACCAAAGATAGCAGCAGTCATTGCATGCACTTGTCGTTTTACGCTGGTCAATTCATCTGTTACCGGTTTAAGAGCAGCCTCAGCATCTTCAATCTTCTTGGTTAAAGCGGCTTTTTCTGTGGCCCAATCAGCTCGTTCCTTCTTGAAGCCCTCCTTCAGCTGCTCCATGCTGCTTAAAGCGCTGGTTAGCTCCTCCTTTGCCTTGGAGGTTTCAGCTTGTTGGGTTTTCAAGTTCTCTTGAAGGTCTGCAACTTGGTTTTCTTTGGCCCTTAGTTCAGCCTGCATTCCGACAGTTATACGGTTTAACAAATAATGGGAACAATGAAGTACCAACTGAAGGAAATATGCCCTAGAGGCAATAATAAAGTTATTATTTATTTCCTTATTTCATGATAAATGTTTATTATTCATGCTAGAATTGTATTAACCGGAAACATAATACATGTGTGAATACATAGACAAACAGAGTGTCACTAGTATGCCTCTACTTGACTAGCCCGTTAATCAAAGATGGTTATGTTTCCTAACCATGAACAAAGAGTTGTTATTTGATTAACGAGGTCACATCATTAGTTGAATGATCTGATTGACATGACCCATTCCATTAGCTTAGCACCCGATCGTTTAGTATGTTGCTATTGCTTTCTTCATGACTTATACATGTTCCTTTGACTATGAGATTATGCAACTCCCGTTTGCCGGAGGAACACTTTGGGTGCTACCAAACGTCACAACGTAACTGGGTGAGTATAAAGGAGTACTACAGGTGTCACCAAAGGTAGATGTTGGGTTGGCGTATTTCGAGATTAGGATTTGTCACTCCGATCGTCGGAGAGGTATCTCTGGGCCCTCTCGGTAATGCACATCACTTAAGCCTTGCAAGCATTGCAACTAATGAGTTAGTTACGGGATGATGTATTACGGAACGAGTAAAGAGACTTGCCGGTAACGAGATTGAACTAGGTATTGGATACCGACGATCGAATCTTGGGCAAGTAACATACCGATGGACAAAGGGAACAACGTATGTTGTTATGCGGTCTGACCGATAAAGATCTTCGTAGAATATGTAGGAGCCAATATGGGCATCCAGGTCCCGCTATTGGTTATTGACCGGAGACGTGTCTCGGTCATGTCTACATTGTTCTCGAACCGTAGGGTCCGCACGCTTAAGCTTTCGATGACAGTTATATAATGAGTTTATGAGTTTTGATGTACCGAAGGAGTTCGGAGTCCCGTATGAGATCGGGGACATGACGAGGAGTCTCGAAATGGTCGAGACGTAAAGATCGATATATTGGACGACTATATTCGGACATCGGAAGGGTTCTGAGTGGTTCGGGTATTTTCGGAGGTACCGGGGAGTTACGGGAATACGAGGAAGAAGCAATGGGCCTTGATGGGCCTTAGTGGGAAGGACCAGGTGGCGCGCGCCACTCCCAAGCCCAGTCCGAATTGGACAAGGGGTTTGGGGCGCGGCCCCTCTCTCCCTTCCTTCCCCTCTTCCCCTCTTTCCCCCCTTGACCTAGTTGGACTAGGAAAGGTGGAATCCTACTCCCGGTGGGAGTAGGACTCCCCTGGCGCGCCCAAACCTAGGGCCGGCCTCCTCCCTCCCTTGCTCCTTTATATACGGGGGCAGGGGGCACCCCATGGACACACAAGTTGATCTTCGTGATCGTTCCTTAGCCGTGTGCGGTGCCCCCCTCCACCATATTCCACCTCGAATATATCGTTGCAGTGCTTAGGCGAAGCCCTGCGCCGGTAGAACATCAAGATTGTCACCACGCCGTCATGCTGACGGAACTCCTCCCCGAAGCTTTGCTGGATCGGAGCTAGGGGTGCGTCATCGAGCTGAACGTGTGCCAAGAACTCGGAGGTGCCGGAGTAACGGTGCTTGGATCGGTCGGATCGGGAAGACGTACGACTACTTCCTCTACGTTGCGTCAACGCTTCCGCTTCGCTCTACGAGGGTACATAGACAACACTCTCCCCTCTCGTTGCTATGCATCACCATGATCTTGCGTGTGCGTAGGAAATTTTTTGAAATTACTACGTTCCCCAACAGTGGCATCCGAGCCTAGGTTTTTATGGTTTGATGTTATTTGCACGAGTAGAACACAAGTGAGTTGTGGACGATACAAGTCATACTGCCTACCAGCATGTCATACTTTGGGTCAGCGGTATTGTTGAATGAGACGACCCGGACCAACCTTACGCGTACGCTTATGCGAGACCGGTTCCCTCGACGTGCTTTGCACACAGATGGCTTGCGGGAGACTGTCTCACCAACTTTAGTTGAACCGAGTATGGCTACGCCCGGTCCTTGAGAAGGTTAAAACGGAGTCTATTTGACGAAGTATCATTGTGGTTTTGATGCGTAGGTGAGATTGGTTCTTGCTTCAGCCCGTAGCAGCCACGTAAAATTTGCAACAAACAAAGTAGAGGACGTCTAACTTGCTTTTGCAGGGCATGTTGTGATGTGATATGGTCAAGACATGATGCTAAATTTTATTGTATGAGATGATCATGTTTTGTAACCGAGTTATCGGCAACCGGCAGGAGCCGTATGGTTGTCGCTTTATTGTATGCAATGCAATCGCCCTGTAATGCTTTACTTTATCACTAAGCGGTAGCGATAGTCGTAGAAGCATAATATTGGCGAGACGACAACGATGCTACGATGGAGATCAAGGTGTCGCGCCGGTGACGATGGTGATCATGACAGTGCTGCGGAGATGGAGATCACAAGCACAAGATGATGATGGCCATATCATATCACTTATATTGATTGCATGTGATGTTTATCTTTTATGCATCTTATCTTGCTTTGATTGACGGTAGCATTATAAGATTATCTCTCACTAATTATCAAGAAGTGTTCTCCCTGAGTATGCACCGTTGCGAAAGTTCTTCGTGCTGAGACACCACGTGATGATCGGGTGTGATAGGCTCTACGTTCAAATACAACGGGTGCAAAACAGTTGCACACGCGGAATACTCAGGTTATACTTGACGAGCTATGCATATAAGATATGACCTCGGAACACGGAGACCGAAAGGTCGAGCGTGAATCATATAGTAGATATGATCAACATAATGATGTTCACCATTGAAGACTAAACCATTTCACGTGATGATCGGTTATGGTTTAGTTGATTTGGATCACGTGATCACTTAGAAGATTAGAGGGATGTCTATCTAAGTGGGAGTTCTTAAGTAATATGATTAATTGAACTTAAATTTATCATGAACTTAGTCCTGGTAGTATTAGCATATCTATGTTGTAGATCAATAGCTCGCGTTGTTGCTTCCCTATGTTTATTTTGATATGTTCCTAGAGAAAATTGTGTTGAAAGATGTTAGTAGCAATGATGCGGATTGGATCCGTGATCTAAGGTTTATCCTCATTGCTGCACAGAAGAATTATGTCCTTGATGCACCGCTAGGTGACAGACCTATTACAGGAGCAGATGCAGACGTTATGAACGTTTGGCTAGCTCAATATGATGACTACTTAATAGTTTAGTGCACCATGCTTAACGGCTTAGAATCGGGACTTCAAAGACGTTTTGAACGTCATGGACCATATGAGATGTTCCAGGAGTTGAAGTTAATATTTCAAGCAAATACCCGAGTTGAGAGAGATGAAGTCTCCAATAAGTTCTATAGCTAAAAGATGGAGGAGAATCGCTCAACTAGTGAGCATGTGCTCAGATTGTCTGGGTACTACAATCGCTTGAATCAAGTGGGAGTTTATCTTCCAGATAAGATAGTGATTGACAGAATTCACTAGTCACCATCACCAAGTTAGTAGAACTTCGTGATGAACTATAGTATGCAAGGGATGACAAAAACAATTCCCAAGCTCTTCGTGATGCTGAAATCGACGAAGGTAGAAATCAAGAAAAACATCAAGTGTTGATGGTTGACGAGACCACTAGTTTCAAGAAAAGGGCAAAGGGAAGAAGAGGAACTTCAAGAAGAACGGCAAGCGAGTTGCTGTTCAAGTGAAGAAGCCAAAGTCTGGTCCTAAGCCTGAGACTAAGTGCTTCTACTGCAAAGGGACTGATCACTGGAAGCGGAACTACCCCAAGTATTTGGCGGATAAGAAGGATGGCAAAGTGAACAAAGGTATATTGGATATACAGATTATTGATGTGTATTTTACTAGTGTTCATAGCAACCCCTCGGTATTTGATACTGGTTCAGTTGCTAAGAGTAGTAACTCGAAACGGGAGTTGCAGAATGAACAGAGACTAGTTAAGGGTGAAGTGACGATGTGTGTTGGAAGTAGTTCCAAGATTGATATGATCATCATCGCACACTCCCTATACTTTCGGGATTAGTGTTGAACCTAAATAAGTGTTATTTGGTGTTTACGTTGAGCATAAATATGATTTGATCATGTTTATTGCAATACGATTATTCATTTAAGTTAGAGAACAATTGTTGTTCTATTTACATGAATAGAACCTTTTATGATCATACACACCAACAAAAATTGGTTTGTTGGATCTCGATCGTAGTGATACACATATTCATAATATTGAAGCCAAAAAGATGCAAAGTTAATAATGATAGTGCAACTTATTTGTGGCACTGCCGTTTAGGTCATATTGGTGTAAAGCGCATGAGGAAACTCCATGCTGATGGACTTTTGGAATCACTTGATTATGAATCACTTGATGCTTGCGAACCATGCCTCTTGGGCAAGATGACTAAAACGCCGTTCTCCGAAACAATGAAGCAAGCAACAGATTTCTTGGAAATCATACATACTGATGTATGTGGTCCGATGAATATTAAGGCTCACGACAAGTATCATTATTTTCTGACCTTCACAGATGATTTGAGCAGATATGGGTATATCTACTTGATGAAACATAAGTCTAAAACATTTGAAAAGTTCAAAGAATTTTAGAGTGAAGTGGAAAATCATCGTGACAAGAAAATAAGGTTTCTACGATCTGATCGCGGAGACAAATATTTGAGTTATGAGTTTGGTCTTCAATTAAAACAATGTGGAATAGTTTCACAAATTCATGCCACCTGGAACACCACAACATAATGGTGTGTCCGAACGTCATAACCGTACTTTATTGGATATAGTACAATCTATGATGTTTCTTACCGATTTACCAATATCATTTTGGGATCATGCATTAGAGACAGCTGCATTCACGTTAAAAGGGGCACCATCTAAAGTCCGTTGAGACGACACAATATGAACTGTGGTTTGGCAAGAAACCAAAGTTGTCGTTTCTTAAAGTTTGGGGTTACGATGCTTATGTGAAAAAGTTTCATCCTGATAAGCTCAAACCCAAATCGGAGAAATGTGTCTTCATAGGTACCCAAAGGAGACTGTTGGGTACACCTTCTATCACAGATCCGAAGGCAAGATATTCGTTGCTGAGAATGGATCCTTTCCAGAGAAGGAGTTTCTCTCGAAAGAAGTGAGTGGGAGGAAAGTAGAAAACTTGATAAGGTAATTGTACCTTCTCCCTTATTGGAAAGTAGTTCATCACAGAAATCTGTTCTTGTGACTACTACACCAATTAGTAAGGAAGCTAATGATGATGATCATGTAACTTCAAGATCAAGTTACTACCGAATCTCGTAAGTAAACCAGAGTGAGATCCGCACCAGAGTGGTACGGTAATCCTGTTCTGGAAGTCAAGTTACTAGACCATGATGAACTTGCGAACTATGAGGAAGCGATGATGAGCCCAGATTCCGCGAAATGGTTTGAGGCCATGAAATCTGAGATTTGATCCATGTATGAAAACAAACTATGGACTTTTGTGGATTTGCTCGATGATCGGCAAGCCATAGAAAATAAATGGATCTTCAAGAGGAAGACGGATGCTGATAGTAGTGTTACTATCTACAAAGCTAGACTTGTCGAAAAAGGTTTTGGACAAAGTTCAAGGTGTTGACTACGATGAGATTTTCTCACTCGTATCGATGCTTGAAGTCTGTCCGAATCATGTTAACAATTGCCGCATTTTATGAAATTTGGCAAATAGATAACAAAACTGCAATCCTTAATGGATTTATTAAAGAAGAGTTGTATATGATGCAACCAGAAGGTTTTGTCAATCCTAAAGGTGTTAACAAAGTGTGCAAGCTCCAGCGATCCATCTATGGACTGGTGCAAGCATCTCGGAGTTGGAATATACACTTTGATGAGTTGATCAAAGCATATAGTTTTATACAGACTTGCGGTGAAGCCTGTATTTACAAGAAAGTGAGTGGGAGCACTACATCATTTCTGATAAGTATATGTGAATGACATATTGTTGATCGGAGATAATGTAGAATTATTCTGCAAAGCATAAAGGAGTATTTGAAAGGAGTTTTTCAAAGAAAGACCTCGGAGAAGCTGCTTACATATTGAGTATCAAGATCTATAGAGATAGATCAAGACGCTTGATAAGTTTTTTCAATGAGTACATACCTTGACAAGATTTTGAAGTAGTTCAAAATGGAACAGTCAAAGAAAGAGTTCTTTCCTGTGTTACAAGGTGTGAAATTGAGTAAGACTCAAAGCCCGACCACGATAGAAGATAGAAAGAGAATGAAAGTCATTCCCTATGCCTCGGCCATAGGTTCTATAAAGTATGCCATGCTGTTTACCAGATCTATTGTATACCCTACACTGAGTTAAGCAAGGGAGTACAATGGTAATCTAGGAGTAGATCACTGGACAGCGGTCAAAGTTATCCTTAGTGGAATAAGGATATGTTTCTCGATTATGGAGGTGACAAAAGGTTCGTCGTAAAGGGTTACGTCGATGCAAGTTTTGACACCGATCTGGATGACTCTAAGTCTTGATCTAGATACATATTTAAAGTGGGAGCAATTAGCTAGAGTAGCTCCGTACAGAGCATTGTAGACATAGAAAATTGCAAAATACATAACGGATCTAAATATGAAAGACCCGTTGACTAAGATTCTCTCACAAGCAAAACATGATCACACCTTAGTACTCTTTGGGTGTTAATCACATAGCGATGTGAACTAGATTACTGAATCTAGTAAACCCTTTTTGATGTTGGTCACATGGCGATGTGAACTATGGGTGTTAATCACATGGTGATGTGAACTATTGCTATTAAATCACATGGCGATGTGAACTAGATTATTGACTCTAGTGCAAGTGGGAGACTGAAGGAAATATGCCCTAGAGGCAATAATAAAGTTATTATTTATTTCCTTATTTCATGATAAATGTTTATTATTCATGCTAGAATTGTATTAACAGGAAACATAATACATGTGTGAATACATAGACAAACAGAGTGTCACTAGTATGCCTCTACTTGACTAGCCCGTTAATCAAAGATGGTTATGTTTCCTAACCATGAACAAAGAATTGTTATTTGATTAACGAGGTCACATCATTAGTTGAATGATCTGATTGACATGACCCATTCCATTAGCTTAGCACCCGATCGTTTAGTATGTTGCTATTGCTTTCTTCATGACTTATACATGTTCCTTTGACTATGAGATTATGCAATTCCCGTTTGCCGGAGGAACACTTTGGGTGCTACCAAACGTCACAACGTAACTGGGTGAGTATAAAGGAGTACTACAGGTGTCACCAAAGGTAGATGTTGGGTTGGCGTATTTCGAGATTAGGATTTGTCACTCCGATCGTCGGAGAGGTATCTCTGGGCCCTCTCGGTAATGCACATCACTTAAGCCTTGCAAGCATTGCAACTAATGAGTTAGTTACGGGATGATGTATTACGGAACGAGTAAAGAGACTTGCCGGTAATGAGATTGAACTAGGTATTGGATACCGACGATCGAATCTTGGGCAAGTAACATACCGATGGACAAAGGGAACAACGTATGTTGTTATGCGGTCTCACCGATAAAGATCTTCGTAGAATATGTAGGAGCCAATATGGGCATCCAGGTCCCGCTATTGTTTATTGACCAGAGACGTGTCTCGGTCATGTCTACATTGTTCTCGAACCGTAGGGTCCGCACGCTTAAGCTTTCGATGACAGTTATATAATGAGTTTATGAGTTTTGATGTACCGAAGGAGTTCGGAGTCCCGGATGAGATCGGGGACATGACGAGGAGTCTCGAAATGGTCGAGACGTAAAGATCGATATATTGGACGACTATATTCGGACATCGGAAGGGTTCTGAGTGGTTCGGGTATTTTCGGAGGTACCGGGGAGTTACGGGAATACGAGGAAGAAGCAATGGGCCTTGATGGGCCTTAGTGGGAAGGACCAGGAGGTGGCGCGCGCCCCTCCCAAGCCCAGTCCGAATTGGACAAGGGGTTTGGGGCGCGGCCCCTCTCTCCCCTCCTTCCCCTCTTCCCCTCTTTCCCCCTTGACCTAGTTGGACTAGGAAAGGTGGAATCCTACTCCCGGTGGGAGTAGGACTCCTCTGGCGCGCCCAAACCTAGGGCCGGCCTCCTCCCTCCCTTGCTCCTTTATATACGGGGGCAGGGGGCACCCCATGGACACACAAGTTGATCTTCGTGATCGTTCCTTAGCCGTGTGCGGTGCCCCCCTCCACCATATTCCACCTCGAATATATCGTTGCAGTGCTTAGGCGAAGCCCTACGCCGGTAGAACATCAAGATTGTCACCACGCCGTCGTGCTGACGGAACTCCTCCCCGAAGCTTTGCTGGATCGGAGCTAGGGGTGCGTCATCGAGCTGAACGTGTGCCAAGAACTCGGAGGTGCCGGAGTAACGGTGCTTGGATCGGTCGGATCGGGAAGACGTACGACTACTTCCTCTATGTTGCGTCAACGCTTCCGCTTCGGTCTACGAGGGTACGTAGACAGCACTCTCCCCTCTCGTTGCTATGCATCACCATGATCTTGCGTGTGCGTAGGAATTTTTTGAAATTACTACGTTCCCCAACACCAACCACATAGCAAGTTATGCGCTTTGTACTTGGGGGCTAATGCCTATTTGATCTACAGCTATCAGTTAATTGTCAAGTCCCAAGCTCAATACAAGTATTCAACTTGGCACTTGGGGGCTAATGCCTATTTGATCTACAACTATCAGTTAATTGTCAAGTCCCAAGCACAATACAAGTATTCAACTTGGCACTTGGGGGCTAATGGCTATTTGCTCTGATAAATTTCTGATGCCACGGTATGAAGATTAAAGTCTCGGTTTCACTACATCAAGTTGAACCGACCCTTGGGGGCTATATCAATGAATTTTGGAGCATGGAATTTTGTATGTCAAGACCCGATTCAACTATAATAGGTTGAACCGGCCCTTGGGGGCTACAATGGTGATAAGTAAGAGCAAACTCATGGAAGTTACCTCAAATTTCTCTTTCATCAGCTTTACCAGATTAGCTTCATAATCACGGCTAGTATATAGCCGGTTCAAATATCCAGAATGCACGTCTTGGGCGCTTAAAGCGGTATATGTCGCCAGGTCAACATCCCACTTGCCTTTACTCATGGCAGAAAATTCTTCTTTGGCCGTATGCTTGGCTAAAGTGACGGGATTCCCCGGCTCTGAACGACCAATGCCAGTGATTACGACCTCATCATCCTTAGACTCGCCAGTTTGTACTGGCGCAGTCGGTTTATCGGCAGGTTTGGAGGGACTGGTGGATCTCTCAATCCAGATGGGGCTGGCAGGCTGGTCAGCGGGACCAGAGGTGTTAACAAAACCTTCTTCAGTAGGAATAACTTCATCTTGCATCAGCGGGTCACTGGCCACATCTTCCTGGATGACCGCTTCAACATTTGGGGTGGCACTCGGTTCAGGAGCAGTTTCCTCTCCAGACGGTTTATCCAGGCGGGCTTTTTTGCTCGTCCTCGGTTTAGCCCTGAAAAGGTATGCAGGGTTAAAAAAGGTTTATGTTGCAAGATAAAACACCAGGAACCGTATGACAAGTACAAGTTTTACCCAAGCACGGTTTTTAGTGGAGGCAGCTGGGTGCCAGTTGACTCGCCAGAGGATGGGTGAGAAGTAACCTGATAGTCGGAGTCAGATGGGTTAAGCGGTTGACGAAAACAGCCCGCTTTAGGACGAATACTGAGAAGCAAATTAGAGACCTCTGAACGACGTCTCCGAACCGGATTGTTTGGTAAACCGGCGGAGGTAACTACCTGACCGCTGTGTCGAGTTGTGCGGTGCACCTCATGCAGTTGGGTCTTCATAAGAAAGTTGGGATCCAAATAAGCAAGAGGATGAGAAAATTTAACTTTGCGGTTTGCCTGACGGATTTTATGTGAAGACGGAAGGCTTGAATCAGAGGAAAGAACAATTACCTCTGCATCGTCAGCATGGCTAGCTTCGGCATCATCCTGACAAATATCATCATCAATAAGGTGTATAAAAAGTAAACCGAGGGAATCAAGTTCTGCCCCAAGGTCCGGATTACCCACATCGTCATCAGCGAGCGGATCAGAGGAGGCGGTGGTTCTCCTTTTATGAGCAGACTTCTTAACGACCTTTGTCTTAGGCCGGGTTGGTCTGTCCGGTTTATCGGCTTTCTCTTGCAGGATTTTCTTGCACCAAAACGGATCATTTCCCTGCATCAAACAGATATCGGCATTAGTGGTAAAAAAAGGTACAATAGTATCAAAGCTGGTACAAAGGAAAAATGCAGACTTACGGCTGGCGGTTTGTTGGTGGCACAAAAATGAAGCAGGCCGGTACGAGCGCAGACGTGCTCCGGTTCGTTCAAAATTTTCTTCACAGCTTCTGTGACTTCTTCATCAGTAAGCTGGATATTTACATGCCGCAGCGGATCGTCAACACTGCCCGTATATTCACACATCAAACCGGAGCGTCGGCTGAGGGGCAGTATACTCCAGGATATCCAACAACGGGCAAGATCAACTCCAGTTAAATCGTTGGCCATGAAAGCTCTGAGTTTGGACAATTGGGGACCATACTTACTCCTCTCTTTGCCAGTTAACCTCTGAGGAAAGGGGTGAGTGTTGCTAAGCGGTTCCGGACGGAGACCAGGCAATGGATTCTCTTCAGCAGGGGAGGTGTCTTTGCAATAGAACCAGGAATTATTCCACTCCTGGGGATGACTGTGCAGTTTCGCATGAGGATAAGTGACTTCTTTCCTTTTTTGAATTGCCATACCACCCAGTTCCATATTGGGGCCATCGGTAAACTCTGTGCGACGGTTCAAGTGAAAGCAGTCTCGGAACAACTCGACTGTGGGTTCCTCTTGGAAGTACACTTCGCAAAGCACTTGGAAGTGGCATATATTAGTAACAGAGTTGGGACCGATATCTTGTGGGCGCAGTTGAAAATTGGCTAAGACATCCCGATAAAACTTTGAACCGGGCGGACTAAAGCCCCGGGCCAGGTGATCCGCAAAAACAACAACCTCTCCCTCTTCAGGGGTGGGAGGACATTCTGTGCCTGGGACTCTCCAGTGGATGGTGTTTTTACTGCTTAAAGCGCCGGTGAGAACTAAGTTGTTCAGCTGTGTTTCCGTAACACGGGAAGGAACCCAGTTGCACTCATATATTTGCTTGGCTATGAGGAAATCTACAAAGACAAGTGGTTCCGGTTCAAGTATATTTAAACCAAAGGCAGTCCTATCTAAACCGGAGTTATGCAAGGTGGCAACGTCTGGCGGTTCAAACAAGGGGACTAATAATATATACTAGTCCATTACATTTTCTACGCCAAAGTTAAAACCGCCGGATCTGAACATTGAAAACAATTGAGGGTGTATAAATGCATAAACAGATTTCACAAGACTTCTCTACAGCGATGGATCTAAAGCCAGTTCAGAAAAAGGAAAATATTTAAAATCTTAAGGCGGAACAATATTGATTCAAAGAGCAGAAAGGTTATTGGGATCTATGAACTTAAGTATGAATCTACAGGACGAAGGCTAAAGGCCCATTGGCAATCACAGTAGGGTTTTCTTGGATCTATCCAGAGGTATGAGCAGGAGTACGAAACAGCGAGCAAGAACACGGCAGGAACATGAAACCCTAGTACAGATCTGGGTTGATAAAAACAGAGATCTTACCGGAGCTGGGGGAAACGCGGAAGGTCGCCGCGGTTTTCTGGTATGGTCAGGTTGATGCAGCGGCCCAAGATGATGCAGAGATCAGCAGCGGCGGCGGAGCTCCGAGGCAGGCGGCGCGAAGAAGACGAAGAGAAAAGGGATGAAGGGGAGAAAAGGAAATGACCCCTCGGCCCTATTTATGAGGCAAAAGACATGTGTCAGGGGTGCGAATCCAGGAGCCACAAATTTCGGAGCTGTCACCTCGATTATTGCGGATCTGTTAAACAAAGAAGGCATCATAAAAGCTAGTTTCATGATGACGTCATACCGGTTTACATCAACCAAAGAAGATGACGACACGACGGTTCAACAAATACAGGAAGATGATGAAGACAAAGATTTTGGCTAAGGATTGACATGAACCCGTTCAAATCAATCTGGGGCCTAATGTTGAGGATATTACTACTGGGCGTAAACCGGCCTACCTGGGCCGGGTTGACTTCATCAGTAGTCCAAAGGTGTTAAAGCCCAGAGGCTAGGCAAAGGCCCAAGGCCATAGTCGGTTCAGTACCTGTAGCCGTAAACCGGCGTGTATATAAACTTGTATTGTAAGTTAGGAATAGGAAGAGACCAGCCCGGATACGAATATAAACCGGAGATTGGGACTCTATGAACCGACGGGTGTCACCCGTGTATATAAGGGGACAACCCGATAGCGGTTCAGGGACAAACAACCATAACTCGAGGCCTAGGCGAAGCTTGTTTGCTCCCTAGTCATCGAAACCCCATCAATTCCATCACAAACTAGAAGTAGGCTTTTACCTTCATCGAAGGGGCCGAACTAGTATAAACTTCCTGTGTCCCTTGTCCGCTTTAACCCCTTCGAGTTAACCCGTTGCGAGGGCTCCACGACTAAGTCCTTTCGCTAGGACATCTGCCGTGACAAACCCACGACAGTCCTGGTTTATAAGTATGATCTAACTAATAAAATACTAATGCATGTCACCAAAGATTATATAGTTGGATTTGTATTTGAACATAGTTTCCAATTATATAATTTTTATAGCATGCATTAACATTTTGTTGGTTAAATTTGAGGGAAAAGTATGGGATAGAATATAAAGGACACTATAGACTAGACGGAGGTGGTAGCACACGGCTGATACGTCTCCGTCGTATCTACTTTTCCAAACACTTTTGCCCTTGTTTTGAACTCTAACTTGCATGATTTGAATGAAACTAACCCGGACTGACACTGTTTTCAGCAGAATTACCATGATGTTGTTTTATGTGCAGAAAACAAAAGTTCACCAAATGAACTGAAACTTCACGGAACATCTATTTAAAATAATAAAAAATCCTCGCCAAAGATGAAGACCAGGGGGCCCACACCCTGTCCACGAGGGTGGGGGGCGCGCCCCCTACCTCGTGGGTCCCCTGGAGCTCCACCTACGCCAACTCCAACTCAATATATTTTCTTTCGAGGAGAAAAAAATCAAGGAGAAGAAATCATCGCGTTTTACGATACTGAGCCGCCGCCAAGCCCTAAAACCTCTCGGGAGGGCTGATCTGGAGTCCGTTCGGGGCTCCGGAGAGGGAGATTCATCGCCGTCGTCATCATCAACCATCCTCCATCACCAATTTCATGATGCTCACCACCGTGCGTGAGTAATTCCATCGCAGGCTTGCTGGATGGTGATGGGTTGGATGAGATCTATCATGTAATCGAGTTAGTTTTGTCAGGGTTTGATCCCTAGTATCCACTATGTTCTAAGATTGATGTTGCTATGACTTGCCTATGCTTAATGCTTGTCACTAGGGCCCGAGTGCCATGATTTCAGATCTGAACCTATTATGTTTTCATGAATATATGTGAGTTCTTGATCCTATCTTGCAAGTCTATAGTCACCTACTATGTGTTATGATCCGGCAACCCCGAATTGACAATAATCGGGACTACTCCCGGTGATGACCATAGTTTGAGGAGTTCATGTATTCACTATGTGCTAATGCTTTGTTCCGGTTCTCTATTAAAAGGAGGCCCGCTACCACGGGAGGGTAGGACAAAAGATGTCATGCAAGTTCTTTTCCATAAGCACGTATGACTATATTTGGAATACATGCCTACATTACATTAATGAATTGGAGCTAGTTCTGTGTCACCCTATGTTATGACTGTTACATGATGAACCGGATCCGGCATAATTATCCATCACCGGTCCAATGCCTACGAGCTTTCCATATACTGGTTTACGCTTATTTACTTTTCCGTTGCTATTGTTACAATCACTACAAAACACCAAAAATATTACTTTTGCTTTCATTACTCTTTTGTTACCGTTACCACCACTATCATATTACTTTGCTACTAAATACTTTGCTGTAGATATTAAGTTATCCAGGTGTGGTTGAATTGACAACTCAGCTACTAATACTTGGGAATATTCTTTGGCTCCCCTTGTCTCGAACCAATAAATTTGGGTGAATACTCTACCCTCGAAAGCTGTTGCGATCCCCTACACTTGTGGGTTATCAATACTAATTTCTGGTGCTGTTGCCGGGGAGCATAGCTCTATTCTTTGAGTCACTTGGGATTTATATCTGCTGGACACAATGAAGAACTTGAAAGACGCTAAGACAACAATTTATCCCTCAACTATGAGCGGAGGTAAGGAACTGCCATCTAGCTCTGCACTTGATTAACCTTCTGTTATGAGTAAGCTTGCGACACCTAAATCTGCTTCTGCTATTCGTTCTGATATGTTGCATGTTATTGATGATGCCACTTCTGCTATGCATGATACTTATGATGAAACTACTTCTATGCTTGATACTTGTGTGCCACTTGGTGAATTTCTTGATGAACAAAGTGCTAGGGCTAGAGAGAAAGAAATTATTGAAATATACTGTTGATGAAAGTGATGATGAAGATAGGCCTGTTATTCCTGAAGGTTATATTTTTGATATGGAATCTTCTGCCGCTATTCTAGCTTGCAAAGATAGTTCTGAACTCAAGAGGTTATTAGCTGAATGGAATAAGCAGTCTCTTAGAGATAGAATGAAACCTGACCCTGCTTTTGCTACTTCACCTATTTGTGTTGACGATAAGGATTATGAATTCTCTATTGATCCTGATATAATTACTTTGGTTGAATCTGATCCTTTTCATGGCTATGAATCTGAAACTGTTGTGGCACATCTTACTAAATTAAATGATATAGCCACCCTGTTCACTAATGATGAGAGATCTCGCTACTTTTATATCCTTAAAATATTTCCGTTCTCATTAAAGGGTGATGCTAAGATATGGTTTAATTCTCTTGATCCTGGTTGTGTGCGTAGTCCCCAGGATATGATTTATTACTTCTCTGCTAAATATTTCCCTGCTCATAAGAAACAAGCTGCCTTAAAGGAAATATACACCTTTGTGCAAATTGAAGAAGAGAGTCTCCCACAAGCTTGGGGGAGGCTTCTCAAGCTACTTAATGTTTTGCCTGATCATCCTCTTAAGAAAAATGAAATACTTGATATCTTTTATAACGGACTAACCGATGCTTCCAGAGATTACCTAGATAGTTGTGTTGGTTCTCTTTTCAGGGAAAGAACACCGGATGAAGCTGAAATCTATTGAATAATATGTTGACAAATGAAAATAATTGGGCACTTCCTGAGCCAGCTCCTGCTCCAATTACTGAGCCTATTGCTAAACCAACTCTGAAGAAGAGAGGTGTTCTATTTCTCAGTCCCGAAGATATGCAAGAGGCAAAGAAAACTATGAAAGAAAAAGGTATTAAGGCTGAAGATGTTAAGAATTTACCACCTATTGAAGAAATACATGGTCTTAATTTACCGCCTGTTGAAGAAACATATGATCTTGATCCATTACCTATTGAAGAACCTTCCGATCTTGATAACCCGACATAGGTAGTAAAGGTAAATTGTCTCTATAGATACGATAAAGCTGAAGTCCCTCCTACTAAAATTGCTAGTCAGTGCTTGGATGAATTTGATAACTATATGTTCAAGCAACAAGATTTCAATGCTTATTTTGGTAGACAATTAAAACAAAATACTTATATGATTAAACACTTGGGTGATTATTGGCTAATATTAGAGGTGAACTTAAACTTGTTAGCAAACATGCTTCTATGGTTAATACTCAAATAGAACAAGTACTTAAGGCTCAAAATGATTTGCTCAATGAAATGAGTAGTAAGAAAAATGATTATGCTGTTAGAGTGGCAACTAGAACTTGTAGAATGACTCAGGAACCTTTGTATCCTGAAGGCCGCCCAAAGAGAATTGAGCAAGATTCTTAGAGAAATAATATTGAAGCACCTAGTTCTTCTAAAAGGAAGAAAAAGAAAAATGATATGACTTTGCAAACTTCTAGTGAACCTATTGCTGAACCACCTGAGAATCCAAATGATATCTCTATGTCTGATGCTGAAACACAGTATGGTAATGAACATGAACCTAATGATGATGTTCATGATGATGCTCAACCTAGTATTGATAATGATGTAGAAACTGAACCTGTTGTTGATCTTGATAACCCACAATCAAAGAACCAACATTATGATAAGAGAGACTTTGTTGCTAGGAAACATGGTAAACAAAGAGAACCTTGGGTTTAGAAACCCATGCCTTTCCTCCGAAACCATCCAAGAAAAAGGATGATCAGGATTTTGAGTGCTTTGCTGAAATGCTTAGACCTATCTTTTTGCGTATGCGATTAACTGATATGCTCAAAATGAACCCTTATGCTAAGTATATGAAAGATATTGTTACAAATAAAAGAAAGATACCGGAAGCTGAAATTTCCACCATCCTTGCTAATTACACTTTTAAGGGTGGAATACCAAAGAAACTTGGAGATCCAGGAGTACCTACTATACCATGCTCCATTAAAAGAAACTATGTTAAAACTGCTTTATGTGATCTTGGATCCGGTGTTAGTGTTATGACTCTCTCTTTATATCGTAGACTTGATTTGAATAAGTTGACACCTACTGAAATTTCTTTGCAAATGGCTGATAAATCAACCGCTATACCTGTCGGTATTTGTGAGGATGTACCTGTTGTAGTTGCAAACGTTACTATTTTAACGGACTTTGTTATTCTTGATATTCCTGAGGACGATAGTATGTCTGTTATTCTTGGAAGACCTTTTCTGAATACTGTTGGGGCTGTTATTGATTGCAATAAAGGCAATGTCACTTTTCATGCTACATACGGTACACTTTCCGAGGAAACAACCTCAAGTTCATAGTATCAACTCTATTGGAAAAATTCCATCGATTATATTTGGAGGTTTTGAATTTCATCTTCCTACTATCAAAAAGAAATATTATATTCTTATTATTGGGGATGTGCATATCCATGTTGAGGTAACATAGTGTTATTCGAAGTTTCTCCGGTTTCATGTTATTCGGAATGAGTTCGTTAACAAGACTTGATCAACCTTGTTAGTGGATTCCTTTTGATGAGCATGAGATGGATGAAACTAGAAGGCACAACCTTCTGTACCCTCTTTATGCTTTCTGTTGTTTAGTGGAAACAAAGTAAAAATAGTATTTTTTCTGTCTGTTTCCTGGTTTATCCGTGCAATATAAAAACACCCCAAAAATAAAAGTCCTCCAAATGCCATGCCAATTTAATATGATTTTTTGGGGAATATTTGAGGATTTATGGTTCTAAAAGCACCGCGGGGGAGCTGCCACCTGGCCACGAGGGTGGAGGGCGCGCTGTCGGTGTACTAGAGTAGGGGTACCCTAGTATCCCGAACTTGTGCACGGGCAGTCGCAGCGTCCCGCGGCAAGGCTTGCCGGGTGACCGCCAATATCCTCTGTGGTTCCTTTGGAGCCATTCAAGAACAAAGTATTCAAGCCAAGAAGATAAGGCCCCGGCAAGAGGAGCTTGCCGGGAAGGCCACTCAAGGCACAAGACCCCGGCAAGAGGAGCTTGCCAGGAAGGCCAACCAAGGCATCTCAAGAAACTTGCCGCGACGCGCCACGCGTCCCGGCAAGGCTCGGCGAGCGACAAGCTTCCGGACGCGACAAGACAACGACCGCGGCAAGTCACTTTGCCATGGCAAGCAACCACTCTGTACCCGCGCTCCAGCACACCCACCAACGTGTCGCTCTGGGACCCTTCCAGGCGTACGTGGCAGGAGGCTGTGCAGCCAGGGGTGCACTGTGGCAAGCAGCGCTGACAAGATCGCCATCGTGGCAAGCGGTGGCGTCCCTGACGGTCCCTTTTCTGCACTGTTTGGGCGACGTAGATAGGCATTTAATGCCCTTGTCCCCTGCCGTCAGGGTTAGGTATGATACACTGTGCAGGTAGCTGTACCAACCGCAGCACCTTTTCCATTTTTGCCCTTGCCTGCGTTGCCACCTGTCGGTGACCCCTTGAGCATATAAAAGGAGGCCCATGCGCAACGTAGGGAGGGGGACAGGAGAATAGAACGCTCACGCTCGGTCTCGTTAGCTGCTGGTGCGTACTGTAGCACTCAGCACTCCCGAGCAAGAACTCAATACAAACCACAAAGCAGTAGTAGGGGTATTATCTCTCCGGAGAGATCCGAAGCTGGGTAAACCGCTCGTGTGCCTCGCCTCGATCTGCTCTTCGTGCGACCTCCGCCCCCGCCGAACCGAAAGGGGCTCCGTCCCCATAGGTGCTCGCGGATCAGCTTCCCCGACATCTTTGGCGCGCCAGGTAGGGGGCGTCGAGGTTGTGTGAACCTGATCCGGCGTTCACACGAGCTAGATCTTCAACATCTTCATCGACATGCCGCCGAAGAAGAAGGCTTCGGAGGCGGCTGCTCCGTCTGCGACAAACCCACCATCGCCAGAGCAAATGGCTGGTGGGGAAGACGCCGGCAGAAGAACGGGCGTCGACGAGGGAGCCCACGGTGCCGCCAGGTCCAAGGACAAGGCTGCGCTGCCCGTCGGCGGCGTAGCAGGCTCCCACGACGACCGGGCGTCCGTGGATGCTCCGCGCCCATCTCAGGAGGCGCGGGACCGGCAGCGTCATGGTACTCACGGTACCATACGCTTGCTGGACCCAAATCGAGCTGGCGGATCTCAGGATGCTCAAGGCCAGCATGCACGCCAACGTGCTGGCGCGAGCGAGGCACGATCGCTTGGACGGAATACTGCTCCTTCTAACATTGTTGGAAGTCCGAGCATATCCCGCTCCTCGCACCGTTCGCCACCGCTACCCGCCACTCCAGCAGAAGCTTTGGCGCGAGCTCAACTGCTCCTAGACTTCCCTCCAACGGCGGAAAAGATCGACGACTGGTGGGCCACCATTCAGAGTCTCATCGGCTTCGCCAACGGCGACACTCGACGGCAGCCGACCACATCGCAGCCGCGGCAAGCCAGCCAGGCGCGACCCGATGGCGACAAGACCGGTGGGGGCGCAACCACCGTGCACTCTTCGCCCCGAAGGCCAAGATCGCCGACTCACCGGGTCCACCGCAACAGCGACTCCACTGCTTCATCAGATCCACGGGCTCGTCGCGATCAACGCCAAGTTCTTCACGAACGACAGCAAGAAGACGCTCGTACTCGCATCGAGCGCCGAAGAGAAGCGCGGCGTCAGTCAGACCAGCGCGTTGGGCCCACTGTCGACATGCGTACGCCAGGGGAACCAGGCGACCTGCTGTACGCGGTAGGTTGCCCTGCGTTTACTCGTGAGCTGCGGCAAGTCCAGTGGCCCAGCACGAAGAATTTCAAGCCAGACGTATCGGAGAAGTACGACGGCGGGTTGCATCCGTCGGAGTTCCTCAGCATCTACACCATCGCGGTGCAGGCTGCCGGGGGGCGAGACGACAAGATCCTTGCCAACTACTTCCCGCTGGTGCTCAAACCCAACGTCAGGTCCTGGCTCATGCACTTGCCGGAAAACTCCATATCTTCCTGGGCAGACCTATGCCATCAGTTTGTCGGCACCTTTACGGGCGGCCACAAACCTCATGGCCAGGAGAGTGACCTTCACCTGCTTGCCCAGAAGGAAGGAGAGCCCTTGCGCAAGTACATCCAGAGATTCAGCCAAGTGCAATGCAACATCCCGGATGTCCACCCTGCCGCGGTCATCAGCGCGTTCCACCAGAACGTGCGTAACCGCAGGATGTGGGAGGAGATGGCGATGTGCAAGATCAGAGACGTCAGCGAGCTGTATGCCCTGGCCGACAAGTGTGCACGTGCTGAGGAAGGGAGGAAACTCCCCGGAGAGGATGTAGGAGCAGGAGGATCTGACAGCGAGGATGCTGCCCCAGCAAATAAAAACCGGCGGCGGAACAACAGGAAGAGGAAAGGCAAAGACGTGCTAGTTGTTGAGCAGTCCGGCAACGACGGTGGCGCCAAGAAAGCCAAAGATGGTAGCCCCGGCAAGGAGGTTGCCGCATGCACCAACTGCCAGGCTGTGGCGGCCGCCGACAAGCAGGAAGGCACCAACAAACAGTACTGCAAGATCCACCGCACCAAGGGCCATGACCTCCAGAGTTGCAAGAAGGTCGAGCAGCTTGTCGAGCTGCAAGAGGCCGAGTACGAGCGACGCGACAAGGAGAAAGCCCAAGGAGGTGTTGGAGGATCCGGTATGAAGCGCACCGGCCGGGGAGGACGCTGCGGCAAGGCCAAGCAGCGGCAAGGAGACGGACCTCCCCACGGCCGCGACAAGGATGAAGATGACGACGATGACGAAGACATGGATGATGACGAGACCAGTGAGCAGGAGTTTCAGAAAGCCACAGAGGTCTTGTGCGTTGACGGCGGTGCTTCTCTGCATACTTCACACCACCAACTCAAGCAGTGGGTGCGGGAAGTCAATGCGGCAGAACCACCCGTCGAATCACGCAAGCTTCTGAAATGGTCCGGCACGCCGATCGTCTTTGATATTAAGGACCACCCTGATCGCACAACTGCGGTTGGGTGCTTGCCGATGTTGGTTTCACCAACTATCCGCAACCTCAAGGTCACTAAGATGCTAGTTGACGGCGGGGCCGGCTTGAACCTGATCTCCTCCGCTGAGCTCAGGAAACTCCAAGTCCCTGACAGCGAGCTCGAAGAGACCGACACATTCCAAGGAATCAACCCGGGAAGGAGCAAGCCGAAGGGGAAGATCACGCTGCCGGTAACATTTGGCAGCGAGTTGAACTTCAGGACTGAGAGGGTCACTTTTGACATCGCCGATTTTCCATTGCCTTACAATGGGATTCTCGGCCGTCCAGCGCTCGCCAAGTTCATGGCGGCCTCTCACTACGCGTACAACATGCTGAAGATGCCAGGCCCGATAAGTGTCATCTCTGTCCCTGGCGACAAGAAAGATGCTCTTATCTGTGCCGACAAGATCTATCGGGAAGCAGCAGCCGCAATGGATAGCGAGACACTTGCCGCTGAAGCTCCCGGGGGGAAGAAGAAGACCAAGTCTAGCAAGAGTTCTGATGCTCACTCCGGCAAGCGCACCTCTTCGGAGTGCTGCGCTACCGTCGGGGACGCACCATCGAGCTCCACCGGCAAGTGTAAGAAGACAATGGCAGTTCCGCCAGCGACCAAGAAGGTGTCCGCCAAGGAGGACGGCACTGGTGGTACTTTCACCATCAGTGCCACTCTCGACCCTAAATAGGAAAGCACGCTCATTGCTTTCCTGCGGGCGAATGTCGATGTGTTTGCGTGGCAACCGTCTGACATCCCCGGTGTTCCCAGGAAAGTAATTGAGCACCACCTTGCCGTCTGTCCTCATGCGCGGCCCGTCAAGCAGAAAGTCAGAAAGCAAGCAGTGGAGCGCCAAGAATTCATCGCAGAAGAGATCAAGAAGTTGGAAGCAGCGGGCCTTGTCAGAGGAGTGCTCCATCCTATGTGGTTGGCCAATCCTGTAGTCGTGCGCAAGGCAAACGGGAAATGGAGGCTTTGTATCGACTTTACCGATGTCAATAAAGCTTGTCCCAAAGACCCATTTCCCTTGCCGCGCATCGACCAAATTGTTGACTCCACGGCCGGATGTGACTTGCTTTCATTTCTTGACGCATACTTAGGATACCATCAGATCTTCATGGCAGAAGAGGATGAGGAGAAAACCGCATTCATCACTCCCTGTGGCACGTACTGTTTCATACGGATGCCTTTCGGTTTGAAGAATGCTGGTTCAACATTTGCAAGAGTAGTCCATACCACTTTTGAGCCACAAATACACAGAAATGTGGAAGCCTACATGGATGACATAGTGGTCAAGAGCAGGGACAAAGCAACTCTGATTCAAGATCTAGAAGAGACTTTTGCAAATCTGCGCAAGATCAGCCTCAAGCTCAACCCCGAGAAGTGCGTGTTTGGAGTCCCTTCCGGCAAGCTTCTCGGGTTCTTCGTGTCTCAGAGGGGAATTGAAGCCAATCCCGACAAGATCAAGGCCATTGAGCAGATTGAAGCACCAAAGCGCGTCAAGGATGTACGAAGACTTGCCGGTTGCGTGGCAGCTCTCAGCAGGTTTATTTCTAAGTCTGCTGAGCGCGCCCTGCCGTTTTTCAAAATATTGAAAAGGCAGGTCTAATGAAATGGACTCCGGAAGCGGAGGCTGCGCTGCAGGACTTGAAGAGATACCTGTCCTCCACTCCAATACTTGTCGCACCTAAGCCACAAGAGAAGTTGCTGCTGTATCTGGCGGCAACCAATCAAGTGGTTAGTGCTGCGTTAGTAGCGGAGAGGGAGGCTGATGATGAGCCAGCGACCGCGGCAAGCACATCCAGCGACAAGCAGGGGGCTTCCCCAACAAGCTCTGGTCCCGACAAAGATGGATCTGCGCAGATGTGCGAAGAGATACAACAGAAGAGAATGGTGCAGCGCCCAGTCTACTTTGTCAGTTCCCTTCTGCAGGGGCTAGGTCAAGAGGATACTGCAGAATCCAGAAGCAATAGGCAGGATTGTTGAGTGGGCACTGGAACTGTCGAGCTTTGGCCTCAAGTTTGAGAGCACTTCAACTATCCAAAGCAGAGCATTGGCAGAATTCATAGAAGAGTGGACGCCAACACCAGATGAAGAAATTTCAGAGACGAGCATCCCCGTCAAGGAAGCAAGCAAAGAGTGGCTAATGTACTTTGATGGTGCCTTTTCGCTGCAAGGCGTCAGTGCTGGCATGCTGCTTGTCGCACCCACCGGAGAACACCTTAAGTACATAGTCTAGATGCACCTTCCCAAGGAGCAAGCAACAAACAATACTGCAGAGTATGAAGGATTGGTTGCCGGTCTCAGGATCGCGGCAGACCTTGGGATCAAGAAGCTCATTGTCAGGGGTGACTCGCAGCTTGTCGTCCGCCAAGTAAATAAGAATTATCAGAGTCCGTTGATGGAAGCTTACGTTGATGAAGTGAGGAAGCTAGAAGAGCACTTTGTCGGCCTACAGATGGAACATGTTCCAAGAGCTCAGAACGACATCGCCGATGGCCTGTCAAAGTGCGCAGCACTTAAGTTACCTGTGGAACTAGGGATCTTTGTGCTCAAGCTGACTCAACCGTCTGTAACACCATCAACTGGACAGAGCAAGAAGAGGAAGTTAATTTTTGGTGACTATTTTCCGGCAGAGCTTCCCGAAGCCGCCGCTAAAAAGGTCCCCAAGATCAACACCAAGAGTGCTGGGGAGCAGTCTGCTCCGGCAAACCCCAGGGTTTGTTCCGTTGAAGCAGACGCTCCCGGCAAGTTTTGCTCCGGCAAGCTTGCCGGGGAACGTCAAGCTCCGGCTGAGCCGCAGTTTCTCGCCGTAGAAGCGGATGTTCCCACAGTAGCAGATGTGCCTTTAGTCCTTGTTGTCGAGCCACAAGCTCCAGCATGGGCACAGCAGATCGTCCGTTTCCTTCAGACAAGAGAACTTCCCGAAGAGCAAGAAGAAGCGGAAAGAGTAGCCCGGCAGTCAAGTATGTACCAGTTTGTCGACAACGCACTGTACAGAAGAAGACTCGACGGTGTGAAATTGAAGTGTATTCACCGGGAAGATGGACAGAAGCTGTTGGCCGAGATACATGGAGGCATATGTGGTCACCACATTAGCGCAAGAGCGCTTGCCGGCAAAGCTTTCCGGCAAGGTTTCTTTTGCCCGACAGCTCTCCAGGATGCAACTGCACAAGTAACCAAGTGTGAAGCATGCCAGTTCCATTCCAAACAGATACACCAGCCAGCTCAAGCTCTCCAGACGATCCCTTTATCCTGGCCATTTTCGGTCTGGGGTTCGACATCCTCGGCCCCTTCCCCCGAGCAGTCGGGGGCATTGAGTACTTGTACGTTGCGATCGACAAGTTCACATAGTGGCCGGAAGTGGAAGCAGTGAGGAAGGTGATAGCACAGTCAGCGGTCAAGTTCTTCAGGTCGATTGTTTTCCGCTTCGGGATCCCTAACAGGATCATCACCGACAACGGTACGCAATTCACGAGCCGCACCTTCATGCAGTACGTCCAAGATCTTGGCGCCAAGATCTGCTTCGCTTCTGTCACTCACCCCAGGAGCAACGGTCAAGCGGAGAGGGCAAATGTTGAAGTGCTGCGTGGACTTGAGACCAGGACTTTCGACAGGCTGCACAAGTGCGGAAGAAACTGGATTGTGGAGCTGCCGGTGGTTCTTTGGTCGATCAGGATGACGCCAAATCGAGCCACTGGCCAGACACCTTTCGCTCTAGTCTATGGAGCAGAGGCAGTTATCCCCACGGAACTCGTATACGGGTCACCTCGAGTGCTCGCTTATGATGAGCTTGAGCAAGAGCAGCTGCGGGAAGATGACGCACTGCTCCTTGAGGAGGACCGTCTTCAGGCTACTGTATGAGCTGCTCGCTACCAGCAAGCTTTGCGCTGCTACCATAGCCGCAAAGTTAACGCCAGAAGTCTCGAGGAAGGCGACCTTATTCTTCGGCGCGTTAATTCCGCCAAGAATTCCAACAAGTTGACGCTGAAGTGGGAAGGCCCTTATCGGGTGAAACGAGTCACTAGGCCTGGCGCTGTCCGCCTTGAGACCGAAGATGGCATTCCGGTGAGCAACTCCTGGAACATCGAGCATCTTCGTAAGTTTTACCCGTAAGGCGCGGTTGCCGGACCCTGTTCCGGCAACCACCTTTTGTACAAGTCTTGCCACTGTTGCATGTAATCCTTTGTACAAAGCCAGGCGCAGACACTGTGCATAAATAAAGCTCATGTGCTCCGCACATCTTGTCAATTTCATGCTTTTTATTATTTGCATGAGTTATCTGACACTTTGTGCAGCGAACGCCCCCGGTAAGCAATAACGAGCCATAAGGCTCCATATCATTATTTTCTCTACTTCCTTTTTCTCAAGGAAATGAAGGTTCCTTCGCCCACAAGTTTGCTGGGAGGGAAGGGGAAGATAATGGTATGGACCAGGTGTCGTTCAAGAAAGTTTCGCCTTGCCGGGAAGCAAACGACAGAAAAGCTAAGTTGCCAAAGTTTGAGCAATCAGATGTTTTTTAAATTTTTTAAAGTTATCTTCCTTGAACGACCATCCTTTGTATGGAAAACCTGTGCGCGAAGGAACCGGCTCGTGGCTAGTTGCGCCCTTACTTTGTTTCGAGTTCGCTCAACAGTTTAAGTGTGCTGCGACTAGAGTCGCGCCCTTACTTTGTTTCGAGTTGGCTCAACAACTTAAGCGAGCTGCGGCTAGTTACGACAAGGTTTCTTGTCGGCAACGGCACTGCCAGCAGGCTGCTGACGTCCCGCACTCAGCGCTCGCGGCAAAGGTGCCTACGCCGGCAAGTTCCCTAAAAGCGTAGGGCAAAAACATACAAAGGAAGGAATCGAGTAAAGGAAATAACATTGCAATCACTACCCAAAATAAGAGTTATATTACAAAATAGCCTGTCGCGACTCTAATAGACTGTTTTCATAACATGATCAACAGCGACAAGAAAACAAGAAAACGGGCGGCCTAGTCCACGCGATCGCCCTCAACCCTCTTGATCCCGCTCACCTTGTCCACAATGGGTGCGACAAGGTCCTTGAGTGCCTCCAGATCAGCTTCCGCCGGCAGGGATCTGAGGACGTTGGTGAGGTTGAGGCCCGGGTTGCGGTAGGCCACCTTCACCAACACCTTCTGAAGAGCTCCCGCGCAGATCTTGCGCGACTCGTCGGCCAGCTGCTTTGGGATCCTCTCCCGGATTCGCTGGAGGGCCGTCGCCACGCCTTTGAAGAACAGAGTGAGCTTGGCGCTGGATGGGAGGGTCTCATCGGAGGGATACCCGAGACCCTCCATCCCCAGCTGCGCCAGCTCCTTGTCGATGTCTGCGGCAGCATTCACAAGACCCTCCGTCCACTGCTCCATAGTATCTCTAAAATCGTTCTGGGTGGCGGCAATGCTCTCCAGCAGCGCCTTGTCGGCCTTGATCTCCTTCTTCAGGGCCGCCTCCTGCTCCCTGGCGCCGTCCAGCGTCTTGGTCAAAGCAGCCAGCTTCAGCTCTGTCGGTGTACTAAAGTAGGGGTACCTTAGTACCCCAGACTTGTGCACGGGCAGTTGTAGCACCCTGCGGCAAGGCCCGCCCAGGAAGCGCCAAGAGAAGACCAAGCATTCAGGACAAGGCCCCCGGCAAGAGGAGCTTGCCGGGCCAAGAAGACAAGGCCCCCGGCAAGAGGAGCTTGCCGGGCCAAGAAGACAAGACCCCGGCAAGAGGAGCTTGCCGGGACGACTGAGCCCATGTAAGGCCATCCAAGAACAAAGTATACGAGACAGAAGATCGAGACCCCGACAAGAGGAGCTTGTCGGGAAGGCCGAACCCAGGCACCACAAGAGAAGCCCGCCATGGCGCGCCAAGCGCCCCGGCAAGGCCTGACAGCTGGCACGCTATCAGGCACAGGAAGACGACCCCCGCGGCAAGCCACTTGCCGCGGCAAGATCGCCACCTCAAGACTGCGCTCCAGCTCGCCCGCCCACGCGTCGCTCCGGGGCTTCCCCCGAGGGCACGTGGCGAGGCACCGCGCAGCCTGGGGCATGCGGTGGCATGCAGCCGCCATCGTGGCGAACGGTGGCGCACCTAACGGTCCGCCTCGGTGCTGTCCGGGCGACCGTGACGGGCATTTAATGCCCTTGTCCCCTACCGTCAGAAGTAGGTATGATAACACTGTGCCGCACTGTAGCGCCACCGTTCCCGCACTATTACAACTACCACCCCTTTTACACTTTTACCCCTTTCTCTTACGTTGACACCTGTCGGTGACCCCTTTGCGCTATAAAAGGAGGCCCGTGTGCAACGTAGAGGGGGTTCCGGGTTTCGGAGATTCGGCATCCAGACAGCCATACGCTCGGTGCAGCTAGCTCTTCAAGCTCCCGAGCTCCCCAGTTCAATACAACCAAGCAGGAGTAGGGTTTTACGCGTCCACCGCGGCCCGAACCTGGGTAAACCGCCCGTGTGCTCGCCTCGATCTGCTCTCTGTGCTCCCTCCGCCCCCCTCACCGGACAACGAAAGGGGCTCCGGCCCCATAGGTGCTCGCGGGGGACGCAGTCCGCCCCGACATCTTTGGCGCGCCAGGTAGGGGGAGCGTCGAGGTTGTGCGGATCAGATCCGGCGTTCGCGCGAGCGCGCTCTTCGTTAGCTTCTCCGAACTCGCTAGCTTCATCAACACCATGGCCCCGAAGAAGAAGGCTTCGGAGGCCGCGGGCCCGTCCGCGTCACTCCCACCGCTACCGGAGCCAACGGTGGGCGGGGGAGACGCCGTCGGAGGGGTGGCCACCGGCGAGAACACTCGCGGTGCCACCAAATCCAAGAACAGGGCGGACGACCGAGCCTCGGCCTCCGAGGACGCGCCGCATCCGTCCCTTCAAACGACGACCCAGCAGCGCCATGCCACGGGAGGTGGCATCCGCTTGCTGGAACAAGGGCAAACAGGAGGTTCACGGGACGCCACGGGCCCCCGTCCGGACACGGGCAAGGCGAAGGCGCCGGGGAGGGACCCCGCTCTTTCTAACATTGTTAGGAGTCCGAGCGTATCCCGCTCCTCGCGCCACTCGCCCCCGCTCCCCTCCACTCCGGCAGAAGCGCTCGCGAGAGCGCAACTGCTCCTCGACTACCCTCCAGCGGCTGGCAAGGCCGAAAGCTGGAGGGCCACCATCCAGAGCCTGATCGCCTTCGCCAACAACGACACGCCGCAGCGGCCGGCGACCTCACGGCCCCGGCAGGTCGAGAAGACGAAGGCCGACGGCGACAAGACCGCCGGAGGTGCAACCACCATGCACTCCCCGGCGCAGAAGCAGAAGACGCCGCCCCGCTGGAACAACGCCGACGACGGCTCCACAGCGTCGTCGGACCCGCGGACTCGCCGGGACCAGCGCCAAGTCCTCGACGAGCGGCAGCAAGAAGACGCTCGAACAAGGATTGAGCGCCGCCGAGAAACTCGGCGGCAATCAGACCAGCGGGCTGGGAACGCTGTCGACGCGCACGCGCCCGGTGAACCAGGTGACTTACCGTACGCGGCAGGTTGCCCTGCGTTCACCCGCGAGCTGCGGCGCGTCCGGTGGCCCAGCACGAAGAACTTCAAGCCCGACGTACCGGAGAAGTACGACGGCAGGACGCACCCCTCGGAGTTTCTCAGCATCTACACGATCGCTGTACAAGCTGCCGGGGGGCGCGACGAGAGGATATTGGCGAACTACTTCCCGCTCGTGCTTAAGCTGAACGTTCGTTCGTGGCTTATGCACTTGCCGGAAGGCTCCATTTCTTCCTGGGCGGATCTTTGCCATCAGTTTGTTGGCGCCTTCACAGGCGGCCACAAACCTCATGGCCAGGATAGCGACCTCCACATCCTAGCCCAGAAGGAAGGAGAACCCCTGCGCAAGTACATCCAGCGCTTCAGCCGCGTGCATCGCAACATCCCCGACGTTCACCCTGCCGCGGTTATCAGCGCGTTCCACCAGAACGTGCGTAACCGCCGCATGCGTGAAGAGATGGCCATGACCAAGATCCGGGACGTCAGCGAGCTATATGCCTTGGCTGACAAGTGCGCGTGCGCGGAGGAGGGGAGGAAACTCCCCGGGGAGGATGCTGGCGCAGGAGAAAGCGACAGTGACGACACCGCCCCGGCGAAGAGAAGCCAGCGGTGGAATAATAGGAGGAAGAACAGGAAAGAGGTGCTTGCCGTCGAGGGGTCCGGCAAGGAGGCTCCCGCCAAGCAAACGCAGGCTGGCGGCTCCGGCAAGGAGCCTGCCCCCGTGGCGGCAGCCGACAAGCAGGACGGCTCCGACAAGCAATACTGCAAGATCCACCGCACCAAGGGCCACGATCTCTCCAACTGCAAGAGCGTCGAATACCTCGTCGTGCAGCAGAAGGCTGAGTACGAGAGGCGCGACAAGGGGAAGGCCCAGGGTGGGGGTGGCGAACCAAGCAAGAAGCGGCCGCCTGTCGGCCGGGGAGGACGCCGCGGCAAGGCCAAGCAGCGGCAAGGCGATCGGCCTCCCCGGGGCCGCGACGAGGATGAAGAAGACGACGACGAAGACGTGGAAGACGAAGATAACAACGAGCAGGAGTTCCAGAAGGCCACGGAGGTCCTATGCGTTGACGGCGGCGCCTCTCTGCACACCTCCCACCGCCAGCTTAAGCGGTGGGCGCGAGAGGTGAACGCAGCAGAGCCGCCCGTGGAGTCGCGCAGGCTCCTCAAATGGTCCAGCACGCCCATCATTTTCGATCTTGAGGATCACCCCGACCGCACAACCGCGGTCGGGTGCTTGCCGATGCTGGTCTCACCCACCATCCGCAACCTCAAGGTCACCAAAATGTTGGTAGACGGCGGGGCCGGGCTGAACTTGATCTCCTCCGCTGTGATCAAGAAACTCCAGATCCCAGACGGCGAGCTCGAAGAGACCGGATCCTTCCAAGGAATCAACCCGGGGAGGAGCAGGCCCAAGGGGAAGATTACTCTGCCGGTGACCTTTGGCGGCGAGCTTAACTTCAGGACTGAGCGTATCACGTTCGACGTCGCCGATATCCCGTTACCATACAATGGGATCCTCGGCCGTCCCGCTCTCGCCAAGTTCATGGCGGCTTCCCACCACGCCTACAACGTACTCAAGATGCCGGGGCCGATAAGCGTCATCACTGTCCATGGCGACAAAAAGGATGCGCTTATCTGCGCCGACAAGATCTACCGGGATGTAGCAGCCGCGGCAGAGAAGGACACACTTGCCGCTGAAGCCCCCGGGGGGAAGAAGACAAAGACCAAGCCAGATAAGTGCTCTGGGGCCCACTCCGGCAACCGCACCTCTTCGGAGTGCTGCGCCGCCGTCGAGGACGTTCCATCGAGCTCCGCCGGCATGTACAAGAAGGGAATGACCGCTCCTCCGGCAACCAAGAAGGTGTCCGCCAAGGAGGACGGCACTGGCGGTACCTTCACCATCAGTGCCACGCTTGACAGCAAATAGGAAAGCGCGCTCGTCGCCTTCCTGCGGGCGAATGACGACGTGTTTGCATGGCAACCGTCCGACATCCCCGGTGTTCCCAGGAGGGTGATTGAGCACAAGCTCGCTGTCTGTCCTCACGCGTGACCCGTCAAGCAGAAAGTGAGAAAGCAAGCCGTGGAGCGCCAAGAATTCATCAGCGAAGAGATCAAGAAGCTAGAGGCAGCAGGCCTAGTGAGAGGTGTGATCCATCCAACGTGGCTGGCCAATCCGGTCGTCGTGCGCAAAGCCAATGGGAAGTGGAGACTGTGCATAGACTTCACCGACGTGAATAAAGCATGTCCCAAGGATCCATTTCCCTTGCCGCGCATTGACCAGATTGTTGACTCCACTGCCGGATGTGAGCTACTCTCTTTCCTTGATGCATATTCAGGCTACCACCAAGTCTTTATGGCCAAGGAAGATGAAGAGAAGACCGCATTTATCACTCCGTGCGGAACCTATTGCTTCATACGCATGCCGTTTGGACTGAAGAATGCGGGATCAACGTTTGCAAGGGTAGTGCACACCGCTTTCGAGCCGCAGATCCAAAGGAACGTGGAGGCCTACATGGATGACATCGTGGTGAAGAGCAGGAGCAAGGAAACCCTGGTCCAAGATCTGGAAGAGACATTTCAGAACCTGCGCAAGATACAACTCAAGCTGAACCCCGAGAAGTGCGTTTTCGGAGTCCCCTCCGGCAAGCTTCTCGGGTTCTTTGTGTCACAGAGGGGGATTGAAGCTAATCCCGACAAGATCAAAGCCATCGAGCAGATCGAAGCCCCAGAGCGCGTCAAGGACGTCAGAAAGCTTGCAGGTTGTGTGGCCGCCCTCAGTCGGTTCATTTCAAGGTCTGCAGAACGCGCCCTGCCCTTCTTTAAAATCTTGAAGAAGGCAGGCCCCATGCAGTGGACTCCAGAAGCGGAGGCAGCGCTGCAAGATTTGAAAAGGTACCTATCCTCCACTCCAATACTTGTCGCACCTAGACCACAGGAGAAGTTGTTGCTATACCTAGCGGCAACCAACCAGGTGGTTAGTGCTGCGTTAGTGGCGGAGAGGGAGGCCGACGAGGAGCCTATACCACCTACAAGCGAGTCCAACGACGAGCGGGGGGCTGCTACGGCAAGCTCTAGCCCCGACAAGGACCACCCTGCGCAGGAACAGGATGGAGCGCGGAAGAAGATGGTGCAGCGCCCGGTGTATTTTGTAAGTTCCCTCTTGCAGGGGGCTAGATCAAGATACTCCGGGGTGCAGAAATTGCTTTTCGGCCTCCTCATGGCCTCGAGAAAGCTGCGCCATTACTTCCAAGCGCATGAGATAACGGTAGTCACTCGCTTTCCGCTGAAGAGGATATTGCACAATCCAGAGGCAACAGGCAGGATCGTCGAGTGGGCACTGGAGCTGTCGAGCTTTGGGCTCAAGTTTGAAAGTACTTCAACCATACAGAGCCGAGCTTTGGCAGAATTCATAGCTGAGTGGACCCCGACGCCAGATGGAGAAGCCCAAGAAACAAGCGCGCCCGTACAAGGAGCAACAAGCGAGTGGGTAATGTACTTCGATGGTGCCTTTTCGCTGCAAGGCGCCGGTGCTGGCGTGGTACTCATCGCGCCCACCGGAGAGCACCTCAAGTATGTTATCCAGATGCACTTCCCAAGAGAGCAAGCAACCAACAATACTGCTGAGTATGAAGGCTTGCTCGCCGGCCTCAGGATTGCGGCCGAACTTGGGATCAGAAAGCTGATCGTGCGGGGAGATTCTCAACTGGTGGTCCGGCAAGTCAACAAGAGCTACCAGAGCCCTCTGATGGAAGCTTATGTAGATGAAGTGAGGAAGCTGGAAGGACACTTTGAAGGGCTGCAAATGGAGCACGTCGCGAGAGCTCAGAATGAGATAGCAGACGGCCTTTCGAAGTGTGCTTCGTTGAAGTTACCTGTGGAACCAGGGACCTTCTTACTCAAGCTGACTCAACCATCCGTTACACATCAGTTGGGCAGTCCAAGAAAAGGAAGTTGGTCTCCGGCGACTACTCGCAGGCGGACCTCCCTGAGACCGCCGCCAAGGTCCCCAAGATCAACAACCAGAACGCCGGGGGACAGCCCGCTCCTGCGGATCCCAGGATCCGTCCAGTCGAAGCCGGTGTCCCCGGTAAGCCTTGCTCCGACGAGCAGATCAGCAGTCTGAACGCCGAGGGACAGCCCGCTCCTGCGGATCCAAGGATCCGTCCAGTCGAAGCAGGTGTCCCCGATAAGCCTTGCTCCGGCAAGCGGATCAGCAGTCTGAACGCTGAGGAACAGTCCGCTCCTGCGGGTCCGAGGATCCGTCCAGTTGAAGCGGGGGTTCTCGACAAGCTTTGCCCCGGCAAGCTTGCCGGGGGATCACCGGCTCCGGCTGAACCAGAGGTTCTTGCCGTAGAAGCCGGGGTCCCCGCAGCGGCCTTCATGCCTTTAGTCCTTGCCGTCGAGCCCCGGGCTCCGGCATGGGCGCAGCAGATCGTCCGTTTTCTGCAAACTGGAGAACTTCCCGACGACCCAGAAGAGATGGAGAAGATCACCAGGCAGTCAAGTATGTACCAGTTCGTGGACAACGAGCTGTACAGAAGGAGACTCAACGGTGTCAGATTGAAGTGCATCTCCAGGGAAGACGGACAGAAGCTGTTGGCAGAGATACACGGAGGCATGTGCGGCCATCACATTGGCGCAAGAGCACTTGCCGGGAAAGCCTTCCGGCAAGGGTCCTTCTGGCAAGAAGCCCTCCAAGATGCAACTGCACTAGTAACCAAGTGTGAAGCGTGCCAGTTCCATGCAAAACAGATTCATCAGCCAGCTCAAGCTCTCCAAACAATCCCTTTATCCTGGCCCTTCTCGGTCTGGGGGCTCGATATCCTCGGCCCTTTTCCCCGAGCCGTCGGGGGCTTCGAGTACTTGTACGTTGCAATCGACAAGTTCACGAAGTGGCCAGAAGTGGAGCCAGTGAGGAAGGTGACCGCGCAGTCAGCAGTCAAGTTCTTCCGGTCGATCGTCTGCCGTTTCGGAATCCCCAACAGAGTCATCACCGACAACGGGACACAATTTACAAGTCGCGCCTTCATGCAATACGCCCAGGATCTCGGCGCCAAGGTCTGTTTCGCTTCGATTGCTCACCCCAGGAGCAACGGTCAAGCAGAAAGGGCCAACGCTGAAGTGCTGCGCGGACTCAAGACCAGGACCTTCGACAGGCTGCACAAGTGCGGAAGAAATTGGATTGAGGAGCTGCCGGCGGCTCTTTGGTCAATCAGGACGACACCAAGTCGAGCCACCGGACAGACACCTTTTGCTCTAGTCTATGGAGCGGAAGCAGTTATCCCCACGGAACTCGTATACGGATCTCCTCGGGTGCTCGCTTATGACGAGCTCGAGCAAGAGCGGCTGCGCCAAGATGACGCGCTGCTCCTTGAGGAAGGACGTCTCCAGGCTGCGGTACGAGCTGCTCGATACCAGCAAGCCTTGCGTCGCTACCATAGCCGCAAGGTCAAGGCCAGGAGTCTCGAAGAGGGCGACCTTGTTCTTCGGCGCACTCAGTCGGCCAAGAATTCCAACAAGTTGACGCCAAAGTGGGAAGGACCTTATCGGGTGAGACAAGTCACGAGGCCTGGCGCTGTGCGCCTCGAGACCGAAGAAGGCGTACCAGTGAGCAACTCCTGGAACATAGAGCATCTTCGCAAGTTTCACCCATAAGGCGCGGTTGCCGTGACCCGCTCCGGCAACCATCGGTTTGTACAGGCCTTGCCGCTGTTGCATGTAACCCCTTGTACAAAGCCAGGCGAAGCCCCTGGCACCAGATAAAGTTGCCCTGTTAGGCGACCTTGTTCTTAGGCACGTTCAGTCGGCCAAGAATTATAACAAGTCGACGCCGAAGCAGGAAGGCCCTTGTCGGGTGGAACGAGTCGCGAGGCCCGGCGCTGTCCGCCTCAAGACCGAAGAGGGCCTACCAGTGAGCAACTCCTGGGAATATAGAGCATCTTCGCAAGTTCCGCCCACAAGGCGCGGTTGCCGTGATCCGCTCCGGCAACCATCGGTTTGTACAGGCCTTGCCGCTGTTGCATGTAACCCCTTGTGCAAAGCCAGGCGAAGCCCCTGGCATCAGATAAAGTTGCCCTGTTAGGCGACCTTGTTCTTAGGCACGTTCAGTCGGCCAAGAATTATAACAAGTCGACGCCGAAGCAGGAAGGCCCTTATCGGGTGAGACGAGTCGCGAGGCCCGGCACTGTCCGCCTCAAGACCGAAGAGGGCCTACCAGTGAGCAACTCCTGGGAACATAGAGCATCTTCGCAAGTTTCACCCATAAGGCGCGGTTGCCGTGATCCGCTCCGGCAACCACCGGTTTGTGCAGGCCTTGCCGATGTTGCATTTAAGCCCTCGTACAAAGCCAGGCGAAGCCCCTGGCCGAAGATAAAGAAGCGCTGGCGCCCTAGATTTTAGCATGCATGCTGAGTCAGAGTCTCGTCCTTGGTTAGGGTTGTCAGTTCCTAACTGTCGCTAACCCCTAACTTAGAGGTCGAGTCCGCGTCTTTTTCCCGTCCTTCCCCTTTTGGCTCGCAGGAATTGAATGTCCTTGCCGGGCCGCTCAAGGACAAGGAAGAGGAGAAGGACGAGCCAACACCTGCCCCCCCGGCGGGCCAGAGTCGCCGGGGGCTGCAACCTCAGATAAGTTTTTGCATCCCTCATCATGCATTCTCTTATGGACTGTGGAATTTGAAAGCCTCCTTCCCTCCTGAAAAGCTACCGTGCTCTCTTAGCGGCAAGCCCCAGAGCGCGTTCCTGGGGCCCGTTTCGATAGCAGCCGCGGCAGCAAGGGGGAGGGAAGCGAGGGGCCGGAACCCACCTGCTCCCCGCCTCCGTCAAGGGCGTGAGAAAGGTCGAGCAGTGCGGGGGAGCGGCTGGGCCTATTGCCGGGCGAGAAACTGTCTATCTTAACGATGTAAAGGATTCGTTCCCTACCGCGGTTTCCACCCGCGAGACAAATGATCCGGCAAACATCCCCTTTTCGTTAAAAACATTCCACTCAGGTACAGTTCAGAGAGAATGAAAAACATGAAAAGAGGGATTACAAGGCTTAAACGCAACTAAGGCCCGAAGGCTTACGAGCTGAAAAGAGATAAGGTGCCCGTAATCCCTTTCTTGTCTCTCTCCCCAGGAGGTAGGACAAGTAGGCGAAGAGGGCGAAAGGGGCACCTAGATGAGCTACGGGTGGCAGAAGGCACCAAGAGAAGATCCGGGGGCTCCGCCCGGGGGTCTCCGGAGGCTGAAGAAGACGGAGGCGCCGGAGGCAGAGCTGGAAGATGAGGCAGCGGCCTTGCCGCCAGCCTCTTCCTCTTCCGCAGCCTCGCCACTCCGGCCACCCGAGGAGATCAAGCCCCCGGCAAGAGGAGCTTGCCGGGCCGAAGAGAAGACCCCGGTGGTCGTCACCGAGAGCAAGGGTGATGACGGCGTCTGGGGCGCATCTGGAACACGAGGCACCGGAGCGTCAGCCAGCTGTCGAAGTCGGCCCGTACTCCGACTTCGCGGCCTTCGACGTCCGCCCTCTATCCTCCTCAGCAGCCCCCCTACGCCGGTCGCCCAAGGAGACGACCCCGGGGAGTTCACGGAGCTCGGCGCGGTCGATGGGGCCGCCGGTGCCACACGGAGCTGCGACCGACGCCTAGTCGTACCCGTCATCCCGGCGGCTGCTCCCCTCGTCGTCGCTGTCGCTCCCCTCCTCGTCACTCTCGCTCGAGGAGGATCCTTCGCTGTCGGAGGAGCTATCTTCGCAGCACCGGGCCCGGATACCGAAGCCCCAGAAGGCCTTGACGGAGAGGAGGTCCTCCCCCACTAGCTTGAAGTGGAGGGTGAACCCCTCCGTCAAGCTGTGGATCCGGGCGAACGTCTTCCACCCGCGGCCCAGACACACCACGCCGGGGGCTCGGGACTCGACGTGGACTCGCGTCCCACTGATCCCGCAGCCCCTCATGCGCAGGTTTAGCGTCTCAGGCTGCTCCACCTCCAACACGTTCGCGAATGGAGCGGGAAGCCGGAGGTGGCGACGAGGCGCCCGGCGCAGCCTGATAATGAACTCACGGGGGTCGTCCCCGAGATGGACCGCGGGAAGGAACGGAGCCGCTGGCGGAGGCAAGGGCGGCGCACCGATCCGTCCGCCCCGAGTGCCTCGGCCCCGTCCACGACCTCGTCCGCGACCTCGCCCTCTCCCTCTTCCCCCGACGATCGGCTCCGCCGCCGCGGGCGCAAGGGGAGGAGGGGCGCGCTGCCTAGCAGACACCCTCACGGCAACCGAAGAAGAACCAGGGTTCCCCCCCTCCATCACAAATGGGGGAAGGAAACCAGAAGCAGAAGGAGGAAGGAGATGGAGTGCGGATTTCCGTCGCCCCCTTTCGCTCCTTATAAAGGGGCGGAGTGGGACCGCGGCCGCCTCGCTCCTCCAATAGAAGCGGAGGAAGGGCAGGCGACTGGGGCCGACCCACTGCATCGACCCGCGCCGGCCCGACTCCCTGCCTCCACCGCCGCGACTCCGAGTGCATGAGGACCGCGTGGTGGGCGCGCAGAACCGAGGCGACGGGTGAGACGACCTCTCCCCATCCCGTAATTATGGGGAACGGACGCCTCGAAAGCCGCGCCTCACCCCCGTTCATTTATCGAGCCGCGCCTCCGCACCTCCCTCCATCTAAAGAGGGAACGGGCGCCCCGCCTCCACGACGCCGCGATAAGCGCGCGCCGCCTGGGGAAGGTGCGGCGGGTGCGGAGTTAAGGAGCAGCGCGACCAAGGCCATGCGTGCCCGTGCACCGTTAGGGCCTGGCCCAACGACGCTCGGCACCGTGTGTGGCCCAGGCCCGGGGGCTCCTGTCGGTGTACTAAAGTAGGGGTACCTTAGTACCCCAGACTTGTGCACGGGCAGTTGTAGCACCCTGCGGCAAGGCCCGCCCAGGAAGCGCCAAGAGAAGACCAAGCATTCAGGACAAGGCCCCCGGCAAGAGGAGCTTGCCGGGCCAAGAAGACAAGGCCCCCAGCAAGAGGAGCTTGCCGGGCCAAGAAGACAAGACCCCGGCAAGAGGAGCTTGCCGGGACGACTGAGCCCATGTAAGGCCATCCAAGAACAAAGTATACGAGACAGAAGATCGAGACCCCGACAAGAGGAGCTTGTCGGGAAGGCCGAACCCAGGCACCACAAGAGAAGCCCGCCATGGCGCGCCAAGCGCCCCGGCAAGGCCTGACAGCTGGCACGCTATCAGGCACAGGAAGACGACCCCCGCGGCAAGCCACTTGCCGCGGCAAGATCGCCACCTCAAGACTGCGCTCCAGCTCGCCCGCCCACGCGTCGCTCCGGGGCTTCCCCCGAGGGCACGTGGCGAGGCACCGCGCAGCCTGGGGCATGCGGTGGCATGCAGCCGCCATCGTGGCGAACGGTGGCGCACCTAACGGTCCGCCTCGGTGCTGTCCGGGCGACCGTGACGGGCATTTAATGCCCTTGTCCCCTACCGTCAGAAGTAGGTATGATAACACTGTGCCGCACTGTAGCGCCACCGTTCCCGCACTATTACAACTACCACCCCTTTTACACTTTTACCCCTTTCTCTTACGTTGACACCTGTCGGTGACCCCTTTGCGCTATAAAAGGAGGCCCGTGTGCAACGTAGAGGGGGTTCCGGGTTTCGGAGATTCAGCATCCAGACAGCCATACGCTCGGTGCAGCTAGCTCTCCAAGCTCCCGAGCTCCCCAGTTCAATACAACCAAGCAGGAGTAGGGTTTTACGCGTCCACCGCGGCCCGAACCTGGGTAAACCGCCCGTGTGCTCGCCTCGATCTGCTCTCTGTGCTCCCTCCGCCCCCCTCACCGGACAACGAAAGGGGCTCCGGCCCCATAGGTGCTCGCGGGGGACGCAGTCCGCCCCGACAAGCTCAAGATCGGCGTTGGAATCCTTGGCGGCGCTAAGCTCCTTGATCTTCTTGGCGAGACGACCCTGCAGCTCGCCAAAGGTGTAGGCGTCCTTCTCGCGCTCATGCTTGAGCGCGGCAAGCTCTTCACCGCTCGCCTTGAGATCAGTCTCCAGCTGCGCCACCTTCATCTCCAGCTCCTTCTTGGCGGCCTCGGCAGCTGCGGCAGCGTCCTTTGCTTCCTTGAGAGCTCCGCCGAGTGTTTGCTCGCGCGCAGCAAGCTCCTCAACGTGGCTGTCCAGGCTGGCCTTCAGCTGCGCCAACTCGCCTTCCCGCGCAGATAGCTCCTCGGCGGCAAGCCGCTGTTGCTCTGCAACTTCTGCCTTCTCGAGGATGAAGGCCTTCTGCGCCTCATCGAGCTGCACACGCTCCGCCGCCAGCGACCGGAGAGCTGCCTGGTTGAGACCTCGGAGCTCCTCCGCGCGCTTCTCCATGTCCACCCCCGCCTTCGCGACAAGCGCTTCGTGGGACTCCAGTTTGGCTTGTCGAGCGCGGTAGAGCGACACCAGCCTCCGGAGCAGCCGCTCCTCCTCAGACTCGCCGCCGCTGCTGCTCGGCGCATCAACCAACGTCAGCCCAGCGGAGGCGATCACCTCTCCATCCAAGATTTCTCCTTCGACCGGCGCCCTGGAGCTTGACTCCCAGGGAAGCTTGATGAAGACACCATCGCCGGCCTTCAAGTATACACCTGGCTGGGGCTCTTCAGAGCCTGACGCTGCGGCAGCGGCGGGAGGATCGGCGGTCGGTGTAGCGCCTGCCGCTCCTGCGGCCTCAGGGTCGTCAGTGCGATCGCCAGACCCCTCGTCAGCTGCTGCGGCGGCAGCCTTGGCGGCCTCTTCGCCGGCGGGATCATCAGCGCCGGCCGCTTCTTCGGTGGCGGCGGCATCATCAACAGCAACCTCGGTCTCCATCGGCTCCGCAGTAGATGGATCTGACGGCCGGAAAAGGAAGAAAAGTCAAGCAAATATCCAAAAAGAAGATCAAAAGAAGAGAACCCAAGGGAAGTTTCGAAGCAAGAGGTTTACCTGCACCAGGCTCGGCAGTTGTGGTCTCCACCACCGGAGGACCGCTGGTGCTGTCCCTTGCCGGAGACTCCTCCCTTGTCGGAGAGCTCCCCCTTGCCGGAGAGCTCTCCCTTGTCGGAGGATCCTCCCTTGCCGTAGAACGCTCCCTTGGCGGCGTAGTCGAAGCAGATGGCATATCAGGGGCGGCATCCGGACGCTCCTGGTGGGGCTGCTCTGCTCCTACACAAGCCAACAGTCAGATATCAGCAAACAAAGAGTACCTATGTGCGCCTAACAGCGGGAAGCAAACCATATACTTATGCTGGGGGCTGTGCTGGGGGCTGCTCTGAAGAACAGCTGCCGGGTCCGGCAAGTTCGTCTCGGGCGCACCCCCTGCTGGCACGGTGGGATCATCCTCGATGACAATCACCGGGACTTTGGCTCTCTTTGACGCTCTCTGGGCCAGAGTCCTAAAAAGGAATAAGTTCAGAGTAAAGCAAATGAGATACATGACAAGACAACAAGTATTGAAGACATACAAGTACAACAAGAATCTTACTCTTCTTCTTCCTCGTCGGAGCTGAGCGCGGAGAAGTCAAAGCCTGGCCCACCTCCGGCGCGAGGAGGCGGAGGAGTAGGATCCCTTGGCCGCTTGGCGGGAGCTGGAGCGGCGGACCGGGAGGACCCCGCTCCAGTTGCCGCTGCAGCGTGAGGTGCTTCCGCGGCAACAGAACTTGCCGCGGTGGAGCGTGTCGTGCGGCGCGGCGGGGGTTGACTCGTCTGCCGCTCCGCTACGTCCCCGGCCTTGCGAAGACGCCTTCTTGGTGGAGTCGGGGGCTCTGCTTGTGGAGTCGGGGGCTCTGCTTGCGGCAAGCTGCCCGAAGACGAAGAGGAAGAGGAGCCGATCTCCAATGAGCCGCTCGTATCCTCGGCGGGCCCGCTCGGCCCGGCGTCATGCCCGGCAGGCTCTTCCTCGCCGTCAAGATCCTCTTGCTCGGCAAGGCTTGCCGCCTCTGCTGCCTCTGCCTCCTCCACGGTGAACCCAAACTCGCCCGCAGCTGCGGCTGCCGCCGCCTCTTCCAGCCTGGTGGCGATGCGCTTGAGCTCCTCGTCGGTGGTGTCCCGGGTGAGGCCCCTCTGCTCGTCGGCGTCGATCAGCACTTCTACCAAGCCATCGAAGAACGCCCGCACGACATCATCTGCAGGCTCTATCCAGGATGGGTCAATTCCATGCGAGTCGCACAGCGGCATCATTGCACGAATGCGGTCGAGCGAGGAGTTGTTGCACAGCGGAACGACGCCCCTCGGCAACCTGAACACTTCGGGGTGCTGAGGGTCATACTTGAACAGCTCCTGGAGCATCGCGTTGAGCTCCAGGACAATGAAGTTGAAGTTGAGGCCCGGCCGCAGCCTCATGATATCCGCCGCGTTCTGGAACTCCCACGCGGGTCTCCTCCTCTCCTGCAGGGGGGCAATGCAGCGGCGAAGGAAATCTGCGCCAACCGCTCCTACAGTAAGCCCGGCAAGCCTGAGACGTAGGATCCGGGCGACGGCAATCTTCAGTTTGTCGTCTTCCGGGGCCAAGCTACTCCAATCACTACCGTGCACTACTGGAGTTTGGCGCAGGGCGGTAAACGGCTGCGGGTTCTCCTCGACAATCAGGCACCAGTCCGCCCTCCACTCCTCCCACTTGCTGCGGAACTCTCCATCCAGATAAGCATCCTTCTTGCCAGCTTTTGAGATCCAGGCGATTCCGCCGGATAAGGGCTCTCCTTTCTCAACTCGAGGCGAAAAGAAGTGGCGGAAAAGGGCTACGTTTGGATGGATTACGACAAAGTTTTCGCAGAGATGTGCGAAAACTGCCATGGTCAGGACAGCATTGGGGGTGAAGTCAAGGAGGCGGAGCCCATAGGTGTTCATGACGTCACAGAAGAATTCAGAAAAGGGCGGGCAGAGCCCGCAGTAGAAGAACAAGGCGAAGAAAGGGTACCCAGTGGGAGCCTTTTTCCAAGCGGCGGCTGGGAGTACCTTCGTGCGCGGATGCGCTCGCGTCCCCGTCGACCAGAAGAGGTAATAGTACTCCTTCAGCTCCTCCGCGGCAAGCTTAGGGGGGAAGACGGCCCGCTCCTTTCGCAGCGCCGCGAGCCGCTGCGCCTCGGCCGACTTCACCTTCTCGGCTTTCGGAGCCATGGCGGGAGTGGTGAGGGAGGACGACGGCGTTGGTGGTGCTGGTGGCGATGGGGGCGGGGCGCTGCTCTCCTTCGGCTTTGGGAAGAAGGGGAGTGGCGGAGATTCTCGAGGAAGGAATAGCAACGGGCAGATGGGCGAACTGCCCCTATTTCCCCTGCTTATAAGGAGGGAGGGGGCGGACGGTCCGCCTTTCCGAATAAAGAACCACCCACGATCTCTCCCACGACGCCGCAATCGACGCGTGCCGTTCGGGGAGGGCGCGGTGGATACGGAGTAAGATACGGCGTAATCCAGGCCACGCATGCCCATGCCCTGTTTTGGGCCTGGCCCAACAGCGCTCGGCACCGTGTATGGCCCAGGCCCGGGGGCTCCTGTCGGTGTACTAGAGTAGGGGTACCCTAGTATCCCGAACTTGTGCACGGGCAGTCGCAGCGTCCCGCGGCAAGGCTTGCTGGGTGACCGCCAATATCCTCTGTGGTTCCTTTGGAGCCATTCAAGAACAAAGTATTCAAGCCAAGAAGATAAGGCCCCGGCAAGAGGAGCTTGCCGGTAAGGCCACTCAAGGCACAAGACCCCGGCAAGAGGAGCTTCCCGGGAAGGCCAACCAAGGCATCTCAAGAAACTTGCCGCGACGCGCCACGCGTCCCGGCAAGGCCCGGCGAGCGACAAGCTTCCGGACGTGACAAGACAACGACTGCGGCAAGTCACTTTGCCGCGGCAAGCAACCACTCTGTACCCGCGCTCCAGCACACCCACCAACGTGTCACTCTGGGACCCTTCCAAGCGTACGTGGCAGGAGGCTATGCAGCCAGGGGTGCACTGTGGCAAACGGCGCTGACAAGATCGCCATCGTGGCGAGCGGTGGCGTCCCTGACGGTCCCTTTTCTCCACTGTTTGGGTGACGTAGATAGGCATTTAATGTCCTTGTCCCCTGCCGTCAGGGTTACGTATGATACACTGTGCAGGTAGCTGTACCAACCGCAGCACCTTTTCCATTTTTTCCCTTGCCTGCGTTGCCACCTGTTGGTGACCCCTTGAGCATATAAAAGGAGGCCCATGCGCAACGTAGGGAGGGGACAGGAGAATAGAACGCTCACGCTCGGTCTCGTTAGCTGTTGGTGCGTACTGTAGCACTCAGCGCTCCCGAGCAAGAACTCAATACAAACCACAAAGCAGCAGTAGGAGTATTATCTCTCCGGAGAGCTCCGAAGCTGGGTAAACCGCTCGTGTGCCTCGCCTTGATCTGCTCTTCGTGCGACCTCCGCCCCCGGCCGAACCGAAAGGGGCTCCGTCCCCATAGGTGCTCGCGGATCTGCTTCCCCGACACACGCCCCCTGCCTCGTGGGCCCACTGTGGCCCTCCTCCACTTAATCCTGCACCCATCCTCTTCTTCTTCCTCCCACAAACACGAATAACCAGCTCAAGCACGAGTTCTAGCTCACTTTGCTGTGATTTTCGATCTCCTTGCTCAAAGCACCTCTCACAAAACTGCTTGGGGAGATTGTTCCTTGGTATGTGACTCCTCCATTGGTCCAATTAGTTTTTGTTCTAGTGCTTTATTCTTTGCAAATTTGTGCTGCATAGGTGACCATGTTCTTGAGCTTGCATGTCAAATTTATATGGTTCCAAGTAGTCCTAATGCTTGATATAGGCTCTAGGCACTTGTAGGAGTAGTTGCTATTAATTTTGTTGATCTTGGTTCACTTTTGTTTGAAGTTACTAAAAATTTCAGAAATTACGGGACCCGGGCTTGATCTTGGTTCACTCTTGTAGGAGTAGGCTCTAATGCTTGATATATGGTTAACAAAATTAATAGCAATTTCAGAAATTTTTCAGAGAAAAGCAATATGCTTAGGAAAATGTTCCAAGGTGGTTCTTCAAGGAAGCAGGGACCCAGGCTTGCAATGCGTGATGCCGATGAGGAGCCCCCAATGGACGCTCCAGTGCGGCGCTGTGAATGGCCGTCAGAAAATTTTATGGATCGAGCGGGAATCAAAGAGGAATTCAACGCATATTTGCGGAACGTCGATCTTGTGGACTTTGAGGCAGACAAATGCCCACAGTACCATCAACTCACTAGCTCATTTGTGAGGAGGTTTGAATTTTCATCTTCGCGTAATTCTCCTACTGTCATGTTTGATCTTTATGACAAATCTTATACCATGGACTTAGAGGATTTTACTTTTGCTTGCAAACTTCCACAATGGGGTAGTGCTAGTGATCCCCGTAAATCTGAATTTGGAAACTTTCTTGCTAGTATAACTGTAGGGAATCTAGGGATATAACACAAGCTACCATAGGGAGCATTCACTTTCCTGCTATACATTATTTTGCTCTCTTCATAGGTAGGTGCATAAATGCTAAGGATGAAGCATGTCACATGTGTGTCCCTGACCTTAGCATTCTCAGGAGTGCTGTGTTAGGAGACCAATCTTATCATTTGGGAGCCATTGTAGCACGTAGGTTGCATCATAATAGATTTAATGGAGATTTCTTTGGAGGAATTTATGCAACCCGCTTAGCTAATTTTCTTGAGGTGGATGTTCGTGAGGGTGATATGGAGTTGCCTCCTTCTTATTGAGATTTTAATTCTATGGCCTCCCACCAATTTGTCAAAAGGAATGAATCACCTCTCTTATATCGACTAATATTTGACAAACGGCGTGTTGTCCGTATTACTCTCCCTGCTCCTGCCTTCTTTGATTCTTAGACAAAAGGAAGATATGTTATTACTAGAGAGGAGGCAGATGAGTACGAGAGGAGAGCGGAGGCAGCTCGACGCCACGCTGCAGCTCAGGAGGCGATAGCCGCTGCATCGTAGTACGACCCCAGCTACACCTATGTGTATCAGCCATGCTATCCCTGGCAATAAACCAACTTAGGCCAAAAGCCTAAGCTTGGGGGAGTACGTATTTCTCACCGACATTACATTTTTATTCACACAATCATTGCTAGATGTTGGTGCTCATACCCTTTCACTGTAATATCCATGCTAGTTTATTTTCTTTTTCATGCTTTCTTCTTGTGTATTTAGTAAACCTTAAGAAAAAAATTAGTAGTAGTTTACTTCTGTGCTGTAGTAGTAGCAATTAAAAGAAAACCCAAAAATATTTCCCGTTCTTCTTTTGCTTGTTGGGAGCTTTCCCGTGTAAATAGTTTTATTTCTTTTCTTTTCTTTGGGGGTCGGTAGGAGAAGACCATGATTAAATTGTCGAAGTGGCTCTTATATGCTCTATTGTTGATTTAACCAAGAGCCCATATTGCCTTGTCATCTCCTGTTTATTGAATGCTCACGGATTCCAGCTTAGTCCAATGCACGTGCACTCTTATTATTATTCACATCGTTCGGTCGTGCAAGTGAAAGGCAATTATGATGATATATGATGGACTGACTGAGATGAGAAAAGCTGGTATGAACTCGACCTCTCTTGTTTTTTTAAATATGATGAGTTCATCGTTCTTGATTCAGCTTATTATGGATAAACATGTTTGCAATGATAATCAGAGATCATAGTTGCTTGTGCCATGCTTGATTAGCTATGAGTTATAATGGTTTACCTTGCGTGCCAACATGCTATCGAAATGGTTGTGATGTGGTATGATAAGGTGGTACCCTCCTTTGAATGATTTAAGTGACTTGACTTGGCACATGTTCACGCATGTAGTTGAAACAAAATCAACACAGCCTTCATGATATTTATGTTCATGGTAGATTATATCCTACTCATGCTTGCATCCAATGTTCATTAATTTCAATGCATGTTCATGGCTGTTGTCACTCTCTAGTTGGTCGCTTCGCAGTCTTTTGCTAGCCTTCACCTGTACTAAACGGGAATACTGCTTGTGCATCCAATCCCTTGAAACCCCAAAGTTATTCCATATGAGTCCACCATACCTTCCTATATGCGGTACTTACCTGGCGTTCCAAGTAAATTTGTATGTGCCAAACTCTAAACCTTCAAATAAACATTCTGTTTTGTATGCTCGAGTAGCTCATGTATCAAATAGGGTTGCCCTTATCTTCCATGTTAGGCGGGTTATTATCAAGAGGAGTGGACTCTGCTCCTCACTCACGAGAAAGTGGCCGGTCACCGGGATGCCCAGTCACATGCTTTATGCAAACTAAATCAAATTAATTGGAAGCAAAACTCCCCCGGGACTCTTGTTAGTTGGAGGCACTCGTTGTTTCGAGCAAGCCATGGATTGATGCTTGTTGGTGGAGGGGGACTATAAACTTTACCACTCTGTTTGGGAACCGCCTATAATGTGTGTAGCATGGAAGATATCGCCATCTCTTAGTTGTTATGTTGACAATGAAAGTATGCCGCTCAAAATATTATGTATCTCTATTTCAAAACCAAGCTCTGGCACCTCTACAAATCCCTGCTTCCCTCTGCGAAGGGCCTATCTATTTACTTTTATGTTGAGTTATTGCCCTCTTATTCAAAAGCACTAGCTGGAGAGCACAACTATCATTTGCATTCATTACTATTAATTTATGTTGGGTACGACTGGATCTCTTTTACCATGAATTACAATATCTAGTCAGTCCTTGATCTTTAAAGGTGCTCTGCATTTATGTTTTGCGGTCTCAGAAAGGGCTAGCGAGATACCATCTTGTTACATCATATTATGATTGTTTTGAGAAAGTGTTGTCATCAGAGATTTATTGTTATGGCTTGCTAGTTGATTATGCTATTGATATGAGTAATCATGAGACCTGAGAATTATTGCAAATGTGGTTAGTTATAATCTTTGCTGAAAACTTGAATGCTGACTTTACATATTTACAACAACAAGAGCAAACAGAGTTTGTAAAAGTTTTTCTTTATCACTTTCAGTTTGTCAACTGAATTGCTTGAGGACAAGCAAAGGTTTAAGCTTGGGGGAGTTGATACGTCTCCGTCGTATCTACTTTTCCAAACACTTTTGCCCTTGTTTTGGACTCTAACTTGCATGATTTGAATGGAGCTAACCCGGGCTTACGCTGTTTTCAGCAGAATTGCCATGCTGTTGTTTTATGTGCAGAAAACAAATGTTCTCGGAATGACCTAAAACTTCACGGAACATCTAGTTAAAAATAATAAAAAATCCTCGCCAAAGATGAAGACCAGGGGGCCCACACCCTGTCCACGAGGGTGGGGGCGCCCCCTAGGGCGCACCCCCCTACCTCGTGGGCCCCCTGGAGCTCCACCGACGCCAACTCCAACTCTATATATTTGCTTTCTGGGAGAAAAAATCAAGGAGAAGAAATCATCGCGTTTTACGATACGGAGCCGCCACAAAGCCCTAAAACCTCTCGGGAGGGCTGATCTGGAGTCCGTTCGGGGCTCCGGAGAGGGGGATTCGTCGCCGTCGTCATCATCAACCATCCTCCATCACCAATTTCATGATGCTCACCGCCGTGCGTGAGTAATTCCATCGTAGGCTTGCTGGACGATGATGGGTTGGATGAGATCTATCATGTAATCGAGTTAGTTTTGTTAGAGTTTGATCCCTAGTATCCACTATGTTCTGAGATTGATGTTGCTATGACTTTGCTATGCTTAATGCTTGTCACTAGGGCCCGAGTGCCATGATTTCAGATCTGAACCTATTATGTTTTCATGAATATATGTGAGTTCTTGATCCTATCTTGCAAGTCTATAGTCACCTACTATGTGTTATGATCCGGCAACCCCGAAGTGACAATAATCAGGACTACTCCCGGTGATGACCATAGTTTGAGGAGTTCATGTATTCACTATGTGCTAATGCTTTGTTCTGGTTCTCTATTAAAAGGAGGCCTTAATATCCCTTAGTTTCCATTAGGACCTCGCTGCCACGGGAGGGTAGGACAAAAGATGTCATGCAAGTTCTTTTCCATAAGCACGTATGACTATATTCGGAATACATGCCTACATTACATTGATGAATTGGAGCTAGTTCTGTGTCACCCTATGTTATGACTGTTACATGATGAACCGCATCCGGCATAATTATCCATCACCGGTCCAATGCCTACGAGCTTTCCGTATACTGGTTTACGCTTATTTACTTTTCCGTTGCTATTGTTACAATCACTACAAAACACCAAAAATATTACTTTTGCTTTCATTACTATTTTGTTACCGTTACCACCACTATCATATTACTTTGCTACTAAATACTTTGCTGTAGATATTAAGTTATCCAGGTGTGGTTGAATTGACAACTCAGCTGCTAATACTTGCGAATATTCTTTGGCTCCCCTTGTGTCGAATCAATAAATTTGGGTGAATACTCTACCCTCAAAAGCTGTTGCGATCTCCTACACTTGTGGGTTATCAACGGCCTCTCTCTACGCAGCGCGCAACTGTCGGCTGGCTTGTAGGCGACCGTTTCCTGCGTGTTCAACTGCTCTTTGCGTGCGGTTGCTTGCGGTTCAAACGGCCGCGACGTGCTCTGCTCGCGTCCTGCCGCGCGCGCTCTTCTCTCACGTCCCTCCGGGTGCTCTACCCTCGTACCTCCACGCGCACTGCCAGTGTTTGGGGGCGGCACACGATCACGCACGTTAGTGTGCAAGCGGTTGCGCCGGGCGCGGCGCAACGATGCAGTTTCCCGCTGCAAAAACTGCCATGCGGACGCCCCGAGAATCGACGCCGCCCAGCCACCTTTTATTCATGTGGCCATTTACCTTCATCTCTCGTCTCACATGACACAATAAGCACACGCACAAGGACACATACAGAGAGGACATCCAGCGGTTCCAATGGCGCTCCCCGTGGCTCCAATGGCGCTCCCAGTGGCCGACGACGACAACGACGGGCAGTTCACTGCGCATCACGCAGTGGACACCCACGTGAGGGGAAGGCCCTCTTGGTGGTGTACACGAACGATCCGGTCTCGGTGGAGAGCTCCATCCAAACTATGGAGCAGTTCCTTGCTGAGGACAAGTACCGAGTGGTCGGCTTCGACCTCGAGTACACCATCGGTCGCGCCGGGCACGATTAGAAGGTTGGCATCGCCCAGTTGTGGATGCGACATGACGTCCTCATCTACCACTACCACCTTGCCACAAGGCCTTGTGGGCGTTTCTCCTGGTTTATCAACATCTCCGACTACAGTTTCGCTACGGTGGACACCACCAACGATCTAAAAGGGCTCAAGGTTTCGGACTTGAAATGCCCGAATCTTGTCAACATCCAGCACCACTACAAGGTCTGGGGCAGCGACAAAAACAAACTGAACTCCCTGGTTGACCTCGCCTCGGCCATCATTGACCCCTACTACGCGAAGATGAAGGAAGAGAGCAATAAGGAAAAGAACGCCTAGCACAGTATGTGGCATGAGAGACTGGATGAACAACATGTCAAGTATGCGGCCATGGACGCGTACACAAGCTAGGAGATGTATAGGCGGATCGTTGACATGAGGAACTGTCTTCTTCCTGACCCATACAATGGATCGAGCCACATAGCACTGGCGGGAGCATCACAAGAAGTACATGACTAGACGATGGTTTCTCCTACTTTAGAATGCATGCAATTGTTTATTGAGGTGTGTGCGAATGATCTGTCTAGTCACTTATGTAATTGGATGTTTATTTCAGTTATATATATACATGTTATTCTATTATAGACAAAGCAATTCAGATGTCTTATTAGCAACAATCGTCTATGTTATTATTAGTCTTCGCACACATTTCTGATTACGGACCTGTTTGCCGCGTATCACACACATCTTGCTCAATTGAACCGTTTCCATTGTGTTGCCTAATCACACACAGTTCATCCAAGTGAACCGTATACTATATATCGCACACACCTTCATCAAGCTACCCGTTTCTTTTGTTCCTTCTCATCCCAAACAGTTAATTGAGTTGAAACATATGCCCTGCATCGCACACGCAACGAAATTCTGAACCGTGTTTGATGCATCTGTCATCGCAAACGTTTTGCAGCTTTTTTGACGGGTTTTTACACTACCGTTTGCGATTATGGCATCACACACAGTTTCGTCGAAGGGTCTCTGATCATAGTGTCGCGTTTGGACCATCCCGCAGTAGTGGTAGGTTAACGTGGTTGATGTAGTCGAATGTCTTCATGATCCTACTGATCTAGTACCGAACGTACAACACCTCCGAGTTCATCACATGTTCAGCTCGATGACGGCCCTCGAACTCTTGATCCAGCAGAGGGTCGACGGAGAGTTCCGCCAGCACGACGGCGTGGTGACGGTGATGGTGATTTGATCCACGCAGGGCTTCGCCTAAGCACTACGACGCTATGACCCGAGGAGTAAACTGTGGAGGGGGCACCACACACGGCTAAGAGAACAATTGATGTGCTATGGGGTGCCCCCTGCCCCTATATATAAAGGAGGGTAGGAGGAGGCGGCCGGCCAGGGGGCGGCGCCATGGGGGGAGTCCTACTAGGACTCCACTCCTAGTAGGATTCGCCCCCCCCCCTTTCCTTTCTTCAGCAGAGGGAAATTGAAGGAGAGGAAGAGGGGGAGGGAAAGGGGGGCGCCGCCCCCTCCCCTAGTCCAATTCGGACTGCCATGGGGGGGAGGCCACCCCTTGTGGCCCTCCTCTCTCTCTCCACTGAGGCCCAGTAGGCCCATTAATTCCCCTGGGGGGTTCTGGCAACCCCTCGGTACTCCGGTAAAATACCCGAACCACTCGAAACCATCCCGATGTCCGAATACTACCTTCCAATATATTAATCTTTACCTCTCGACCATTTCGAGACTCCTCGTCATGTCCGTGATCTCATCCGGGAATCTAGACAAACTTCGGTCACCAAAAACACATAACTCATAAATCGTCATCGAACGTTAAGCGTGCGGACCCTACGAGTTCAAGTACTATGTAGACATGACCATATCTCCGGCCAATAACCAATAGCGAAACCTGGATGCTCACATTGGTTCGTACATATTCTACGAAGATCGTTATCGGTCAAACTGCAATAACAACATACGTTATTCCCTTTATCATCGGTATGTTAGTTGCCCGAGATTCGACCGTCGATATCATCATACCTAGTTCAATCTCGTTACCGGCAAGTCTCTTTACTCGTTCCGTAATGCGTCATCTCGTAACTAACTCATTAGTCACATTGCTTGCAAGGCTTTATAGTGATGTGCATTACCGATACTCAGAGTGACAAATCCTAATCTTGATCTATGCTAGCCCAACAAACACCTTTGGAGACACCTATAGAGCATCTTTATAATCACCCAGTTAGGTTGTGACGTTAGATAGCACACAAGGTGTTTGTAACATCCCAAAATTCTAAATTTTGGAATGTTATAATAAATAGATAGATTTGTTTGATTGTTTGATTGATTGAGTGTGATTGAGTGAAATTCGAAACTTTTTGAAAGTTAAATGAGAGGGAATAAAAGGACTTTCCCAAGCTTTCATTTTTGCATTTTTGATCTCCATGAATTCAAATTCTTTTCAAATACAAAACCCTTGAGTGAAGATGATATGACTTCTTCCATTTAATTAAATGAAAGGGTATTTGAAAATATTTGAATTTCATTTGGAAATATTTCCAATTCAGAAACTTTAAGCAACTCAATGATTTTCACAAGATAAGATAATATGACTTCTTCAAAATATATGAAATATGAGTTGGAAGTTTTAAAAGAATTAAATTCCAAGTTCTTTTGAATTTATTTTCAATTTGGAGTTATTTGAGTTTTATTCAAATTATTTTTCTCCAAAAAATAAATATATGGAGATTAGGGTAACATGATTCCCTACATCACAAAATTGGAGAGAAATAAATTTGAATTAATTTTGGTATTTTTAAAATGATTCTTATTGGATTTTATTAGAATAGTAGCCCTCTTTGCTTTATCTATATTTTTGTAGATTTTATTTGGTGCTACAAAAATGTCCATGTTGTAGAAAATCTTTTTCTGCAAATTTTGATATATAATATGCCTATATAGAATTTTATTTATTTTGTTTTATATCTTTTTGTTTGTCTTTGTTTAAAAAAATGTTTAAAAAAATTAGGCCGAGGCCGGCCCAGCCAGAGGCCGAGCCAGCCCAGCACCGTACCTCACCGCCCCGGCCCACTGGCCTTTCGGCCCAGCAGAAGCCCAGCCCGACGCCCGCGCTCGTCCCCGAGCTCCGCTCGGAGACCGCCGCCGACGTGTCTGTCGCGGACACCGCGCCCCGCCGCCTTTGCCCTAGCCCCTCCTCCACGCCTCCCGAGGCCTCCCTCCCCTATAAATCCCGCAGCCCCGCCGTCTCTCCTCTCCTCCTCTCGCATCGCGCCGCCGCACCACGCCGTCAACCGCCGTCGTCGCTGCTCCGCATCGCGCCGACCGAGACGCCATTGACCCCACCGCGGCCTCCGACCGCCGCTGGCGCCCCCGCGCACCCGTCGCCCTGCGCCGCCTCTTCCCGTACGCCTCGCCGTCTCCTCCGACGACCGGAGCTGCCGCCGGAGCCCCGTGCCGCCTTGCCGGAGCTCGCCGGTCCGATCAGCTCCGTAAACCGCCGGTTTTCTTTGAAAACCGCCGCGAACCGGTATAAACCGACCCCGGTTCTTTTCTTTAAGTTCGTTTTTAAAAAAAAACCTAGACTAGATCTGCTTAATTTTTTGGGTTTTATTAAATAGCGAACGCCCACTGTTTTGATCTTATAAATGAGCGTTTGTTATTTAGTCTTTTCGTTTTCTGGTTATTTACGCCAGGGACCTAGTTGTAGTTGTTTTATTTTACAGTTTATACCCTGTTTTTCAAACGCTCATAACTTTTTACTCATTAGTCCAAATCCAACGAAACCAACGCTCACTTCTTCGTTATGAACACCTCTATCCAGTAAACCAACTCAAACTTGTTTTTGAAAGTTTTAAAATTTGAATTCATCCGGATTTGTATTCAAACTTCGTTTGATCGTAACTTGAGTTCCGTAGCTCCGTTTGAGTTGATTCTTTTGCAAATCGAAGCTCTTGACCTAAACTTTCTGATAAGGCCAAATTCACCTAATTTTGGTACTGTTAGAAATTGTTTTATGTTGCAAGAGTTATTTGTTTGGTTTTGATGTTTTCCGAATTGTTTTCTTCGTTCTTTTCGATCTTTGAGTGATTGCTTATGTGTGGTTACTATTGCTTGCTTACGATAGATTGACCGGAGTGTGACAAGTAGATCTATCAAGAGTTTTGAGTGCGAGTCATCTTCGTCAACATTGCAGGCAAGTTCACACTTTGATCATATCCCTTTTCATACCCAGTTTTTATGCATTAGTTTCAACCCTCAAACATTGCATGAGTAGGATTGATAACATGTGGGTATTGGGAAGTAGTTTACGAGATAGGAACCTATTGCCCTACATTCAAACCTTGGGAGTTACTATTACGTTATGCTTATACTGCTATGCTATGCTCGTAGACGTGGATTGGGTTTTGAGAGTATTCATGACCGATGTGAGATTGTTAATTAATGGTTTACTTAAGGTGGCAACTTAAACACACATCTGGGTGGATTGAGGTACCTGGGTATTCCAGGATTGCCTGTCTAGGCACCTGGGTATTCCAGGATTGCCTATTTTTTTATGGACCGCCACCCAGGCTCAAAGGGATCATGAGATTATTCATACTAGAAACTTCCGTGTGCAGCCACAAGCCATTATGGGCTCTGGCATAGTTGATTAAGTCGTGCGAACTCTTACAGGGTAGACTAGCAGATGTAGGGGAAAGTAGGTGTACCGGTCTATCCAACGTAAGGTGCTAGCGCTTCTGAAAGACTATGTCTCGGTCATCCGTTTCTCAAACATCATGTAATGCGAGAAATCAAACGGAGGCGATCGAGTCTTGTGGGGAAAGTGCGCAAACCTCTGCAGAGTGTACAAACTAATCGTGGTTAGCCGTGTCCCCGGTTATGGACATCTTGAGTATCTAGTTCTTGGGTTATCCTGTTGATCTCATCATGTTACTTTAATTAATTTTGTTGGGTTTTAATGATGATGCTTAATTGGGATTGAGAATGCTGTCAACCATTCTCAATGTTTAACAACCACCATGATAGTTAAATAAAATTTATTCCTTTGTAGTAGGGAAAATTGGCTTTTCGCAAAAACAATATAACCATAGAGCTTTTCCACCAGCCAAATATGCATGTAGTGATAGCCATTGTTCATCATTTTCTCTATGGTGTGAATTTGCCAGTACATTCAATGTACTGACCCGTTTCGGGCTGCAACGTCTCATGTTGCAGGTTTCTTACGACGAGTAAGTGATACGTTAGGGTTTCGATTTCTACACTCAACTTTGCCGTTGGTGTTGATGGGAATCCACAACCTTGTTGCTTCCGCTATATGGATTGAGGTAATAGTATTTACGTTACTTTATACATGTGATTTACCTCTGTTATAAATCCTTCGAGTACTGTGTGTGTCAGCATACCGATCCAGGGATGACACTTTAGCACAGAGACTTGATCCATTCGGGTCGGGTCACTACAAGATGGTATCAGAGCACATGTTGACTGTAGGACGTGACCCTAGAAACTGGCAAGCCCATAGGAAGGACTTTCTCTAAAACTTTCTTTTTCAAAAAGATCGTTTACCTCTCTTCTCTTCTAAGCTTATTCAAATATTTCCCTTTTAGTGAGACCATACCCCTTTCCCTTTTTGACCACTCGAAGATTCGACGGATGAGACCACTCCAAGAAGGATAAGATATCGGACAACTAAGACAATTCGGAATGGAGAGGATTTTACCATACATTATGATAATGGAAACTACAACTGTTGAAGACTCTGAAGACTAGGAGAATTTGAAGGCTCTAAAGAATTTCCAGATTTGGTATGACCTAGGAAAGTTACGCTTATGGAACTTGACAGACTATGGAAACTGTCAATACCCGAGATCCAGGTGTATCGGAGAAAGACCAGAAAATGGAGAGTTAAAAACTCAAAGTTCTGTCAAGGAAAAACCCTAAGGCAGAAGATATCAACTATGGAGAGATAGCTCATGCAAATGACAAGGGAAGAAACACGGCTATCCACGATGTTATCGCCAGCTTATGGTATTTTCACCGTGCTGAGTTAAAGCATGCATATGCATGGAAGGATTGGATGGTAGAAGGCTGATGGAGCACCTATCACCAAGATGAAGTTTTAACCTTAGCTGATGTAACACCGGGATCTGGAGCATTACATCAAGGATTTTAAGATGGACCTTTAGGAAGCTATATTTGACAAGAAGCATTTCGTGAAGAACTCAGGATCCAGAAGCTGAAAGTAGGCAAGCTGGAGGAGCAAAACTTTGAGATACAGGAGATTCGTCAAGAACTGAAGGACAGTAGGATCATGGTTCATGTCGAGGTTGATGAAATCCAGAAGTTGGAATGCAACTCCAGAAAATATTGAAGGACGCCACAAGAGACTTCGCGTCAACGGAGATGATCTGGCAAAAAGGATAAGCACGATTGGAAGAAGCCATCGAAGACATGAACAAGGCTTGAAGAGTTTGGCGACGTTGACCTTTAGAAGACCAAACCCCTGTTCTATACCTGCGTTAGATGCGACGATTGTGAGCTATCATTTGTTTGATGTTTTTCCGACAGCCACAATAAAATTTGTCTTTTAAAAACCTTTGTTTGTATTGTGTGCATCCCTCTCGATCTCTCTTATCTCACCCCATAACCCATGGACCCAATAGATGATGAATGGAGATGAGCTTGTATTTTCGGGACCGATGAGTCAATTCGAGACAGACCGATGGATTGAGAACATGGAGGATCATATGGAGAACAACCCTATAGTCGGAAAGGATATGGCCCAACATGCTCTTCAATGCTTTGAAAGAGGTGCTGCTACTTGGTGGAGGATGTACCAAACCATCAATGGATGGCAAGGAGTAACCACTTGGAAAGAATTTAAGTTGACTTTGCTAAAGTCTCAGTTTATGTCCCAAAAATTTAAGCCTTATGGAAAGGATATGAAGAAAACTTGTGCATGCAAGCTTTGTGGAGAAATAGGACACAACCATAAAGAACACAAGGATGAATGCCCTAATTGTGAAGGAAGTCACCCAGCTGAAGAATGCCCAACTAGGCAGATCACTTGTTTCTTGTGTGAAGGGACTACCCACTACCCTGCACAGTGTCACATTTACCCCATGGTACAAAGAACCACCCAGCAGAAAAAAGAAGCAATGAAAGGAGCCCTAATGGGAATTTTAAAAGAACCTGCGATGAAGGAAGAGGTGGAGGACACACCCAAAGAGGAATCAATTAAACCCTACACTAAGTCTTGCTATTCATGTGGAGAAGAAGGACACATCTCCCAGAATTGTATGAAGGGGGATCTAGTAGAATTCCCGACGGAGGAAGTAGAATATGACCCACAGGAAATAGAAGCTCTGATTGGAATGGAAAAGTCCAGAAAGAGAAGTAGATTGGATTCCAGGAAGGATCTGAGTCATGTCACCTGCTATAGGTGCAAGGAGTCAGGGCACTACCTCAGCAATTGCCCAAAAAGGAAGCCAAGGACCCAAGTAGGCTATATAATCACAAGGAAACCTCGAAACTTGCCAGAACTAATATGTTTCCATTGTAATGAAGCAAGGCACTTTGCCAGAGATTGTCCGAAGGAGAAGGAGACTTGTGGTAAATAGTTGAGTTTGTAACAGAAGAAATATAGTAGTAGTAGTGAGAACATTTTTCCTTTATATTGAGGTGTTGAGTTGAGGCATGTAATGGAAAAACAAGAGATTGTAATAATTTGAGAATCAATAAAGTTAGCAGTGTTGGTACTGATTTGGATTTTATGAGCTACTCTATGAGGAAAGATGTTGACCATTTTCGAGGATATGAGAAATATGGTCTATGAAATATTGGAGCATTTTAAGGGTGGTAGTACCCTGTAAGAACCGTTGACCCCTGGAAAAGATAAGGATACCCCACTGAGTGGATTTCAGACAAAATAAATACGAGTTTTGTCTTGATATGTGTGATACCCCAAGAGTGTGTGGGATGAAGTTGGAGACCGTCAGTTGTTGGACCTAATGTGATCAAGGAGTCAGAAGAGAAGGTTAAGATAATTCGAGATAGACTGAAGGTAGCTCAGTCCAGGAAGAAGAGTTATGCAGACTCAAAAACGCAAGGAGGTAGTCTATGAAATTGGAGAAAGAGCATGTCCTCGTGTGTCCCCTCTGCGAGGAGTTAAAACGATTTGGAGTTAAGGGGAAGTTAGCCCCGAGATTTGTAGGACCATACCGAGTTCTGGAACGTATGGGAGAAGTGGCCAACAAGTTGGAGTCACCCGAAGGACTATGAGGAGTTCAGTTTGTGTTTCACATTTCCCAGTTGAAGAAGTACCATGCAGAGATGGCCAATATTCCCCTGTAAGGACGCTTGACCCTGGAAAGGATAATGATGTTCCACGAAATGGAGTATGGACTTCATAAGTATAAGTTTTTATCTCTGTATGAGGGATATCCCACGAGGATGAAGAGATGAATTACTATTGGATATAAAGGAGGTATGATGTTGGAAATATGGATCAAGGGAAATTCCATGATGAGTCTGAGTAATCAGGTCTTAGTTTGGTGCCAATAGAAGTAAGAAGGACAGTACAATTGGATGGATTTAAGAATACTAGGAAGCTGGAAGTTGGAATAATGATCAGTTGCCCGATGATAAGTTCAAGGACTACAAGTGATGACATGGGCCATAACCCACAGGCCCCAGGACCTGCCAAGAAGCAAGCACACCCTTGCTAAAGGAAAAACCCTGGAAGAGATTACGGCCTTACCCACCGACGATCTTATAGGAGTTAGGCAAAACCTGAGGGTTGGGAAGGAACGATAGATGTTTGTCTGGCTTGCAGAATCCATGGATTTATCCGAACTTGGTTCGTCGACAAGAGAAATTCTGCAATGCTTGTGAGGATGACCGAGTGTTAGAATGCGAGATTCGCTAAACCATATACAAGGTAATGATTTGGGTGTGGGATGGATTGATCACCATACCGACTTACTCTTATTATTCGCCTTGTTATGTGGGATGGTAAATCTGAGTGACTCATCTATAGTAGAGAGACGACGATATCAAAACCTTGTTTGAACCTTAGAATGGTATAAGTATTTTTTCCCTTGTACACGGCAGTTGTTGCCAACCGTAGGTTATACGATGAGGTTAAACCCAGACCCATTTGCTACAGGAGAAACCATAAATTGTTGACCACCATGAGATACCGATAGTTGTTTAGCATTGGCGCCAGACCCGTCAGCTAAGAAGACCCAGTCTCGGAAGAACCTTACCAAGATAAAAGGACACAAGAATTGAGGAAAAGGTTATGCCACTACCGGAAGAGCCCAGAGAAGAATTTTCCCGACGATTTGAGAAGACCGGCCCCGTCAAGAATGAGGATGGAGTATATGAGTATTGATGGGACCGCAACCATGTTTTTAAGGGTGTTAGCACCCCAGATCCCTTGTGATGATCGATGGATTTTGAGAAGACCCCCAAACCCTAACCTTTTTCTTGCTAGCCTCTCTGAATCTCGAGGACGAGATTCATTTTAAGGGTGGTAGGTTTGTAACATCCCAAAATTCTAAATTTTGGAATGTTATAATAAATAGATAGATTTGTTTGATTGTTTGATTGATTGAGTGTGATTGAGTGAAATTCGAAACTTTTTGAAAGTTAAATGAGAGGGAATAAAAGGACTTTCCCAAGCTTTCATTTTTGCATTTTTGATCTCCATGAATTCAAATTCTTTTCAAATACAAAACCCTTGAGTGAAGATGATATGACTTCTTCCATTTAATTAAATGAAAGGGTATTTGAAAATATTTGAACTTCATTTGGAAATATTTCCAATTCAGAAACTTTAAGCAACTCAATGATTTTCACAAGAGAAGATAATATGACTTCTTCAAAATATATGAAATATGAGTTGGAAGTTTTGAAAGAATTAAATTCAAAGTTCTTTTGAATTTATATTCAATTTGGAGTTATTTGAGTTTTATTCAAATTATTTTTCTCCAAAAAATAAAATATATGGAAATTAGGGTAACATGATTCCCTACATCACAAAATTGGAGAGAAATACATTTGAATTAATTTTGGTATTTTTAAAATGATTCTAATTGGATTTTATTAGAACAGTATCCCTCTTTGCTTTATCTGGATTTTTGTAGATTTTATTTGGTGCTACAAAAATGTCCATGTTGTAGAAAAAAATTCTGCAAATTTTGATATATAATATGCCTATATAGAATTTTACTACTTTTGTTTTATTTCTTTTTGTTTGTTTGTGTTTAAAAAAATGTTTATAAAAAAATTAGGCCGAAGCCGACCGAGCCAGCCCAGCACCGCACCTCACCGCACCGGCCCACTGGCCTTTCGGCCCAGCAGAGGCCCAACCCGACGCCCGCGCTCGTCCCCGAGCTCCCCTCGGAGACAGCCGCCGCCGTGTCCGCCGCGGACACCGCGCCCCACCGCCTTTGCCCTGGCCCCTCCTCCACGCCTCCCGAGGCCTCCCTCCCCTATAAATCCCGCAGCCCCGCCGCCTCTCCTCTCCTCCTCTCGCATCGCGCTGCCGCACCACGCCATCAACCGCCGCCGCCGCTGCTCCGCATCGCGCCGGCCGGGATGCCATTGACCCCACCGCTGCCTCCGACCGCCGCTGGCGCCCCCGCGCACCCGTCGCCCCGCGCCGCCTCTTCCCGTACGCCTCGTCGTCTCCTCCGACGACCGGAGCCGCCGCCGGAGCCCCGTGCCGCCTCGCCGGAGCTCGCCGGTCCGATCAGCTCCGTAAACCGCCGGTTTTCTTCGAAAACCGCCGCGAACCGGTATAAACCGACCCCGGTTCTTTTCTTTAAGTTCGTTTTTAAAAAAAAACTAGATTAGATCTGCTTATTTTTTTTGGGTTTTATTAAATAGCGAACGTCCACTGTTTTGATCTTATAAACGAGCGTTCGTTATTTAGTCTTTCCGTTTTCTGGTTATTTACGCCAGGGACCTAGTTGTAGTCGTTTTATTTTACAGTTTAGCCCCTGTTTTTCAAACGCTCATAACTTTTTACCCATTAGTCCAAATCCAACGAAACCAACGCCCACTTCTTCGTTATGAACCCCTCTATCCAGTAATCCAACTCAAACTTGTTTTTGAAAGTTTTAAAATTTGAATTCATCCAGATTTGTATTCAAACTTTGTTTGGTCGTAACTTGAGTTTCGTAGCTCCGTTTGGGTTGATTCTTTTGCAAATCGAAGCTCTTGACCTAAACTTTCTGATAAGGCCAAATTCACCTAATTTTGGTACTGTTAGAAATTGTTTTATGTTGCAAGAGTTATTTGTTTGGTTTTGATGTTTTCCGAATTGTTTTCTTCGTTCTTTTCGATCTTTGAGTGATTGCTTATGTGTGGTTACAATTGCTTGCTTACGATAGATTGACCGGAGTGTGACGAGTAGATCTATCAAGAGTTTTGAGTGCGAATCATCTTCATCAACATTGCAGGCAAGTTCACACTTTGATCATATCCCTTTTCATACCCAGTTTTTATGCATTAGTTTCAACCCTCAAACATTGCATGAGTAGGATTGATAACATGTGGGTATTGGGAAGTAGTTTATGAGGTAGGAACCTATTGCCCTACATTCAAACCTTGGGAGTTACTATTACGTTATGCTTATACTGTTATGCTATGCTCGTAGACGTGGATTGGGTTTTGAGAGTATTCATGACCGATGTGAGATTGTTAATTAATGGTTTGCTTAAGGTGGCAACTTAAACACACATCTGGGTGGATTGAGGTACCTGGGTATTCCAGGATTGCCTGTCTAGGCACCTGGGTATTCCAGGATTGCCTGTTTATTTATGGACCGCCACCCAGGCTCAAAAGGATCATGAGATTATTCATACTAGAAACTTCCGTGTGCAGCCACAAGCCATTATGGGCTCTGGCATAGTTGATTAAGTCGTGCGAACTCTTACAGGGTAGACTAGCAGATGTAGGGGAAAGTAGGTGTACCGGTCTATCCAATGTAAGGTGCTAGCGCTTCTGAAAGACTATGTCTCGGTCATCCGTTTCTCAAACATCATGTAGTGCGAGAAATCAAACGGAGGCGATCGAGTCTTGTGCGGAAAAGTGCGCAAACCTCTGCAGAGTGTACAAACTAATCATGGTTAGTCGTGTCCCCGGTTATGGACATCTTGAGTATCTAGTTCTTGGATTATCCTATTGATCTCATCATGTTACTTTAATTAATTTTGTTGGGTTTTAATGATGATGCTTAATTGGGATTGAGAATGCTGTCAACCATTCTCAATGTTTAACAACCACCATGATAGTTAAATAAAATTTATTCCTTTGTAGTAGGGAAAAATTGGCTTTTCGCAAAAACAATAAAACCATAGAGCTTTTCCACCAGCAAAATATGCATGTAGTGATAGCCATTGTTCATCATTTTCTCTATGGTGTGAATTTGCCAGTACATTCAATGTACTGACCCGTTTCAGGATGCAACGTCTCATGTTGTAGGTTTCTTACGACGAGTAAGTGATACGTTAGGGTTACGATTTCTACACTCAACTTTGCCGTTGGTGTTGATGAGAATCCACAACCTTGTTGCTTCCGCTATATGGATTGAGGTAATAGTATTTACGTTACTTTATACATGTGATTTACCTCTATTATAAATCCTTCGAGTACTGTGTGTGTCAGCATACCGATCCAGGGATGACACTTAAGCACAGAGACTTGATCCATTCGGGTCGGGTCGCTACAGTGTTCCTCCAGTATTCGGGAGTTGCATAATCTCATAGTTAGAGGAATATGTATAAGTCATGAAGAAAGCAAAAGCAATAAAACTTAACGATCATTACGCTAAGCTAACGGATGGGTCTTGTCCATCACATCATTCTCTAATGATGTGATCTCGTTCATCAAATGACAACACATGTCTATAGTTAGGAAACTTAACCATCTTTGATTAACGAGCTAGTTAAGTAGAGGCATACTACGGACACTATGTTTTGTATATGTATTCACACATGTACTAAGCTTTCGGTTGATACAATTCTAGCATGAATAATAAACATTTATCATTATATAAGGAAATATAAATAACAACTTTATTATTGCCTCTAGGGCATATTTCCTTCAGTCTCCCACTTGCACTAGAGTCAATAATCTAGATTACATAGTAATGATTCTAACACCCATGGATTCTTGGTGCTGATCATGTTTTGCTCGTGGAAGAGGTTTAGTCAACGTGTCTGCAACATTCAGATCTGTATCTATCTTGCAAATCTCTATGTCTCCCTCCGTGACTTGATCGCAGATGGAATTGAAGCGTCTCTTGATGTATTTGGTTCTCTTGTGAAATCTTGATTCCTTTGCTAAGGCAATTGCTCCAGTATTGTCACAAAAGATTTTCATTGGACCTGATGCACTAGATATTACACCTAGATCGGATATGAACTCCTTCATTTGCTGCTTCCGAAGCAGCTATGTCCTCCGCTTCACACATAGATCCCGCCACGACGCTCTGCGTGGAATTGCACCAACTGATGACTCCACCATTCAATATAAATACGTATCCGGTTTGCAACTTAGAGTCATCCGGATCAGTGTCAAAGCTTGCATCGACATAACCATTTACGACAATCTCTTTGTCACCTCCATAAATGAGAAACATATCCTTAGTGCTTTTTAGGTATTTCAGGATGTTCTTGACCATTGTCCAGTGATCCACTCCTGGATTACTTTGGTACCTTCCTGCTAAACTTATAGCAAGGCACACATCAGGCCTAGTACACAACATTGCATACATGATAGAACCTATGGCTGAGGCATAGGGAATGACTTTCATTTTCTCTCTATCTTCTGCAATGGTCGGGCATTGAGTCTGACTCAACTTCACACCTTGTAACACAGGCAAGAACCCTTTCTTTGACTGGTCTATTTTGAACTTCTTCAAAACTTCATCAAAGTATGTGCTTTGTGAAAGTCTAATTAAGCGTCTTGATCTATCTCTATAGATCTTGATGCCCAATAAAAGTAGCTTCACCGAGGTCTTTCATTGAAAAAATCTTATTCAAGCATCCTTTTATGCTATCCAGAAATTATGTATTTTTTCCAATCAACAATATGTCATCCACGTATAATATTAGAAATGCTACCGAGCTCTCGCTCACTTTCTTGTAAATACATGCTTCTCCAAAAGTCTGTATAAAACCATATGCTTTGATCACACTATCAAAGCGTATATTCCAACTCCGAGATGCTTGCACCAGTCCATAAATGGATCGCTGGAGCTTGCACACTTTTTTAGCACCTTTAGGATCGACAAAACCTTCTGGTTGCATCATATACAACTCTTATTCAAGAAATCCATTAAGGAATGTAGTTTTGACATCCATTTGCCAAATTTCATAATCATAAAATGCGGCAATTGCTAACATGATACGGACAGACTTAAGCATCGCTACGGGTGAGAAGGTCCCATCGTAGTCAACTCCTCGAACTTGTCGAAAAACTTTCGCAACAAGTTGATCTTTGTAGACAGTAACATTACCGTCAGCGTCAGTCTTCTTCTTGAAGATCCATTTATTCTCTATGGCTTACCGATCATCTGGCAAGTCAACCAAAGTCCACACTTTGTTCTCATACATGGATCCCATCTTAGATTTCATGGCCTCAAGCCATTTCACAGAATCTGGGCTCATCATCGCTTCCTCATAGTTAGTAGGTTCGTCATGGTTGATGACCCACAAGTATAGGGGATCAATTGTAGCTCTTTTCGATAAGTAAGAGTGTCGAACCCAACGAGGAGCAAAAGGAAATAACAAGTATTTTCAGTAAGGTAATGTCAGCAAGTGCTGAGATTGTAAGTAGCGGAGTAGTTTGATAGCAAGATAATTAGTAACGAGCAAGTAACGGTAGTAGTAACAAAAGTGCAGAAAGGTAGCCCAATCCTTTTGAGGCAAAGGATAGGCTAAAACAGTCTCTTATGATAAGCAAAGCATTCTTGAGGGTACACGGGAATTTCATCTAGTCACTTTCATCATGTTGGTTTGGTTTATGTTCGCTACTTTGATAATTTGATATGTGGGTGGACCGGTGCTTAGGTGATGTTCTTACTTGAAAAAACCTCCCACTTATAATGAAACCTCCTGTAAGCATCTGCAACTACGAGAAAAGTATTAAGAATAAATTCTAACCATAGTTCAAAACTTTTGGATCCAATTGGTCCCTTACGAAATAGCGCGTAAACTAGGGTTTAAGCTTCTGACACTCTCGCAACCCACCATCTAATTGCTACTCCACAATGCATTCCATTAGGCCCAAATATGGTGAAGTGTCATGTAGTCGACATTCACATAACACCACTAAGGGAATAACAACATACATACTATCAAATTATCGAACACATATCAAGTTCACATGATTACTTGCAACATGATTTCTCCCGTGACCTCAAGAACAAAAGTAACTACTCACAAATGATAAATATGCTCATGATCAGAGGAGTATTAAATGGCATAATGGATCTGAACATATAATCTTCCACCAAACAAACCATATAGTAATCAACTACAAGATGTAATCAACACTACTGGTCACCCACAAGCACCAATCTATAGTTTCGGTAACAAGATTGAACACAAGAGATGAACTCGGGTTTGAGAGGAGATGGTGCTGTTGAACATGTTGATGGAGATTGCCCTCCCCAAGATGGGAGAGTTATTGGTGATGATGATGATGATGATTTCCCCCTCCGGGAGGGAAGTTTCCCCGGCGGAATCGCTCCGCTGGAGGGCAAAAGTGCTCCTGCCCAAGTTCCGCCTCGAGACGGCGGCGCTCCGTCCCCAAAGTCTCCTCCTTATTTTTTCTAGGTCAATATGACTTATATACCAGAAGATGGGCACCGGAGGTGGGCCGAGGAGGCCACTCCCAACATACGCCTGGGGGGCCTGGCACGCCCAGGTGGGTTGTGCCCACCTGGTGGCCCCCTATGGTGTTTATTGGCTCCAGTATTTCTTAAATAATCCATAAAAAATCTATGTGAAGTTTCAGCTCATTTGGAGTTGTGCAGGATAGGTAGCTTGACGTAGCTTTTCCAGGTCCAGATTTCCAGCTGCCGGAATTCTCCCTCTTGGTGTGTTCCTTGCAAATTATGAGAGAAAAGGCATTAGAATTACTCCAAAAAGCATTATTGTGGATAAAAACATTATAAATAATAGTAAGAAAACATGATGCAAAATGGACATATCAACTCCCCCAAGCTTAGACCTCGCTTGTCCTCAAGCAAAAACCGAAATCAAAAAACATGTCCACATGCTTTGAGAGAGAGGTGTCGACAAAAACAAAATACGGACATAGAAGCATCATGTTGATTATTATAACAGCAACAAAATTAAACATAGGACTTTTATTATTGAACTTTTATCATATAATTGTCATGAATAAGTAATAGTTGATCACACAATCGAAGTATAGAGCAAAAACTCTATTATAAACCAACAAACTATGTTCTCAGTCAACTTTGCAACTACAACTCGTCATCTTTTCAGGAAGGGTCACGCGTCGGAGCCTTTAGGCAAGTCCACATACTCAACCATCATACAGTCTTCTATGATTGCTAACACTCACCTCTTACCCATGAGCAAAACGTTTCAACCGGACACATAGAAAGATAGGGGCTTATAGTTTTGCCTCCCAACATACTCACCTCAAGGGTGATGTAAAAAATAATAACTCATGCCATCTATATTCAACTGGACATATGTGCCTACATCTTTCCTCACCACATGATGCTTGCCAAAGGAGAAAAATAAAAGGAATAGAAGGAAAACTTTGACTCTTTGCATAAAAGTAAGTGCATAAAAATACAGGTTAGGCCCTTCGCAGAGGGAAGCATAGGTTGCCATGCGCTTATTTGTTTGTATGCTCAATCCCTTAGTGCAAGAGAATGTCACGTTGTATTGCCCCTTAAGATGGAAACCTTTATTATGCAGTCTGTCGCTTTTATTCTTTGTCATCCAAGTTCGTACAATGCTCAATTTTCTCTTACACTAAATGATCTCACACTTTTAGAAACAATTTTTATTGCCTTTTTGCACTGATGACAACTTACTTGAGGGTTCTTGTTCAATCCCTAGGTAGGTATGGTGGACTTGAAAAAGATTTGGGTTTAAGGGTTTTTGGATGCACAAGTAGTATCTCTACTTAGTGTGGAATTTTTGGCTAGCAAAGATAGGGGGCAAGCACCACATGTTAAAGGATCTATAACAATATGACTTCTATGTGAATATAAACAAACATAAACCATTAAGTTGCCTTCCTTGTCCAGCGTCAACAATTTTGGCATATAATATTTTGATGAGGGCTCATAATCACAAAAGATTTCTAGGATAGTATATCTATATGCGAATCTTCTTTTCCCTTATTAATTCTTTCATGAGTTGCATCATTGACTAATGATATGTTTGTCAATCTCTAATAATATTTTCTACTTATACTTTTCCTTATGTGGTGCTATCACCTACCATAGGATTAGTATATAATCTTGTTAATTTATTTCCCTTCTCTTTTTCTTTCTTTCTTTCTTTTCTTTATTTGCAACATGAGAGTAAAGAAAGCAAAAACTCAAACTAACTTTATTATATAACTTGCACATGATTACAAGGATAGATCACTAAGCAAACTCTCATAGGAGAAACGATCGAACTAAACTTTATTTCATCTAAAAGCAAATGATCAAACTAGGATAAGTAAAAGCAAAAGGATAGTGGGATGATACGATACCGGGGCACCTCCCCCAAGCTTGGCGGAAGCCAAGGGGAGTGCCCATACCCGATACTCAATTCTCCTTTGGTGGTGAAGAAGATGATGGTGATGAAGGAGAGATCTTGTCCTCGGATTTCCGTGGCAATGGTGGTGGTCAAAAAGTGCAGGGTTTCCCTTTTGCTTCCTCCAACTTCTGACGGAGAATAAAATTTTCCATCATTAATGCACAATTATCTATCTCGAGTTTTATCATCCTCTTCTTCTTCTTCGGAGGTCCAGCTATATTGCTCCTCATCCCCATAGGACTTGGGGTTCGCGATCAGATCAACAACATAGCTCTCACCCTCAGAGTTTTGGGAGGACATATTATCAGATCTATACAGAAAACAGCAAGAAAAGAGAACAAAGGATTTCTTCGCGATACGGTGGTTAACAGGGTCGGGAAGTATATATAGATTTTTTTATCTTGGAGGACAAGCATACAGAAGAATAATGGAGTAAAGAAGGTGTCCCAGGTGGGCACAACCCACCTGGGCGCGCCTGGCTGCCTGGCGCGCCCTGGTGTCTTTTGCCCACCAGGGGACGCTTCCTGGAAGTTTCTTTATTTCCAAAATTTTAAAATATTCTAAAACTGATAAAAAATATTTTTGCGGATTTTTCAGAGTCCTTTTACTTACCGTATCACGTACCTCTTTATTTTCACGATTCTGGAGTGTACCAGAAGGACTCTTTTATGTGTTGTTCCGGTGTCAAAGTTTGGATAATATTACTTTCAACATTGATAAGCGTACCTGAGATATAATGCTTTATTCGTTGCCCATTGACAACCTTCGGGTTAGTACCTTCAGAGTTATTTATTTGGATGGCTCCAGACCGGTAAACCTCCTCGATGATGTATGGGCCTTCCCATTTTGAGAGGAGCTTTCCTGCAAAAAATCTAAAACGAGAGTTGTACAAAAGAACGTATTCTCCAACTTTAAACTCACGCTTTTGAATTGTTTTTTCATGCCATCTTTTAACTTTTTCTTTGAATAACTTTGCATTCTCATAAGCTTGGGTTCTCCATTCATCTAAGGAGCTTATATCGAATAACCTCTTCTCACCAGTAAGTTTGAAATCATAGTTGAGTTCTTTACTACCCAATATGCTTTATGTTCTAACTCAAGAGGCAAATGACAAGCTTTCCCATAAACAATTTTATAAGGAGACATACCCATAGGAATTTTATATGCTATTCTATAAGCCCAAAGTGCATCATCTAATTTCTTAGACCAATTCTTCCTGGACCTATTGACAGTCTTTTGCAAAAGTAATTTTATTTCTGTATTGCTAAGTTCAACTTGACCACTAGACCGAGGATGATAGGGTGATGCAATTCTATGGTTAACATCATACTTGGCAAGCATTTTACGGAAAGCACCATGAATAAAGTGTGAACCACCATCAGTCATTAAATATCTATGGACTCCAAACCTGGGGGAAATAACTTCCTTAAGCATTTTAATAGAGGTGTTGTGATCAGCACTACTGGTTGGAATGTCTTCTACCCATTTAGTAACATAATCAACAGCAACCAAAATATGTGTATACCCATTAAAGGAAGGAAAAGGTCCCATGTAATCAAATCCCCAAACATCAAATGGTTCAACAGCAAGCGAATAATTCATAGGCATTTCTTGACGCTTATCAATATTACCTATTCTTTGACATTCATCACAAGAAGAGACAAACTTACGGGCATCCTTGAAGAGAGTAGGCCAATAAAATCCAGATTGCAATACCTTGTGAGCAGTTCTATCTCCAGCGTGATGCCCTCCATAAGCCTCGGAGTGACATTTCCATAGGATGTGTCCCCGTTCATGCTCAGGTACGCAACATCTAATAATACCATCTACTCCTTCTTTATAAAGATGTGGGTCATCCCAAAATTATGTCTTAAATCATAGAAGAATTTTTTCTTTTGCTGGTATGTAAAGCTAGGTGGTAAATATTTAGCAACAATGTAATTAGCATAGTCAGCATACCAAGGAGTACTATGAGAAACATTTATTGCAGCTAACTGCTCATTAGGAAATCCATCATCAATAGGTAGTGGGTCATCAAGTACATTTTCAAGCCTAGACAAGTTATCAGTTACGGGGTTCTCAGCTCCTTTTCTATCAATGATATGTAAATCAAATTCTTGTAACAAGAGAACCCAACAAATAAGTCTAGGTTTAGCATCTTTCCTTTCCATAAGATATTTAATAGCAGCATGGTCTGTGTGAACAGTTACTTTGGAATCAACAATATAATATCTAAATTTATCACAAGCAAACACCACTGCTAAGAATTATTTTTCAGTAGTAGCATAATATCTCTGAGCACTATCTAGAGTTTTACTAGCATAATGAATGACATTCAATTTCTTATCAACTCTTTGTCCTAGAACAACACCAACAACATAATCACTAGCATCACACATAATTACAAAAGGCAAGTTCCAATCAAGTGATTGAACAATAGGTGCAGATATTAAGGCTTTCTTGAGTGTTTCAAAGGCTTCTAAACAGTCATCATAAAAAACAAAAGGAATATCCTTTTGTAGAAGATTAGTAAGAGGCCTAGAAATTTTAGAAATGTCTTTGATAAATCTCCTATAAAAACCAGCATTTCCTAGGAAACTATGAATACCTTTGATGTCCTTAGGACATGGCATTTTCTCAATTGCATCAACCTTAGCTTGGTCCACTTCAAAACCTCTTTCAGAAATTTTATGACCCAAGACAATGCCCTCATTAACCATAAAGTTGCACTTCTCCCAATTCGAGACAAGATTTGTTTGTTCACATCTCTGCAAAACTCGCTCAAGATTGCTTAGACAATCATCAAAAGATTTCCCATAAACAGAAAAGTCATCCATGAAAACCTCAACAATCTTTTCACAAAAACCAGAGAATATAGCAGTCATGCATCTTTGAAAGGTAGCAGGTGCATTACATAAACCAAAAGGATACGTCTATAAGAATAAGTTCCAAAGGGACAAGTAAAAGTGGTCTTTTCTTGATCAGGTTGAGAAACATGTATTTTTCAAAAGCCAGACTATCCATCTAGGAAGCAAAAGTGTGTGTGCTTAGATAGTATTTCAAGCATTTGATCAATAAAAGGCAAAGGGTAATGATCTTTTCCAATTGCTTTGTTTAATTTAATGTAATCAGTTACCATTCTATAGCATGTAACAATTCTTTGTGGAATAAGTTCATTCTTATCATTAGGAACAACAATAATACCTCCTTTCTTAGGGACACAATGAACAAGACTTACCCTTCTACTGTCAGCTATAGGATAGATTATACCTGCTTCCAGAAGTTTAAATATTTCCGTTCTTACCACTTCGTTCATTTTTGGATTCAACTGATGTTGGTGATCAACAACGGGTTTAGCATCAGGTTCGATATTAATTTTGTGTTGACATAGAGTGGGACTAATGCCCTTTAAATCATCCAGAGTATATCCAATAGCAGCCAGGTGCTTCCTTAGAGCTTTCAATAATCTTTCTTCTTCATGTTCTGAAAGGTTAGCACTAATAATAACAGGATATATTTTATTTTCATCAAGATAAACATATTTCAAAGTGTCCGGCAATTGTTTTAATTCAAACTTAGGATCACCTTTAGGTGGAGGAGGACCTCCTAGAGTTTCAATAGACAAATTGTGTTTAAGCAGAGGACGTTGTTCAAAGAAAACCTTATCTATTTCATTTCATCCATGCATATGTAAATCATTTTCATGGTCTAGCAAATATTGTTCTAAAGTATCAGTAGGTGGAACAACAATAGAAGCAAGACCAATTGATTCATCCTTACTAGGCAATACTTTTTCATGATGATTTCTACTAAACTTGGAAAAATTAAACTCATGAGACTCATCACCAAAGCTAACACCAACATTTTGTTTCTTACAATCTAGCTTGGCATTAACTGTATTCAAGAAAGGTCTACCAAAGATAATGGGACAAAAGTCATCTTGTGGGGAACCAAGAACAAGAAAATCAGTAGGGTATTTAATTTTCCCACACAAGACTTCAACATCTCTAATAATCCCAACTGGTGAAATGGCTCTATTAGCAAGTTTAATAGTAACATCTATTTCTTCTATCTTAGCAGGTGCTATGTCTTTCATGATTTCTTCATATAAAGTGTAAGGAATAGCACTCACACTAGCACCCATGTCACATAAACCATGATAACAGCAATCTCCTATTTTAACTGAAATAACAGGCATGCCAATAACAGGTCTATGTTTATCTCTTTTATCAGGTTTAGCAATTCTAGCAGCTTCTTCACAGAAGTAAATAACATGCCCATCCATATCTTCTTCCAAGAGATCTTTAACCATAGCAATACTAGGTTTTTCTTTAATTTGTTCATCGGGTTTAGGTGTTCTAATATAGCTATTGTTAACCACACTTGAAAATTTAGCATCTTAATCCTAATAGGGAAAGGTGGTTTCTTAATATAAGCAGAAGGAACACCTAGATCAACATTATAAAGTATTGTTTCTTCCTTAACTCGTACTGGTTCTTTAATTTCTTCTTTAATAGGTGGGTGATATTTAAACCACTTCTCCTTAGGGAGTTCAACATGAGTAGCAAATGATTACAAAAGGAGGCTACTATCTCAGAGTCAAGTCCATATTTAGTGCTAAACTTTTGAAAAGCATCAATATCCATAAAAGATTTAACACAATCATACTTAAGTTTAATACTTGACTCTTTACCTTCGTCGAGTTCCCAATATTCAGAGTTGCATTTAATTCTTTCCAAAAGATCCCACCATAATTCAATAGTCTTCTTCATAAATGAACCAGCACAAGAAGTATCAAGCATGGTTTGATCATTACGAGAAAGCCGAGCATAAAAATTATGGATAATAATTTCTCTTGAGAGCTCATGATTGGGGCATGAATATAACATTGAACTAATCCTCCCCCTACATAGAGCGATACTTTCTCCTTCACGACGCCAAAAATTATATATATATATAATTCTGATCACGCTGAACTAGATGCATAGGATAAATTTTTTGGTGGAACTACAATTTCAAACAATTCCAATTCCATGATCCAATATCATCACATAGCCTATACCATGCAAATGCTTTTCCCTTCAAAGATAAAGGGAAAACCTTTTTCATCACTTCATCCCTGGGTAAACCTGCAAGCTTAAACAATCCATAGATTTGTTCCACACATATCAAGTGCATATCAGGATGTTCGGTTCCATCTCCTGCATAAGGATTAGCTAGCAGTTGTTCTATCATACCCGATGGAATTTCATATTCAATATTTTCAGTAGGTGCAGTAGGTTGAGGGGTAGCTAATTGTGGTTCGAGACGAGGTGAAGATACCCCGAACAAACCCGTCAAAGGATTGTTTTCCATAGTAACAAGTGACAATAAATTTCAGCAAACTATATAAATGTTTCCTTACCAAATTCCACTTACCAAAGGCACTTCACCCCCCCCCCCCGGCAACGGCGCCAGAAAATGTCCTTGATGGCCCACAAGTATAGGGGATCAATTGTATCTCTTTTTGATAAGTAAGAGTGTCGAACCCAACGAGGAGAAGAAGGAAATTACAAGTAGTTTTCAGTAAGGTAATGTGTGCAAGTGCTGGAATTGTAAGTAGAGGAGTAGTTTGATAGCAAGATAATTAGTAACGAGCAGGTAACAGTAGTAGTAACAAAAGTGCAGAAAGGTAGACCAATCCTTTTGAGGCAAAGGATGGGACAAAACGGTCTCTCGTGATAAGCAAAGCGTTGTTGAGGGTACACGGGAATTTCATCTAGTCACTTTCATCATGTTGGTTTGGTTTATGTTTGCTACTTTGATAATTTGATATGTGGGTGGACCGGTGCTTAGGTGTTGTTCTTACTTGAACAAACCTCCTAAACTACGAGAAAAGTATTAAGTATTAATTCTAACTATATCATTAAACTTTTGGATCCAATAGGTCCCTTACGAAATAGCGCATAAACTGGGGTATAAGCTTCTGTCACTCTCGCAACCCACCATCTAATTGCTACTCCACAATGCATTCCCTTAGGCCAAAATATGGTGAAGTGTCATGTAGTCGATGTTCACATAACACCACTAAGGGAATAACAACATACATACTATCAAAATATCGAACACATATCAAGTTCACATGATTACTTGCAACATGATTTCTCTCGTGACCTCAAGAACAAAAGTAACTACTCACAAATGATAAACATGCTCATGATCAGAGGAGTATTAAATGGCATAATGGATATGAACATATAATCTGCCACCAAATAAACCATATAGTAATCAACTACAAGATGTAATCAACACTACTAGTCACCCACAAGCACCAATCTATAGTTCCAGTAACAAGATTGAACACAAGAGATGAACTAGGGTTTGAGAGGAGATGGTGTTATTGAAGATGTTGATAGAAATTTCCCTCCCCAAGATGGGAGAGTTGTTGGTGATGATGATGACGATGATTTCCCCCTCCGGGAGGGAAGTTCTCCCGGCGGAATCGCTCCGTCGGAGGGCAAAGGTGCTCCTTCCCAAGTTCCGCCTCGAGACGGCGGCGCTCTGTCCAGAAAGTCTCCTCCTTATATTTTCTAGGTCAAAATGACTTATATACCAGAAGATGGGCACCGGAGGTGGGCCGAGGAAGCCACAACCCACCAAGGCGCGCCTCGGGGGCCTGGCGCGCCCAGGTGGGTTGTGCCCACATGGTGGCCCCCTCTGGTGTTTATTGGCTCTAGTATTTCTTAAGTAATCCATAAAAAATCTCCGTGAAGTTTCAGCTCATTTGGAGTTGTGCAGAATAGGTGGCTTGACGTAGCTTTTCCAGGTCCAGATTTCCAGCTGCCAGAATTCTCCCTCTTGGTGTGTTCCTTGCAAATTATGAGGGAGGAGGCATTAGAATTACTCCAAAAAAGCATTATTATGGATAAAAACATTATAAATAGCAGTAAGAAAACATGATGCTAAATGGACGTATCAATGGTCTAGTAACATGACTTCCAGAACAGGATTACCGTACCACTCTGGTGCGGAACGTACTCTGGTTGACCTACGAGGTTCGGTAGTAACTTGATCTTAAGTTTCATGATCATCATCATTAACTTCCTCACTAATTGGTGTAGGAATCACTGGAACTGATTTCTGTGATGTACTACTTTCCAATTCGGGACAAGGTACAATTACCTCATCAAGTTCTACTTTCCTCCCACTCACTTCTTTCGAGAGAAACTCCTTCTCTAGAAAGGATCCATTCTTAGCAACGAATATCTTGCCTTCGGATCTATGATAGAAGGTGTAACGAACAGTTTCCTTTGGGTATCCTATGAAGACACATTTCTCCGATTTGGGTTCAAGCTTATCAGGTTGAAGCTTTTTCACGTAAGCATTGCAGCCCCAAACTATAAGAAACGACAGCTTAGGTTTCTTGCTAAACCACAGTTCATACGGTGTCGTCTCAATGGATTTAGATGGTGCCATATTTAATGTGAATGCAGCCATCTCTAAAGCATAACCCCAAAACAATAGTGGTAAGTCGGTAAGAGACATCATAGATCTCACCATATCTAATAAAGTACGGTTATGACGTTCAGACACACCATTACGCTGTGGTGTTCCAGGTGGCGTGAGTTGTGAAACTGTTCCACGTTTTTTCAAATGAAGACCAAACTCGTAACTCAAATATTCATCTCCATGATCAGATTATAGAAACTTTATTTTCTTGTTACGATGATTTCCCACTTCACTCTAAAATTCCTTGAAATTTTCAAATGTTTCAGACTTATGTTTCATTAAGTAGACATACCCATATCTGCTCAAATCATCTGTGAAGGTCAGAAAATAACGATACCTGCCGCGAGCCTCAACACTCATCGGACCGCATACATCAGTATGTATTATTTCCAGTAAGTCAGTGGCTCGCTCCATTGTTCCGAAGAACGGAGTCTTAGTCATCTTGCCCATGAGGCATGGTTCGCAAGCATTAAGTGATTCATAATCAAGTGATTCCAAAATCCCATCAGCATGGAGTTTCTTCATGCGCTTTACACCAATATGACCTAAACAGTAGTGCCACAAATAAGTTGCACTATCATTATTAACTTTGCATCTTTTGGCTTCAATATTATGAATATGTGTATCACTACGATCGAGATTCAACAAAAATAGACCACTCATCAAGGGTGCATGACCATAAAAGATATTACTCATATAAATAGAACAACCATTATCTTCTGATTTAAATGAATAACCGTCTCGCATCAAACAAGATCCAGATATAATGTTCATGCTCCACGCTGGCACCAAATAATAATTATTCAGGTCTTAAACTAATCTTGAAGGTAGATGTAGAGGTAGTGTGCCGACGTCGATCACATCGATCTTAGAACCATTTCCGACGCGCATCATCATCTTGTCCTTAGCCAATCTTCGTTTAATCCGGCACCTGTTTCGAGTTGCAAACATGAGCAACAGAATTAGTATCAAATACCCAGGCGCGACTACGAGCATTCATGCGGCTTGAAGCTACATCAGTATTTCCCCAAACAGGAAGGGATGATGCAGCACAACAGTGGTAGGTATTTCCCTCATATGTGAAACCAAGGTTATCGAACCAGTAGGAGAACCAAGCAAGACAACGTAAACAACACCAGCACACAAATAACAACTTCTCGCAACCCGACGTGTAAAAAGGGTCGTCAATCCCATTTGGGTAGCGGCGCCCCATATGGGCAAACAGACGTGAATAAAATTGTAGTAGATTGATAGATCGAACGCCAAATAAAATAAATAAGAAATTATTGCAGTATTTTTGGTTTAATAGATCTGAAAATAAAAGCAAAGGAAAATAGATCGTAAAGGCAAATAATATGAGAAAGAGATTCGGGGGCCATAGGTTTCACTAGTGGATTCTATCGAGAAAAATAGCAAACGGTGGGTGAACAAATTACTGTTGGGCAATTGATAGAACTTCAGATAATCAGGATGATATCCAAGCAATGATCATTACATAGGCATCACGTCCAAGATTAGTAGACCGACTCCTGCCTGCATCTACTACTATTACTCCACACATCGACTACTATCCAGCATGCATCTAGTGTATTAAGTTCATGGAGAAATGGAGTAATGCAATAAGAACGATGGCATGATGTAGACAAGATCTATCTATGTAGAGATAGACCCCATCGTTTCATCCTTTGTAGCAACGATACATACGTGTCAGTTCCCTTTCTGTCCTGGGATCAAGCACCGTAAGATCGAACCCACTACAAAGCACATCTTCCCATTGCAAGATAAATAGATCAAGTTGGCCAAACCAAACCCAAATATCAGAGAAGAAATACGAGACTATAAGCAATCATGCATAAAAGAGATCAAAGAAACTCAAATACTTTCATGGATATAAAAATATAGATCTGATCATAAACTCAAAGTTCATCCGATCCCAACAAACACACCGCAAAAAGAGTTGCATCATATGGATCTCCAAGAGACCATTGTATTGAGAATTCAGCAAGAGAGAGGAAGCCATCAATATACTAACTACGGACCCGAAGGTCTACAAAGAACTACTCACGCATCGTCGGAGAGGCACCAATGGAGGTGGTGAACCCCATCTAAGATGGTGTCTAGATTGGATCTGGTGGTTCTAGACTCTGCGGTGGCTGGTCAATATTTCGTCGACTCCCCTAGGGTTTTGAGAATATTGGAGTATTTATAGAGCAAAGAGGCAGTTCGGGGGGCACCCGAGGTGGGCACAACCCACCAGGGCGTTCCTAGGCCTCCTGGCACGCCCTGGTGGGTTGTGCTCTCTTCGGAGCACCGCCAGGCGCAGCCAGGGCCCATTAGGTGTCTTCTCGTCCAAAAAACTCTCCGTAAAGTTTCGTTGCGTTTGGACTCCGTTTGGTATTGATTTCCTGCGATGTAAAAAACATGCAAGAAACATCAACTGACACTTGGCACTATATTAATAGGTTAGTACCAAAAAATGATATAAAATGATTATAAAACATCCAAGATTGATAATCTAACAGCATGGAACAATAAATAATTATAGATACGTTGGAGACGTATCAGCATCCCCAAGCTTAACTCCTACTCGTCCTCGTGTAGGTAAGTGATAAAAACAGAATTTTTGCTGTGGAATGCCGCCTATCATGTCATATCATATTTCTTTTCTTTGTAGCATGGACATTTGGAATTTTGTATTGTTCAAAGCAATAGTCTAGTTTTGACATGATAATTTGAATACTCAAGCTTATCAACAAGCAACCATGTCTTTCAAAATATCAACGCTAAAATAAGTTATCCCTAGCCCATTATGCTCAATCATTGATCCATTCATGAAACACACTCGCATATTAGCTACATCCAATACTCAAGTACAATCATATTGCCTCCTAGTTGGTGCTTTTATAAGAGAAGATGGAGACTCAAATTCAAAATAAAAATTGCATAAAGTAAAAGAAGGGCCCTTCGCAGAGGGAAGTAGGGATTTGTAGAGGTGCCAGAGCTCAAAGCGAAAAACTTAGAGATAAAAACATTTGGGGAGGTGTATCCTTCCCACCGACGAAAACGACTTAGAGTTACCAACACTTTCCATGCTAGATATATCATAGGCGGTTCCCAAACAGAAAATAAAGTTGATTCCTTTTTCAACCATACTTTCACTTTCCATGGCTAGCCGTATCCATGATTGCCCTCCATACCAACCCTTTCCAAGGAATTTATTATTTGACAACATAAAGTAAATTCATTTTTCATTTCGGGACTGGGCAGCCCTAATACCTTTGCCTTACTCTCGTGCAATGACAAGTGAATAAACACTCATCGTGAGAATAACACATCTAGCATGGAAAATATTTGCCACTCCTCACCGCTCCGCGAGCGCAACGAACACACAAAAGAGAAGTTTATTTTGAAAATTTGAGATGGCACATACAAATTTTCTTAGAATGGCAGAAGAATACCACATATAGGTAGATATAGTGGACTCATGTGGCAAACTGGTTTAAAGGTTTGTGTATGCACAAGTAGAGATCATACTTAGTGCAAAATGAAGGCTAGAAAAAGATTGAGAAGCGACCAACCAAGAAACGGATAATCTCATAAGCGAGCATTAAGCATAATTAACACCGAATAATGCACCTCAAGTAGGATATAATTTCATTGCATAACTATTGACTTTCATGCTTGCATAGGGAATCACAAACCTTAACACCAATATTCTTACTAAAGCATAATTACTCATCAACATAACTCACATATCTCATTATCATATCTCAAAACTATTACTAAGAATCAAGTTTATTTTGTCCAGTGATCTTCATGAAAGTTTTTATTATTTCCTTCTTGGATATCTGTCACTTTGGGACTAACTTTTATGTGTTTTTTTGATAAGCTCAAACAAATATAAGTGAAGATCATGAGCATAATTTTTTTCTTTCTCTCAAATTAATTTAAGTGAAGCAAGAGAGAATTTCTTGAAAATTTTACTAACTCTCAAATAGATCTAAGTGAAGCAAGAGAGCGTTTCTTCAAAAATACTAAGGCGCACCGTGCTCAAAACGATATAAGTGAAGCACTAGAGCAAGTCCATAGCTCATAAAAATTTAAGTGAAGCATAGAGAGCAATTATAACAAGTCATGACATAATTTTGGCTCTCTTAAATAGGTGTGTCCAGCAAGGAATCAAGACTTAAAACACAAAATAAAATAAGCAAAGACTCATATCATACAAGACGCTCCAAGCAAAACACATAGTATGTGACGAATAAAAATATAGCTTTGAGTAAAATATCGATGGTCGTTAGAAGAAAGAGGGAATGCAACTCGGGGAATCCCCAAGCTTAGTTGCTTGCTTCTTTTGGATAATAGCTTGGGATGCTGGGGCATCCCCAAGCTTAGGATCTTCTTACTCCTTATTCCTTCATCCATCGTAAGATAACCCAAAACTTGAAAACTTCAATCGCACAAAACTCAACAAAACCTTTGTGAGAACCGTTAGTAAAAGAAAGCAAATCACTATTATAAGTATTGTACCAAACCAATTCATATTTTGTTTTTGCATTATATACACTGTATTCGTACTTTTCTATGGCAAAAAATCATCAAAGAAAACCATAGATCCATCAAAATAAGCACACAATGCAAAGAAAACAGAATCTGTCAAAGCATAACAGTCTGTAGCAATCTGACTATTTCGAAAACTTCTGGAACTCTAAAAATTCTGAATAATTAGGACAACCTAAGAAATTTGTATATTAATTTACTTCTAAAAGAATTGGCATTTTATCACCCTCTCGTAAAAAAGAGAATTGTTTTCGTGAGAGAAAAAGTTTCTATTTTTCAGCAAGATCAAACAACTATCACCCAAGAAGATCCTAAAGGATTTACTTGGTACAAACACTAATTAAAATAGAAAAAACACTATCATAACAGCAGCATAATTGTGCAAACACTCAAGAACAGAAAGGTAAAACGCAAAAATAAATTTTATTCATTGGGTTGCCTCCCAACAAGCGCTATAGTTTTACGCCCTTAGCTAGGCATAAAGCAAAGATCCAAATTTTGTCATGTTTGTTTTGAGATCCATAAGATGCCCTCATGATTGATTCATATGGTGGCCTAATTGTTGTTCTAGGAAAGTGTTCCATACCCTTCCTCAAAGGAAATTGGAACTTAATATTGCCTTCTTTCATGTCAATCATGGCACTGGTAGTGCGTAAAAACGGTCTACCAAGAATAATTGGACAAGACGGATTGCAATCAATATCAAGAAAAATAAAATCTATGGGAACATAGTTTCTATTTGCAAGAATAATAGCATCATTAATTTTTCCCATGGGCTTTTTAATAGTAGAATCCGCCAAGTGCAAATTCAAAAAACATTCTTCAAGATTGGTAAGACCAAGCACATCACACAAATAGTAGGTTCCCATTCATCATGCAATTTTCTAGGAATTGAAACTTCGAATTCCAATTTTTCTTCAAAAGCTTTCATCATAGCATCAATAATATGTTTAGTAAAAGCTTTATTTTGTTCATAAGCATGGGTGAATTTATCATGGATTGCAACAAAGAAATACAATCAATCAAATAGCAACTATCATAATTAAATTCTTTGTAATCCAAAAGAGTGGGCACATCACTAGTTAAAGTTTTGACCTCTTCAAACCCACTTTCATCAATTTTCTCAACAAGATTTTCACCCTCCAAAATATTTGGACGCCTTATACCTAAAGTTGAATCTTCTCCAGTCCCTTTTTCACCAGCCTTAAGTTTACTAAACAAGGAATCAATACAAGAAACACCAATCATTTTAAGATCTTCATCACTTTTGAAAGAAATCACTAGAAAAAGCTTTTTTCTAAAAATTCTCTTTTAGCTCTAAGCATAGAGGTTCTTTTCTTACTTTCATCCATAGAAACATAAAGGGCTTTAATTGATTCATCTACTTTAGGCACAATAAATTTCAACTTGAGACTTTCTACATCATGAGAAATTCTATCAACACTTCTAGACAAATCATCAATCTTACTCAACTTTTCTTCTATGGAAGTGTTGAAAACTTTTTGCATGGTTATAAATTCTTTAATATTATTCTAAAGATCAGAGATGTTCCTATTATTATTATAAGAAGGATTTCCATAGGAATTACCATAATTACTAGACGAATTACTAGGAAAAGGCCTAGGATTAAAATTACCTCAATAAGCGTTGTTCTTGAAATTATTTCGAGAAATAAAATTCACATCTATGGCATCACTATTTTGCTTAATCAAAGTAGACAAAAGGCATATCATTAAAATCAATAGGAGCACTTTTACTAGCAACCAATTTCATAACACGGTTCTAGCAACAGTGGCCTTTGGATGTCCATCCAACGGATGTCGTGCTTCTTCTTCAATCTCAGATATTCTAGCTTCACCTGCCCAAAAAATGATTCCTCCCCCTGACATGTGGGGCGCACCGTTTCGGAGGCTGACCTATGGGCCTAGTAAGTTGACGCGTACCAAGGGCTATGTCAACTTAGTCAATATAAACGATTCTAGTTGCAGTGACCGTACGATGTCCATACAACGACCATCGTGCTTCTTCAACCTCTAGTCTTCTTGCTCCAGCCACCCAAAACAACGCCGGTCGTGCCGCCTGCTCCTGCCTCCCATGGTCGGTTGTGCTGCCGCGGAGGCCTCACAGCCCCCTACTGCCGCTGGCCTGGCCATCCCTCTATTCAGCCACACCCCCTGTTATTCTGCGGCGATGGCAGCCTCACACTGCAACGGAACCAGTGAACCCTCGTACTGCTCTCCACGTGGGCAACCACTGTCGCGTCTTCCCCGGCTCCGCATCGTCCCCTTTCTAGGCCTCCCCTTCGTCCACCGCCCTGGTGCTCTCGACGCGGCGTGGTCAACATGGTCAACGAACGACTTCCATCGGAAGAGTGCTGTACGTGGAGAGGCTGACAGATGGGTCCACGGCCGCAGCAAGGAAATGCCTCCTTATTACGCGCAAAATAATTATTCCTCCACCTGACAGCAGGGACCCACCGGACGGGCCACCGTATTTTGCGAAAAAAAAGGTTTCCCTCCTTACTGCTGGGACCCACCAGCTACATCTTCGCACGCAAGGAAGTGTGTCCCTATTACGGGCAAAAAAATGATTCGCCCCTGACTGCTGGGACCCACCAAGTACATCTTCGCACGAAAGGAAGTGCCTGACAGTCGGGACCCACCTGGTCGAAGCGTACGTAGCATTGTCATTCTGGTCGCGAGCGTGTACGTACATACTGGTCGATGTAGAGGTGCACACGTGTCGTAGTAGAGGCGCGCACTTAGCATGTACACGTACGTACAGCGGCCAGGGTGCAAGAAAGTAAATACGGCCACATATGTACATACGGGCGGGGTCTCGAACGCCTACTCGCGCATACGTACGGCGAGGGCTCGTGTACATGGCTGGGTCGGAACGGAGAAACTGCATCGTCATCGTGTTCATGGGGAGGGAATGGAATGTGTTGTGTTCATCGGGAGGCAACGGAACGCATGGTGTTCATTGGGAGCCAGCCGACTTGGACGGAACAACCGATAGAAACGAGGCATGGCATACCACGGAACGGAGGAAACGAGCTTGTGTTCGACCGGCCACGGTCGAAACGGGATCCTGTTCATCGGGAGGGGTCTGGCGTATCGCAAAATAGAGGAAACGGGGTCATGTTGATCGGGAGGGGTGTGGCGTACCGCAAAACAGAGGAAACGGACTTGTGTTGGAGAGCTAAGGTCGAAATGGGGGTCTTGTTCATCGGGAGGGGTGTGGAGCACCGCAAAATGGGACTCCACGGGCTACTGTTCATCCACCGTCGACCTCCTCCAGCCTTCACCCGCGACTGTTCATCCATGGACTCCTGTTCATCCATCCTCCATTGCATGCTCCTCCATCGTCTACTGTTCAACCAGCCCTCTCCACGGGGTCCCTCCACGGGCTAATGTTCATCTAGCCCTCCACCAGCTACTGTTCAACCAGCCCTCCACCGGCTACTGTTTAACCAGCCCTCCATGTGGTCCTGTTCATCCACCGGCTCAATCGATCGGGGTACTGTTCATCCAGCGGCAACGGCCTCTACTACCACGGGGTCATGTTCATCCAACCCCCACCGGGAACTGTTCATCCAAACCCCCCCAACAACGCTCACTCTTCATCCAGAGGCAGCATCGATCGGCTCCAGTTAGCAGCAGTAGCGAAGGAATCACTCGGGTTCAGTTAACAGCAAGGGATCGATCGATCGCTCGGGTTCAGTAACGCGTAGCCTGCAGTGCAATCGCTCGGTTCAGTTAGAGCCCAATGCCTCACTCGGGTTCAGTTAGAGCGCAATGCCTCGCACACACGCGCGTACGTACGAGAAAAATGCGCATCGCTTGGCCCCCGACCACCCACCGTAAGTGGGAACTCCCCGATATTTTCCTCGCCCTCACTTCTACCACAGTTTTTTCCGTCATGGACGACCCAAAGAATGTCATGCAGCTGCGTCTGCGGCCCGCCCAGGACGAAAAGCCCATTTTCTGTCATGATTTTTTGTCATAGAAGTAGGACCCCACCACATCTATGATGATACCGGATTTTGTCACAATTATCGTCATAGTAGTGTCATAAGTATGACAGAAAAAAATTCGTTCGGCCCAAAATGTCACGGATGTGGACCTATATTGCAGGATGGCAGGCACACCGTCATCACCAACTTTGCTTTTTATTGAACCGAGACAAAGCTAACATGCGAAGTAAATAAACACATAGGGTCTACATACACAATTTATCTTAGGCACTCCAATAGTACGTCCACTACACATTCACGCATTTCACATCTTTCTACATCTACGGGAACCTACGAAAGGGTTAACGTAAATTTCCCCTCTCTCTCCTCCCTGATTTTCATAGTGGTGGGCCCCTCCCTCCCCCATTCTACAATCAACATCTCACATGTTTCACATTACGTTAATTACATGACTGGGATTACGTAGGTGTAGCATTACTCGTCCTAAAAACCCAACTAAGCCAACCTCCAGGCATATCGCGCGGGAAAAGACCCAGGCGCGCCGATTGACTCGGGATTACCGGATTACTAGTAGTAGTATCGATGGATCGTGCGAAGCACCAAGTTTTTTTAGGGGGCGAAGCACCTAGTTTAAAAGGAAAAAAAGGTAGCACACTCACAGCACCCCTGTCGCGGTCCCATTGCACCCCACACACGTTCGGTCCTACACACGGCTCACGCAAACGGAATGCGCTTCGGCTTGCCTCTTCACCGACATGTGAGACTGCACTTGGAGAAACCAACCATGCGCCAAACTCGCCCCGTCCACCGCGCGAAAATCCCCCCCCAAAAATTCCCACCAAATCCCAAATTCAACCGCCCTTCGGCCAACTAGCCAATAATATTCCCCAAACCCCCCTCCCCTGTCCCCATCCACTCCATTCGCTCCGCCAAAGCCGCCCTTCCCGCCGCGCCGATACGTCGGCGCCGCGGTTCGTCGAGGGGACGCACGGCGATCCTCTCGCTCCCACAGTACGCTCTCGTAGACTGTTGTCCTCTAGCCGCGCTGCCACCGCTGGCGATGTTCTTGTGGAGGCGCACGGTGGTCAGCGCCGCCACCGCTGGCGATGTTCGTGTGGAGACGCACGGCGGTCAGCTTCTCGCACAGTACGCGCATTCTAGACTGAGGCCCCGTGCATATCGGTGTAGCGCTGAATGTTAGCTGATAGACGCTGTTAATCTCATTGTTTGCCAAAGTAGTTTATAGTCAATATGCTCTGCTTAAGAAGCTTCCTTGCCCTATTCTGCACTCAAACTGCTTAGCTGAGATGGCATGCCAAGCCCGATTAGTTGCTAAAATATCATGCCATATATTTATTGTGACGTAGGTTGCCATGGTCTAGTAGCCAATCTGTTAGGTGAAATAGCTCAACACCGTTTTATACTCGTTGCGATGGCCTTCGATAGTTTGATGGTTGTGTGATCGGCCTCATTGACTGCTGAAACAACCTGCCATTATTTAGCACTCAAATCTGTTTGCTGAATTAGCTTTAAATATATTTCGTTACTTAGATCTGCTCGTCCAAATATCTTGCCATAGCTTTAGACATCGACCTAGGTATTTTTCTGGACTTCATAATAAAGCATATATGTTTTTCCTGTAATATCTAGTAGAAGAACTAATTTGTATGTCTAACAGATGGAGATGACTTGGATAACTTCTGCTCGAAGATTCTCCGCTGCATATGTCGAGGGGGTTGAAAACATCATGAACTTTATCATAGCTGAGTACGGTGGTGTGAAATCAGATGTGCTCTGCCCGTGTAGCAGTTGTATGAATTCAGTTATAAGACCCCAGTGAACTGTGCAAAATCATCTACACTTGTATGGGATGTTGGTCACATATACTAGGTGGGTTCATCATGGTGAAGTTGTGAACGTCAATGTTACTGACTACGTGGAAGCACCAGATCACCATCTTGATCTGCCTGATGCTCAGGTAGAAGAGGAGGAGGAGGTGGTGGTGGCGGAGCGAGTGAGTTTGACCAACATTGAAACAATGCTACGAAATGCTCGTGCATTTCGTGGACTTTCACCTGCAGAAGAAAAACGGTGGGCCCACATGTTGGAACAATGCAACGTGGCTGGCACCCCAGGAAATAAGCTGTTAGTATTCTCAGCTATGGTCACCTTTCTTCAGGTGAAGACATCTGAGCGGATGACCAACAAATCATTCGACGCAATGTTGGCTGCTTTCCGCAAAGCTTTCCCAGATGTGTCTGAGCTGCCACACACCTACAGTAAAATGAATAATTTCCTTCGTGCAGTTGGAATTGGATATGATATGATCCATGTTTGTAAGAATAATTGTGTTCTGTTCTGGAAGGATTATGCCAACTTAAGTGAATGCCCAAAATGCAAATAATCAAGATGGAAAGATGGCGATGTTGTGAAGAGGATTCCTCATAATGTTCTGAGACATTTTCCAATTACACCAAGATTGTGGAGGTTGTTTCATGATGCTGAAACAAGAGAGGATGTACTGTGGCATTCTAGGAACCAGGAGTACAGAGATCAGAATGTAATGAGACATCCATCTCATGGTAGTGAGTGGAAAAGCTTCAATCAAAAACACAAAAAGTTTGTTGCTGACCCGAGAAACATTAGACTTGGCTTAGCTTCAGTTGGACTTAACCCATTTGGCCACCAGAGCGCCACATATAGCATGTGGCCAGTGCTTGTTATCCCTTACAGCTTGCCTCCAAATGTATGCACCAAAGAATCAAACTACATGATGGCCTTGCTCATCCCAGGTCCAAAAAGTCCTGGAAAGGATTTTGATTTATTCATGGAGCCTCTTGTGGAGGAACTTCAACAGCTATGGAGGGGTGTTCTCACTTGAGACCTATATAGTAGCCCACCAGCTAATTTCTTTCTGCGTGCTATTATAATTTGGTGCATCCATGATTATCCGGCTTTGGGCACTATGTCAGGGTGAACGACACATGGTTACAATGCATGTGTTCGCTGTGACAGGAATCTGCTGTCATACGCAATACTTAGCAAGATCTGTTACATTGGACACCGTCGTTTCCTTGCCAAGTACAAGCCGCGTTCTACAAAATACCGAAGACACGTGTTCAATGCAAAGCATTAAAACCGTGATGTGCCAAAGAGGCTCACCACCGATGAGTTGCAAGTGGAATTAGAGAAGGTCAGGCATATTACACCAGGAAACCATCCTGGTAATGGCAGCGGGAAAAGGAAGCGTGGCAGGGCAGAAGAGAGATTATTGTTTACCCGCAGGTCCAATTTGTGGGACTTAGAGTATTGGAAAGATTTGGGTCTGTGGCATAATCTTGATGTGATGCACATCGAGAAAATATATGTGACAACATTCACTACTGCAGGATGCTGCTAACGCGACACTACGATCAGAGACCCTTTGAGAAACTATGTGTGATGGAATAATCGCAAATGGTGTTGTATGGAAACCGTCAGAAATGTGTAAAACGTTTGCGATGACGGATGCATCAAACACGGTTCAGGTTTTAATTGCGTGTGCGATGAAGGGCATATGGTTCAGTTCAATTAACTGTTTGCGATGAGGAGGAACAAAAGAAACGGGCAGCAAGATGAAGGCATGTGCGATACACAACATATAGTTCACTCGGATGAACTGTTTGTGATTAGGCAACAGAAAAGAAAAAGGGCAGCCAGATGAAGGTGTGTGCGATATACAGCATACAGTTCACTCGGATGAACTATTTGTGATTAGGCAACACAAAGGAAACGATCAGCCAGATCAAGGTGTGTGCGATATAAGCATGTGGTTCAGTCGGCCCTTGTCGTTAGTGTGTGACCTCTGTGGCAAGCGTTCGCTCCCCAGGCGCCTCTTCGTGTACAACCGCCCACCGCCCCTTCGCCTTTCCCTCTCAATTTGGAACTGCTGTGGCACGCTCTTCCTCCCTCCATTTGCCTTCACCCTTCCTTCTTCCATTGTTCGATCATCTTCTCCATGTAGGGAACATGCCAGAAATGACCCTGTTATTCTTGCCCCGATCTGAAAGATGACGTGGTGGAGGAACTCATTGATCGGTGCGACGTCATCACCTCGGCTGGCATGGCAGGTTCATTCAAGACCATTCTCGACTCAACTAATAACATCATTACAAGGAACCCAAGGGTCCAGGAGTGGTTTGATCTCCCCTATCTTCTTCGTCGTGATTCTGCTGACTGGCGCAGGGACGAGGGAAGCCTCACCTTGTGCAAGTTGATGCCGCTTGATAATGATACGTATGACGTTAAGATGCCATCACTTGAGGGCAAAGCTTGGGCAGGCGCAAACTGAGATTGGGTTTTTTATATTGGGTACAACTGCGAGTGGGAACGTGTGAATGTGTACACTCGTCACCGGGTTCCACTTCCAAATATCTCAGACGACTGCCCAGAGGTTGAGTACACCGGTATTATATGTGAGTTCAAATACGATCATGGTGACTACCGTCTATGGAGGATAGCAATTTGTCAAGTTCCCAACCGCTCTTGGGATTACACGAACTATGAATTTATTGCTATCTTCAACAAACTTGTTGCCTTCCTTACTTCCACGCCTTGATGGATATTGCTCAAAAATCAACTTCCATACATGGATGAGTACAGTGATGCAATTCAATACGAGGGTCTTGTGTTTGTTGCCACCACTCGTGGCACTATTTTTGCAGGGAATCATCATGCTTTCGGGACATTTGTCTTCCACCGTAATTATAATTGTTTCAACCACATGCATGCGTGGTTAGCTAGTTTCCCTTTACTGATTAATTAACCTTCTTGTGTTTCCAAGGTCCTGTGAACATTCCACCACCTATACTTGAAAAAAAATATAACCAAGGGGGAGATGACGATGCTGATGATCACGAGCATGAGGACGAGCAGGACCCATATACTCAGTGGAGCCTAGCAACTTATTCTGATGGATCACCTCTTCTTGTCTGTATACAAGGCACTACTGATGTTACTAAGGAAGCAGGTGTTGTCTCGCATGGTCGCACTCTCCGGACCTATTCCAACATCCGTTGCAGGGTATTCGGGATGGATACTAGTGTACTAGCGCCAACACCTTCTCCCTGGTTCAGTATTGAAAGTCTTGGAGGAAACTCGCTCTTTCTTGGACAAAACTATCCAATGATGGTGGAAGGCGGTCCAGGTGTTGTTGACACAACATTACTACCATTTATGAGAAGCAATTGTATCTATACCTCGGACATTACTATGCTTCTCTACCATCCCAATATGGGTCCTGACATAGGCCGCTTCAGCCTGGATGATCAGTCTTGCGTTGGTCTCGAGATTGACAGTAGCTGGCCCTTCCCAGAGAATCACTTCTGGTTCAAAGCAAGCGTTTCCAACGCCGACGAGTGGTTGAGCCGAAGTTCATTTCATTGCTTTGTTATTTGTTGTGTGAGAAAAACTTTACTAGAATGTTTTGTTGGAAATGATCTATAATCCAATGTATATCCTCGTTGTCGTTGTGGGTTGATGACTTGTTGTATGTAATCAATGGTACATTTGCATATGCGTCCATCAACTCATGCCTGCTAGTGGTGTCCATATGAACAGTGCTAGTGATTTTAGTTTCAAAAATTAGATAGTGCTAGTGATTTTTAGCTGCATATTTTGACACATCGCAATGTTACAAGGTTGACAAATGGCAATGTTACTAGATAAAAAAATGTCAATCTTTCTAGTTTCACAAATGGCAACATACCCAAAATGACAGATATGCAAATCTTACCCAATTGTTTGTATGTGGTTGCACACGTGTCATGCAAAACAACCGTTTGAGTTGAAGGGATGCAGAAATCCTGCTCGGCACATTTTCCCTTGGCATCCTGGGCAATCTGTCGGTTTGCATCCGGGTGTTCTAACTAAAACGTTTGCGATGAGTGTTTTATATTTAAAAACCATTGACGTTTTTTTCAAAAGAAAATCGTTTGATAAGTCTGTACATTAAGAGAAAAAAACACAAGTTCATTCAAATCATATCTTTCATTCAGTCACACTGCAAATTTATATTCATATATGATCGAGAATTCGAGATACAATATTAAACACCAAAAAAACTATTTCCGGCGGCGGCGGAGGTGGCGTGCCGCGCCGCCGTTGTTGTTGTTGTCCTCCGGGACGCTGTTGTTGAAGACTTCAAGGCAACACAAAATGTTCTTCACTTGTAAATCCAACATCATGTCGTCGCGCGATCGACTGGCGGGGCGCGGGAGGACGGCAACTGGCGCCGTTGAGAGGTAGCGGTCGACGGCAGCGTTCCATGCCGCTGAGGGGGGGCGCGCACGGGCACGGGTGCGACGGGTGCAGCCAAACGCATGGGGGTCGGTGCCACGGTGGGTGGAGGGGCGCACATAGGCACGGGCGCTGGCGCTGGCATGTACACGAGCTCGCGCGGGTCCGCAGAGACCTCGCTGACGCCCGCGGCTTCCAGCTCTGTGATAGTGCTCGGCGACCAACCCTTCAATGCTACGGGGATGGTCGATCGCATGGGCGCGAGGATGGGAGCTGGGATTGGAGTGGGGGCAGCAACCGCCGCGGCTAGCTCGTTCTGGGCCATGTAAATGAGGCCCCATTCCTCCTTATTTTCTATCTCCTCCGGCTCGGAGTCGACTTCACCAAACTTGAAGACTAGTGGCAGATGATCGTAAACAACGGCTCGGGCGCCATTAATGGAGAGGAAGGCGGGCGGCCATGGAAGCCAAAGGGCTCGCTTCCCAGTGAGCCTGCGTAGTGTACAACTCGCATGCTTCCCGCTGAGCCTGTACGTTGGAGGACAGCTTGCACGCCTCTCGGTCAGCCTACGCACCGGATTGTGCTCGCACGCCTCCCATTTAGTCACGGTCAAGCAGTTGTCCGCACGGCACCTCCTACAGCCATTAAAACCAAGACACATGGCGTCACGTGAATGGTTAACAGAACGCAAACGGTTTGAATTCTACAAACGATTGAGATATTAAAGTGGCAGCTATTTTTTCAAAATGCCTTTGTTGGCTGTCATTATTCGAGTGCGCCTTCTCTCAAAATGGCCACAAAAAATGCGAGAGCATGTCGGGTGCCATTCCATGTTAGCATGCCAAGTTTCATGCATTTCAGACGAGTTTTGGATTTACTAGATTTAAAACCTGGCATCTCAATGTTTTGCCGGCAATCAACGGTGCAATGGTGTTTGAAATTCATTCCCATTTCTTGCATGGGACCTAAGCATGCACCCAAGGACACAGATTTGATTTTCAACCAATTTATATGCACTGGAGCATGTGCATGTAGTTCAAATTTGAATTATGCACATAAATGCATTTAAAACTCAGTTAATGCATAAAATTGTCCAAACGAACCCCGAAAAATCCCAAAAATTGACACAACACTCCTGTTGTTCTATCTTGACACGAGAATTTTTTTAAAGCAGTAAGAGGCAATGGATATCGTTTCGTACCCAAAGGTAGGTCGTTCTCTACCGAAACCATCATGCTTGTTGTGAGAAGCTCTGGTTTGTGAGAAGCATATACCCGAACCTGCCCCGAATGGGACAATTGTTTTACCACGGCATGTTGATGCCGCCCCATGATAGCATGCCAAGTTTCATGAATTTCATACGAGTTTTCGATTTACTAGAATTTAAAAACCTGGCATCTCAACGTTTTGCCGGCAATCAACAGTGCCCTGGTGTTTGAGTTTCATTCTCATCTCTTGCATGGGACCTAGAAATTCACCCAAGGACACAGATTTGATTTTCAACCAACTTTAGTGCATTGGAGCATGTGCTTGTAGTTCAAATTTGAATTATGCACATAAAATGCCTAGAAAATCCAGTTACTGCATAAAAATGTCCAAACGAACCACGAAAAATCACAGAAATTGACACAACACTCATGTTGTTCTATGTTGACACTAGAAAAGTTTTAAAAGCAATAAGAGGTAATGGATATCGTTTCGTCCCCAAAGGTGGGACGTTCCCTACCGAAACCATCATGCTTCTTGTGAGAAGCTCTGGTTTGTGAGAAGCTTATACCCGAACCTACCCCAAATGGGACAATTTTTTTACCAAGGCATGTTGATGCCACTCCTTGATAGCATGCCAAGTTTCATGAATCTTATACGAGTTTTGGATTTAGTAGAATTTAAAAACCAGGCATCTCAATGTTTTGCCGGCAATCAACAGTGCCCTGGTGTTTGAATTTCATTCCAATCTCTTGCATGAGACCTAGAAATTCACCCTAGGACACACATGTGATTTTTCAACCAACTATGGTGCAATGGAGCATGTGCTTGTAGTTCAAATTTGAAATATGCACATAAAATTCCTAGAAACCCCAGTTAATGTATTTCAGAAGGCCAAACGAACCCCGAAAAATTCCAAGATTAAACACAACACTCCTGTGGTTCTATGTTGACACTAGAAATTTTTTGAAAGCAATAAGAGGCAACGAATATCGTCCCATCCCGAAAGGTGGTACGTTCCCAATCGAAACCATCATGCTTGTTGTGAGAAGCTCTGGTTTGTGAGAAGCTCATACCCAAACTTGTCCCAAATGGGACAAAATTTTCACCATGGCATGTTGATGCCGCTCCATGATAGCATGCCAAGTTTCATGAATTTCAGACGAGTTTTGGATTTACCAGAATTTGAAAACCAGGCATCTCAATGTTTTGCCGGTAATCAACAGTGCCCTGGTATTTAAAATTCATTCCCGTCTCTTGCATGGGACCTGAGCATGCACCCAAGGACACACATGTGATTTTTCAACCAATTTATATGCACTGGAGCATGTGCATGTAGTTCAAATTTGAATTATGCACATAAAATGCCAAGAAAAGTTAGTTAATGCATTAAAATGTCCAAAGGAACCCTGAAAAATCCCAAAAATTGACACAACACTCATGTTGTTCTATGTTGACACGAGAAAAAAATGAAAGCAATAAGAGGCAATGGATATCGTTTTGTCCCCAAAGGTGGGACGTTCCCTATCGAAACCATCATGCTTGTTGTGAGAAGCTCTGTTTTGTGAGAAGCTTATACCCGAACCTACCCCAAATGGGACAAATTTTTTACCACGGCATGCTGACGCCGCTCCATGATAGCATGCCAAGTTTCATGAATTTCCGACGAGTTTTGGATGTACTACAATTAAAAAACCAGGCATCTCAACGTTTTGCCGGCAATCAACAGTGCCCTGGTGTTTGAATTTCATTCCCATCTCTTGCATGGGACCTAGAAATTCACCCAAGGACACACATGTAATTTTTCAACCAACTTTGGTGCATTGGAGCATGTGCTTCTAGTTCAAATTTGAATTATGCACATAAAATGCCTAAGAAACCCAGTTAATGTATAAAAAGGCCAAACGAACCCCGAAAAATTCTATCCCATAGGATTTTTATATGCAGTTCTATAGGCCCATAATGCATCATCAAGTTTCTTGGACCAATTCTTTCTAGATCTATTAACAATCTTTTGCAAAATTAATTTGATCTCTCTATTACTCAGTTCTACTTGACCACTAGACTGTGGGTGGTATGGAGATGCAATTCTATGATTAACATCATACTTAGCAAGCATTTTACGAAAAGCACCATGAATAAAATGTGAACCACCATCAGTCATTAAGTATCTAGGGATTCCAAACATCGGAAAAATAACTTCTTTAAGCATCTTAATAGAGGTGTTATGATCAGCACTACTAGTTGGAATAGCTTCTACCCACTTAGTAACGTAATCAACAGCAACTAAAATATGTGTATACCCATTAGAGGAAGGAAATGGTCCCATATAATCAAAGCCCCAAACATCAAATGGTTCAATAACAAGTGAATAGTTCATAGGCATTTCTTGACGTCTAATAATATTACCAGTTCTTTGACATTCATCACAAGACAAGACAAACTTACGGGCGTCCTTGAAAAGAGTACGCCAATAAAAACCGGATTGCAATACCTTATGTGAGGTTCTATCTCCAGCGTGGTGTCCTCCATAAGCCTCAGAGTGACACTTGCGTAGGATCTGTTCTGTTCATGCTCAGGTACACAACGTCTAATAACACCATCTACTCCTTTATAAAGGTGTGGGTCATCCCAGAAGTAATGTCTTAAATCATAGAAAAACTTTTCTTTTGCTCGTATGTGAAACTAGGTGGTATAAATTTAGCAACAATGGAATTGGCATAATCAGCATACCATGGAGCAGTACGAGAAGCATTTATGACAGCTAATTGTTCGTCAGGAAAGCTATCATCAATAGGTAGTGGGTCATCAAGAACATTCTCTAACCTAGATAAGTTGTCTGCAACGGGGTTCTCAGCTCCCTTTCTATCAATAATATGCAAATCAAATTCTTGTAGCAAGAGAACCCATCTAATAAGTCTAGGTTTAGCATCTTTCTTTTCCATAAGATATTTAATAGCAGCATGATCAGTGTGAACAGTTACTTTAGAATCAACAATATAAGGTTTGGACTTATCACAAGCAAATACAACTGCTAAAAATTCTTTTTCAGTAGTAGCATAATTTCTTTGGGCACTGTCTAGAGTTTTACTAGCAGATAACATTTAATTTCTTATCAACTCTTTGTCCAAGAATAGCACCTACAGCATAACCACTAGCATCACATATAATTTCAAAGGGTAAATTCCAATAAGGTGGCTGAAAAATAGGTGCAGAAATCAAGGCTTTCTTAAGTATTTCAAATGCTTTTACACAATCAGCATCAAAGACAAAAGGAACATCTTTTTGTAAGAGATTGGTCAGAGGCCTAGAAATTTTTGAGAAGTCTTTAATGAACCTCCTGTAAAAACCGGCATGACCAAGGAAACTTCTTATACCTTTAATGCCCTTAGGACACGGCATCTTTTCAATAGCATCAACTTTAGCTTTATCAACTTCAATACCTCTTTTAGAAATTTTATGCCCCAAGACAATACCTTCATTAACCATAAAGTGGCACTTCTCCCAATTCAAGACAAGATTAGTTTCTTCACATCTCTGCAAAACTCGATCAAGGTTGCATAAGCAATCATCAAAAGAAGTTCCATATACAGAAAAATCATCCATGAAAACCTCAACGATCTTTTCACAAAAGTCAGAGAATATAGCAGTCATACATCTTTGAAAGGTAGCAGGTGCATTGCACAAACCAAAAGGCATACGTCTATAAGCAAAGGTACCAAAAGGGCAAGTAAAAGTGGTCTTTTCTTGATCCTATTTTGACACGGGTATTTGAGAGAAACCAGAATAACCGTCTAGAAAGCAAAAATGTGTATGTTTGGATAATCGTTCTAGCATTTGATCAATAAAAGGTAAAGGGTAATGATCCTTTTTAGTAGCTTTATTTAGTTTACGGAAATCAATTACCATTCTATAACCTGTAACAATAATTTGGGGGATCAATTAATCATTATTATTAGGAACAACCGTAATACCTCCCTTCTTAGGGACACAATGGACAGGACTTACCCACTGACTATCAGCAACCGGATAAATTATACCTGCCTCCAGAAGCTTTAGTATTTCTTTCCTTACCACTTCTTTCATATTGGGATTTAACCGTCGTTGGTGATCAACAACCGGTTTAGCGTCTTTCTCCAATTTTATTTTGTGCTGGCATAGAGTGGGACTAATGCCCTTAAGATCGTCAAGAGTATATCCAATAGCAGCACGGTGCTTCTTCAGAGTTTTCAATAATTTCTCTTCTTCTTGATCTGAAAGGTTAGCACTAATAATAACATGATATATCTTCTTTTCATCAAGATAAGCATATTTAAGAGTATCAGGTAATGGTTTAAGCTCAAGCACGGGACCACCCTTGGGTGGAGGAGGATCCCCTAGAATTTCAACAGGCAAGTTGTGTTTCAAAATAGGTCCGTGTTTAAAGAATACTTCATCTATTTCCCTTCTTTCATTCATAAACATACCATTTTCATAGTCTATCAAATATTGTTCTAAAGGATCATTAGGAGGCACGGCAACAGAAGCAAGACCAATAATTTCATCTTTACTAGCCAATTCTTTATCATGGGGTTGTCTACGAAATTTAGCAAAATTAAGATCATGAGACATATCCCCTAAACCAATAGTAACAACATATTTTTTGCAATCTTCATAGTTGTGTTTAATTCTTTCCAATAAATCTCATTTGACTTCAATAGTCTTCATCACAAAAGAACCAGTACAAGAAGTATCGAGCATGGAGCGATTATTGAGAGAAAGCCGAGCATAATTTTTTTAATAATAATTTCTCTTGAGAGATCATGATTGGGGCATGAATATAACATTGACTTAAGCCTCCCCCAAGCTTGGGCGATACTTTCTCCTTCCTGAGGCAAAAAATTATATATATAGTTACGATCACGATGAACCAGATGCATAGGATAAAACTTCTGATGAAATTCCAATTTCAGTCGGTTGTAGTTCCATGATCCAATATCATCACATAACCTAAACCATGTAAATGCCTTTCCCTTCAAAGATAAAGGGAAGACCTTATTCTTGATAACATCCTCGGGCATAAGCATACTAAGGCATAGCCTAGTGGTGGGGCGGGGTTGATGCCTTCCCACCCACCCAGGTTCAAGGCATGGTACTTGCAATTTGGGTTTGTTGCACCAATTATACTGTAGGGGGTTCCCTTACAGTCTTTCCATCAAAACAACATACTCGGGCATACCTGCAAGCTTAGATAATCCACAAACTTCATCCATATAGATTAGGTGCAAATCGGGATGCAATGTTCCATCTCTTGTAAAAGGATTAGCTAGCAGTTTCTCTATCATACCCAAAGGAATTTCAAAGTAAACATTTTCAGTAGGTTCAGTAGGTTGAGGAGCAACTCTTTGCTCTACTGGTCGGGGTGAAGATACCCCAAACAAGCCCCTCAAAGGATTATGTTCCATAGTAACAAGTGACAGTAAATTTCAGCACACCTTATAAATTTTTCCTTACCAAATTCCACTTACCAAAGGCGCTTCACTCCCCGGCAACGGCGCCAGAAAAGAGTCTTGATGACCCACAAGTATAGGGTATCTATCGTAGTCCTTTCGGTAAGTAAGAGTGTCGAACCCAACGAGGAGCAGAAGGAAATGACAAGCGGTTTTCAGTAAGGTATTCTCTACAAGCACTGAAATTATCGGTAACAGATAGTTTTGTGATAAGGTAATTTGTAACGGGTAACAAGTAACAAAAGTAAACAAGGTGCAACAAGGTGGCCCAATCCTTTTTGTAGCAAAGGACAAGCCTGGACAAAAACTTATATAAAGGAAAACGCTCCCGGGGACACATGGGAATTATCGTCAAGCTAGTTTTCATCACGCTCATATGATTCGCGTTCGTTACTTTGATAATTCGATATGTGGGTGGACCGGTGCTTGGGTACTTCCCTTCCTTGGACAAGCATCCCACGTATGATTAACCCCTATTGCAACCATCCGCAACTACAAAACAAGTATTAAGGTAAACCTAACCATAGCATGAAACATATGGATCCAATTAGCCCCTTACGAAGCAACGCATAAACTAGGGTTTAGGCTTCTGTCACTCTAGCAACCCATCATCCACTTATTACTTCCCAATGCCTTCCTCTAGGCCCAAATAATGGTGAAGCGTCATGTAGTCGACGTTCACATAACACCACTAGAGGAAAGACAACATACATCTCATCAAAATATTGAACGAATATCAAATTCACATGACTACTTATCGCAAGACTTCTCCCATGTCCTCAGGAACAAACGTAACTACTCACAAATCATATTCATGTTCATAATCAGAGGGGTATTAATATGCATAAAGGATCTGGACATATGATCTTCCACCAAATAAACCAACTAGCATCAACTACAAGGAGTAATCAACACTACTAGCAACCCACAGGTACCAATATGAGGTTTTGAGACAAAGATTGGATACAAGAGATGAACTAGGGTTTTAGATGAGATGGTGCTGGTGAAGATGTTGATGGAGATTGACCCCCTCCCAATGAGAGGATCGATGGTGATGACGATGGTGATGATTTCCCCCTCCCGGAGGGATGTTTCCCCGGCAGAACAGCTCCGCCGGAGCCCTAGATTGGTTTCGCCAGGTTCCGCCTCGAGACGGCGGCGCTTCGTCCAGAAAGCTTCCCTCTGATTTTTTTTTCATGGCGAAAGACTTTATATAGCCAAAGATGGGCACCAGAGGCCTGCCAGGGGGCCCACGAGGCAGGGGCGCGCAGGAGGGTAGGGCGCGCCCCCACACTCGTGGATGGTGGGTGGCCCCCTCTGGTGCTTTCTTCGCCCAATATTTTTTATATATTCCAAAACTGACTTTCATGGAGTTTGAGGACTTTTGGACTTGTGCAGAATAGGTCTCTAATATTTGCTCCTTTTCCAGCCTAGAATTCCAGCTACCAACATTCTCCCTCTTCATGTAAACCTTGTAAAATAAGAGAGAAAAGACATAGGTATTGTGACATAATGTGTAGTAACAGCCCATAATGCAATAAATATCGATATAAAAGCATGATGCAAAATGGATGTATCAAGTACGCCTATGGCTTACGCGAGAAGGTGCGTCGGCTATAGTCCACAGCCGGCGTGTCAAGCACACGAGCTCACTCCCCAAAAACTCCCGCCTCTGCAGCCCTCGCAATCTCTAAAATATCTACCGCCTGGAAGGTTTTAATGTTTGATAGCACACGATTAGTATGTGTGGACCGTGTGCGATGTCTGTTACTCCCGCTCTGCTTCAGTCCCTTGATTCAAAATTTCAGTAGCCCCGGCATTTTACTCCTGCCTCTGCATCCCTCGCAATCTCAAAAATATTTGCTCGCCCTTGATCCAAATTTTCAGTAGCCCGGCCTTGTTAATCCCGCCTAGTCAAATTTTCAGTTGCCGCAGTATTAACTCAAACACAACCTTGCCCCCCTCCACACACACCCCAAAACCTCCGCTCACACAGACCCACACAACCCTAGAAACCATTGGTGGGTCGCCCCCATCGCCGGCGCCTCCATCCTCAACCTCTGCCCGTGTTCAGGGAGCTCAAGGAGCCAATGGCCAAAAAGAGGTTTATCACGGCCTTATCGCCCGATGCCGGCGAGTGGCTGCCGAGGTGTCCCCGTCGTCCTCCATGGGCCCGATCCGCCGTCGCTGGTCCCCCGATCCGCCCGTCGCCGCCGCCCTATGCCGGTTCGAGGACTTCCCCATCCTCCCTCGCACCCAGCAGCCGACGAAGTCCTACCTCGGGGTCCTGCAGCAGCGGTGGGGGAGTGTTGGTTAACGTAGCAGAATTTTAAAATTTTCTACGCATCACCAAGATAAATCTATGGAGTCATTTAGCAACGAGGGAGAGGGGAGTGCATCTACATACCCTTGTAGATCGCGAGCGGAAGCGTTCAAGAGAACGGGGTTGATGGAGTCGTACTCGTCGTGATCCAAATCATCGATGATCCTAGCGTCGAACGGACGGAACCTCCGCGTTCAACACACATACTGTTCGGAGAGACATCTCCTCCTTCTTGATCCAGCAAGGGTAGGAGAGGTTGATGGAGATCTAGCAGCACGACGGCGTGGTGGCGGAAGTAGCGGGATCCCGACAGGGCTTCGCCAAGCGCAAGCAGGGAGGAAGAGGTGTCACGGGAGGGAGGGAGGCGCCAGGGCTTCAGGTGTGGCTGCCCTCCCTCCCCTCCACTATATATAGGGGACTAGGGGGGGCGCCGGCCCCTGGAGATCCCATCTAATGGGAGGGGCGGCGGCCTAGGGGGTGGCTTGGCCGCCAAGTCTGCTGGAGGCGCCCCCACCCCTTAGGGTTTCCAACCCTAGGCGCAAGGGAGGCCCAAGGGGGGCGCACCAGCCCACCAGGGGCTGGTTCCCTTCCCACTTCAGCGCATGGGGCCCTCCGGGATAGGTGACCCCACCCAGTGGACCCCCGGGACCCTTCTGGTGGTCCCGGTACAATACCGATGACCCCTGAAACTTTCCTGGTGGCCGAAACTGGACTTCCTATATATAAATCTTTACCTCCGGACCATTCCAGAACTCCTCGTGACATCTGCGATCTCATCCGGGACTCCGAAAAACTTTCGGGTTACCGCATACTAATATCTCTACAACCCTAGCGTCACCGAACCTTAAGTGTGTAGACCCTACGGGTTCGGGAACCATGTAGACATGACTGAGACAACTCTCTGGCCAATAACCAACAGCGGGATCTGGATACCTATGTTGGCTCCCACATGTTCCACGATGATCTCATCGAATGAACCACGATGTCGAGGATTCAATCAATCCCGTATTCAATTCCCTTTATCTATCGGTACGATACTTGCCCGAGATTCAATCGTCGGTATCCCGATACCTCGTTCAATCTCGTTACCGGCAAGTCTATTTACTCGTTATGTAACACATCATCCCGTGATCAACTCCTTGATCACATTGTGCACATTATGATGATGTCCTAACGAGTGGGCCCAGAGATACCTCTCCGTTACATGGAATGACAAATCCCAATCTCGATTCGTGCCAACCCAACAGACACTTTCGGAGATACCCGCAGTGCACCTTTATAGCCACCCAGTTACGTTGTTACGTTTGGTACACCCAAAGCATTCCTACGGTATCCGGGAGTTGCACAATCTCATGGTCTAAGGAAATGATACTTGACATTAGAAAAGCTTTAGCATACGAACTACACGATCTTGTGATAGGATTAGGATTGGGTCTTGTCCATCACATCATTCTCCTAATGATGTGATCCCGTTACCAATGACATCCAATGTCCATGGTCAGGAAACCGTAACCATCTATTGATCAACGAGCTAGTCAACTAGAGGCTTACTAGGGACATGGTGTTGTATATGTATCCACACATGTATCTGAGTTTCCTATCAATACAATTCTAGCATGGATAATAAACAATTATCATGAACAAGGAAATATAATAATAACTAATTTATTATTGCCTCTAGGGCATATTTCCAATAGTCTCCCACTTGCACTAGAGTCAATAATCCAGTTCACATCGCTATGTGATTAACACTCAAGGTCACATCCCCATGTGACTAACACCCAAAGAGTTTACTAGAGTCAATAATCTAGTTCACATTACCATGTGATTAACACTCAATGAGTTCTAGGTTAGATCATGTTATGCCTGTGAGAGATGTTATAGTCAACGGGCCTGAACCTTCCAGATCCGTGTGTGCTTTACAAATCTCTATGTCATCTTGTAGATGCAGCTACCACGCTCTATTTGGAGCTATTCCAAATAACTGTTCTACTATACGAATTTGGTTTACTACTCAGAATCATCCAAATTAGTGTCAAAGATTGCATCAGCGTAACCCTTTACGATGAACCCTTTTACCACCTCTATAATCAAGAAAATTCCTTAGTCCACTAGTTACTAAGGATAACCTTGACCGTTGTCCTGTGATCCATTCCTAGATCACACTTGTACCCCTTGACTGACTCATGGCTTGGCACACTTCAGGTGCGGTACATAACATAGCATACTTTAGAGCCTACGTCTAAAGCATAGGGGACGACCTTCGTCCTTTCTCTCTATTCTGCCGTGGTCAGGTCTTGAGTCTTACTCAATACTCATACCTTATAACACAACCAAGAACTCCTTCTTTGCCGATCTATTTTTGAACTCCTTCAAAATCTCATCATGGTATGTGTTTGTTTGAAAGTGCTATTAAGCAATTTTGATCTATCCTTAGAGATCTTTGATGCTCAATGTTCAAGTAGCTTAATCCAGGTTTTCCATTGAAAGACACTTTTCAAATAAGCCTTTATGCCTTCCAGAAAGTCTACATCATTTCTGATCAACAATAGTCAACAACATATACTCATCAGAAATTCTATAGTGCTCCCACTCACTTCTTTGGAAATACAAGTTTCTCATAAACTTTGTATAAACCTAAATCTTTGATCATCTCATTAAAGCGTACATCCAATTCCGAGATGCTTACTCCAATCCTTAGAAGGATTGCTGGAGCTTTGCATACTTGTTAGCATCTTTCAGGATTGACAAAACCTTCTGGTTGTATCACATACAACCTTTCCTCAAGAAAATCGTCAAGGAAACAAGGTTTTTTGACATCCTATCTGCAAGATTTCATAAATAATGCAGTAACTGCTAACATAATTCCAACAGACTCTTAGCATCGCTACAAGTGAGAAACTCTCATCGTAGTCAACTCCTTGAATTTGTCGGGAAACATCTTAACAACAAGTCGAGCTTTCTTAATGGTGACACTTACCATCATTTTCCGTCTTCCTTTTAAAATCCATCTGCACCCAACAGCCTTACGACTATAAAGTAGTTCTTTCAAAGTCTATACTTTGTTTTATACATGGATCCTCTCTCGAATTTTATGGCCTCGAGCCATTCGTCGGAATCCGGGCCCACCATCGCTTCTCCGTAGCTCGTAGGTTCATTCTTGTCTAGCAACATGACTTCCAAGACATGATTACGTACCACTCTGAAGTAGTACACATCCTTGTCGACCTATGAGGTTTGGTAGTGACTTGATCCGAAGTTTCATGATCTCTATCATAAGCTTCCACTTCAATTGGTGTAGGTGCCACAGGAACAACTTCCTGTGCCCTGCTACACACTAGTTGAAGTGACGGTTCAATAACCACATCAAGTCTCCACCATCCTCCCACTCAATTCTTTCGAGAGAAACTTTTCCTCGAGAAAGGATCCGATTCTAGAAACAATCACTTTTGCTTCCGGGTCTGAAATAGGAGGTATACCCAACTATTTTGGGTATTCTATGAAGATGCATTCATACGCTTTGGGTTCGAGCTTATCAGACTGAAACCTTTTCACATAAGCGTCGCAGCCCCAAACTTTTAAGAAACGACAGCTTAGGTTTCTCTGAACCATAGTTCATACGGTGTCGACTCAAACAAAATTGCGTGGTGCCCTATCTAAAGTGAATGTGGTTGTCTCTAATGCCTAACCCATAAACTATAGTGGTAATTCGATAAGAGACATCATGGTATTCACCATATCCAATAGGGTGCAGTTATGATGTTCGGACACACCATCACACTATGGTGTTCCAGGCGGTATTAGTTGTGAAACAATTTCCACAATGTCTTAACTGTGTGCCAAACTCGTAATTCAGATATTCATCTCTATGATTATATCATAGATATTTTATCCTCTTGTCACGACAATCTTTCAACTTCACCCTGAAATTACTTGAACCTTTAATTCAGACTCGTGATTCATCAAGTAAATATACTTAGCATATACTCAAATCATCTGTGAAGTAAGAACTTAACGATATCCACTACATGCCTCAGCACTCATTGGACTGTACACATCAAGATGCATTATTTCCCACAAGTTGTTTTCTTGTTCCATCTTACTGAAACGAGGCCTTTCAGTCATCTTGCCCATGCGGTATGATTTGCATGTCTCAGGTGATTCAAAATCAAGTGAGCCCAAACGATCCATCTGTATGGAGTTTCTTCATGCATATATACCAATAGGCATGGTTCGCATGTCTCAAGTGATTCAAAATCAAGTGAGTCCAAAGATCCATCAACATGGAGCTTCTTCATCCATTTTATACCATTATGACTCAAATTGCAGTGCCACAAGTATGTGGTACCATCATTACTATGTTATATCTTTTGATATGAACATGTGTATCACTACGATCGGGATTCAATAAACCATTCATTTTAGGTGCAAGACCATTGAAGGTATTATTCAAATAAACAGAGTAACCATTATTCTCCTTAAATGAATAACCGTATTGCGATAAACATAATCCAATCATGTCTATGCTCAACACAAACACCAAATAACAATTATTTAGGTTTAACACCAATCCCGATGGTAGACGGAGCGTGTGATGCTTGATCACATCAACCTTGGAAACACTTCCAACACATATCATCGTCTCACCTTTGGCTAGTCTCTGTTTATTCTGTAGCCTTTTATTTCGAGTTACTAACACTTAGCAACCGAACCGGTATCTAATACCCTGCTGCTACTAGGAGTACTAGTAAAGTACACATTTAATATAATGTATGTCCAATACATACTTCTGTCAGCCTCGCCAGCCTTCTTATCTGCCAAGTATCTAGGGTGGTTCCGCTTTAGTGACCGTTCCCCTCATTATAGAAGCACTTTGTCTCGGGTTTGGGTTCAACCTTGGGTTTCCTCACTAGAGCAGCAACTGATTTGTTGTTTCATGAAGTATCCCTTCTTTCCTTTGCCCTTCTTGAAACTAATGGTTTTACTAACCATCAACAATTGATGCTCCTATTTGATTTCTACTTTTGCGGTGTCGCGAATAGCTCAAGGATCATCATATCTATCCCTGATATGTTATAGTTCATCACGAAGCTCTAGTAGCTTGGTGGCAGTGACTTTGGAGAACCATCACTATCTCATCTAGAAGATTAACTCCCACTCGATTCAAGCGATTGTAGTACTCATACAATCTGAGCACATGCTCAACGATTGAGCTTTTCTCCTTAGTTTGCAGGCTTAAGAAACTTGTCAGAGGTCTCATACCTCTTGACATGGGCACTGGCCTGAAATCCCAATTTTAGTCCTTGGAACATCTCATATGTTCTGCGATGTTTCAAAAACGTCTTTGGTGCCTCAATTCTAAACCATTTAGCATTACGCACTGAACTTTCATGTAGTCATCAAAACGTGTACGTCAGATGTTCGCAACATCCACAACCGACGCTCGAGGTTCAGCACACTGAGCGGTGCATTAAGGACATAATCCTTCTGCGCAGCAATGAGGACAATCCTCAGTTTACGGACCCAGTCCGCATAATTGCTACGATCAACTTTCAACTAAATTTTCTCTAGGAACATATCTAAAACAGTAAAACTAAAGCGTAAGCTACGACATAATCTGCAAAGTCCTTTTGACTATGTTCATGATAATTAAGTTCATCTGATTATTTAATGAACTCCCACTCAGATAGACATCCCTCTAGTCATCTAAGTGATACATGATCCGAGTCAACTAGGTCGTGTCCTATCATCACGTGAGACGGACTAGTCATCATCGGTGAACATCTTCATGTTGATCGTATCTTCCATACGACTCATGTTTGACCTTTCGGTCTTCCGTGTTCCGAGGCCATGTCTGTACATGCTAGGCTCGTCAAGTCAACCTAAGTGTATTGCGTGTGTAAATCTGGCTTACACCCGTTGTATTCGAATGTTAGAATCTATCACACTCGATCATCACGTGGTGCTTCGAAACAACGAACCTTCGCAACGGTGCACAGTTAGGGGGAACACTTTCTTGAAATTATTGCAAGGGATCATCTTATTTAAGCTACCGTCGTTCTAATCAAATAAGATGTAAAACATGATAAACATCACATGCAATCAAATATTGACATGATATGGCCAATATCATTTTGCTCCTTTTGGTCTCCATCTTCGGGGCGCCATGATCATCATCGTCACCGGCATGACACCATGATCTCCATCATCATGATCTCCATCTTCGAGTCTTCATGAAGTTGTCTCGTCATCTATTACTTCTACTACTATGGCTAACGGTTTAGCAATAAAGTAAAGTAATTACATGACGTTTATGTTGACACGTAGGTCATAAATAAATTAAGACAACTCCTATGGCTCCTGCCGGTTGTCATACTCATCGACATGCAAGTCGTGATTCCTATTACAAGAACATGATCAATCTCATACATCACATATATCATTCATCACATCCTTTTTGGCCATATCACATCACACGGCATATGCTGCAAAAACAAGTTAGACGTCCTCTAATTGTTGTTGCAAAAAATTTTACGTGGCTGCTATAGGTTTCTTAGCGAGTACGTTTCTTACCTACGCCAAAACCACAACGTGATATGCCAATTTCTATTTACCCTTCATAAGGACCCTTTTCATCGAATCTGATCTGACTAAAGTGGGAGAGACAGACACCCGCTAGCCACCTTATGCAACTAGTGCATGTCAGTCGATGGAACCTGTCTCACGTAAGAGTAGGTGTAAGGTCGGTCCGGGCCGCTTCATCCCACGATGCCGCCGAATCAAGATAAGACTAGTAACGGCAAGTAAATTGACAAAATCGACGCCCACAACAACTTGTGTTCTACTCGTGCATAGAAACTACGCATAGACCTAGCTCATGATGCCACTGTTGGTTAACGTAACAGAATTTTAAAATTTTCTACGCATCACCAAGATCAATCTATGGAGTCGTCTAGCAACGAGGGAGAGGGGAGTGCATCTACATACCCTTGTAGATCGCGAGCGGAAGCGTTCAAGAGAACAAGGCTGATGAAGTCGTACTTGTCATGATCCAAATCATCGATGATCCTAGCGCCGAACGGACGGCACCTCCGCGTTCAACACACATAAGGTTGGGAGAGACGTCTCCTCCTTCTTGATTCAGCAAGGGAAGGAGAGGTTGATGGAGATCCAGCAGCACGACGGAGTGGTGGTGGAAGTAGCGGCATCCCGGCAGGGCTTCGCCAAGCGCAAGCGGGGAGGAAGAGGTGTCACAGGAGGGAGGGAGGCGCCAGGGCTTCAGGTGTGGCTGCCCTCCCTCCCCTCCACTATATATAGGGGCCTAGGGGGGCGCCGGCCCCTAGAGATCCCATCTAATGGGAGGGGCGGCGGCCTAGGGGGTGGCTTGGCCCCCAAGTCAGGTGGAGGCGCCCCACCCCTTAGGGTTTCCAACCCTAGGTGCAAGGGAGGCCCAAGGGGGTGCACCAGCCCACTAGGGGCTGGTTCCCTTCCCACTTCAGCCCATGGGGCCCTCCGGGATAGGTGGCCCCACCCGGTGCACCCCTCGGACCCTTCTGATGGTCCCGGTACAATACCGATGACCCCTGAAACTTTCCCGGTGGCCGAAACTCGACTTCCTGTATATAATTCTTTACCACCGAACCATTCCAGAACTCCTCGTGACGTCCGGAATCTCATCCGGGACTCTGAACAACTTTCGGGTTACCGCATACTAATATCTCTACAACCCTAGCGTCACCGAACATTAAGTGTGTAGACCCTACGGGTTCGGGAACCATGCAGACATGACCGAGACAACTCTCCGGCCAATAACCAATAGCGGGATCTGGATACCCATGTTGGCTCCCACATGTTCCACGATGATCTCATCGTATGAACCACGATGTCGAGGATTCAATCAATCCCGTATTCAATTCCCTTTGTCTATCGGTACGATACTTGCCCGAGATTCGATCGTCGCGTCGGTATCCTGATACCTCGTTCAATATCGTTACCGTAAAGTCTCTTTACTCATTCCGTAACACATCATCCCGTGATCAACTTCTTGATCACATTGTGCACATTATGATGATGTCCTATCGAGTGGGCCCAGAGATACCTCTTCGTTACACGGAGTGACAAATCCCAATCTCGATTCGTGCCAACCCAACAGACACTTTCGTAGATACCCGCAGTGCACCTTTATAGCCACCCAGTTACGTTGTTACGTTTGGTACACCCAAAGCATTCTTACAGTATCCGGGAGTTGCACAATCTCATGGTCTAAGGAAATGATACTTGACATTAGAAAAGCTTTAGCATACGAACTACACGATCTTGTGCTAGGCTTAGGATTGGGTCTTATCCATCACATCATTCTCCTAATGATGTGATCCCGTTATCAACGACATCCAATGTCCATGGTCAGGAAACAGTAACCATCTATTGATCAACGAGCTAGTCAACTAGAGGCTTACTAGGGACATGGTGTTGTCTGTGTATCCACACATGTATCTGAGTTTCCTATCAATACAACTCTAGCATGGATAATAAACGATTATCATGAACAAGGAAATATAATAATAACTAATTTATTATTGCCTCTGGGGCATATTTCCAACTCGTCGAGATTACAGATCGAGAGACCCACACCCGCCGGTGGCTCGGTAGCTTCCACACGGCCGAGCTCGTGGCCATGGAGTACGACTGCTGGCAGGTCCTCTACCACGGCGCGGTGGCTAGGCTCAATTTCCCCTTCGGCGCTCGTCCGGTCCACCTCGTTCCGCCGGAGCCAGGGGTGGTGAGCTCGGCTATGGCGCGGAAGGACCGCGAGCGTGGGAGCTCCTCGAGGCCGAGGCCGCCGACGGTCCTACATGAAAGAGCTCTGTCGGCATCACCCGGAGCTCCTGGAGGCGGAGCGGGCGATCTTTTCCGGCGCGGAGGGCGGCGAGGTTATCGCGCTCTCCTCCAATGACGAGGTCGAAGGCGGCGAGGACAGCAGCGCGGAGGGCGGCGAAGTTATCGCGCTCTCCTCTGATGACGAGGTCAATGGCGGCGGCGACGGCGGCGCAGAGGGCGTCGAGGTGGGCCTCGAGGACGAGGAGATCGACGTCGACGAGTGGAGGAGTGCCTTCCCCAACGACCCCGACGATGGTACTGGCCGGGACTCGGCTCGCGGCACAGCATACATGATGAGGAAGGATTGGCTCGACCTCTACTTCGACCGAAAGTAGTTTAGCTTAGTTTAAATTTATGTTTTATATACGGTTATGCAAAACTATCTATGTTTATGTTTGAATGCATGCTACTTTCGGTTGAACCTGCTTTGAACTTGATCAAATTGAAGTTTACAACCTTAAGTTTAGGGGATCTACTAGAAAAGGCCAAAAATTGCTGGAGTATATATATATATATATATATATATATATATATATATATATATATATATACATAAACACTATTCTGATCACGGGATCAGAATAATATTCTGATCACAACCTGAACTGCCCGTGTAACGGACCAGACCTTCCGCCAGTACTAGGTTGAACTTCAGCTAAAAGGTGTTCAAATGGGGCTTGCGATATACCGTTGGAAAGCTATGGACACCAGTATCATGACCCAAGTTAAATTTTTTGCAAAATATAAGCGGTTTAAGAGCAGATTTGAAAACCGTTTTTTCTTCATACAAAAAACATGAACCATATTTTCGATCGTATTTCTAAACCGTTTATCGGAATGAGGCAAATAATATGGCGTTGGAAAGCTGCTGCAAAACCGCTCCTTCCACATGTTGAAAGTTTTTCTCTAATTCCCTACGGTTAAAGAGTAATTTGGAAAATCGTAAAAAAAATTAAACCGAACAGCCGAGTACATTTTTCTGATGTCATTTCTAAACGGCTTATCCAATTGAGGTAAATGATATGGCGTTGGAAAGCTTATGAAAATGCGCTACTTTTTTATGTAGAAAGTTTTTCCCAATTTTGAACGGTTTAAGAGTAATTTAGAAAACGGTACAAGTTCCACCGAGTTCGTATTTTCTATATACTTTTTTAACTATATGTCCGAATGCAGCAAATGATACGGCGTTGGAAAGCTTGAGGAAATGCGAAACGTTTTTGTATATATTGTTTCTCCTAATTCATTACTGTTTTATGTCAGTTTTGAAGATGGCTAAAAACGTATTTTTCCTGTAATTTCTACAAACTTTATTGGAATGGGGCAAATAATATACCGCTGAAAAGCTACGGAAAATGCGAAACTTTTTCATGTTGTTGGTTTTCTCTGATTCCTAGCCGTTTTTAAGTAATTTCGAAAACAGCGAGATCATGCGTTCTGCTTTTATCGCGAAACGAATTCTTCGTAAATGCACCGCGTGAAGAACTTGAACTTCTCGGTGCGTTTACCTGAACTTCACTCTGTTTTTCACGTGATTTTTTCCCGTAGCTCTCAATCCACTTGCCGAAACACTCACCGGAATTGAGCAAGTAATATACCGATGGAAAGCTGATGTAAACACGCAACTTTCCCGTGTTGATCGTTTTTTCATACTCGCGACGATTTTAAAAGTTTTTCATTTCAAATTCATTCAGTGCATTAGTTGAACTTCTTGTTGTTTTCACGTTGAACTTCTGTGACGTATTTTCGTTTGTAATTTTCTCATCCATTTGTTAGTGTTACACAAATAATACTCTTTTTGTACAAACCCCTCTCACAATAAAATTTTTAACTTTCTCAAACCAAGGGGTTGAACTTATAACAACAAAACTTTTAGTCATTGCTTTCTTTTTTTTAATGCAAAATGCACTCCGTGTAGTACGTGAACTTCTCACAGTTATCAATCGAACTTCTCCCGGTTACGTGAAAAATATCTGAGTTTTTTTATAAATATTTATCTAAATTTCTTAATCTTTGTTTTTATGAATTTTGAAGCGCTCTATTTTTGAAAGTTGAACTTCTTATTATTTAATTTTTGAACTTCTTGTTTCCATTCTCTAATAACGAGGAAAATCTAAGTTTTTTATAATCATCGAACTTCTCCATCTTTTTAATGTGGACTTCCTGATTTTATTTTAAATATTTTTTTATAAAAGTTTGAAGCGTTATATTTTTTAAAAGTTGAACTTCTTATTATTATTTTTGAACTTCTTGTTTCCATTCTTTAATAACGAGGAAAATCCGAGTTTTCTATAATCATCGAACTTCTCCATCTTTTTAGTGTGGACTTCCTGGTTTTATTTTTAATATTTTTTATAAAATTTTGAAGCGTTATATTTTTAAAAGTTGAACTTCTTACTTTTTATTTTTGAACTTCTTGTTTCCATTCTTTAATAACGAGGACAGTCTGAGTTTTCTATAATCATCAAACTTCTCCATCTTTTTAATATGGACTTCCTGGTTTTATTTTTCTTAATCCTTTTTATGAAATTTGAAGCGCACTATTTTTAATAGTTGAACTTTTTGTTATTTTATTTTTGAATTTCTTGTTTCCATTCTTTAATAACGAGGAAAATCTGAGTTTTCTATAAACATTGAACTTCTTCATCTTTTTAATATGGACTTCCTGGTTTTATTTCTTAATCGTTTTTTATGAAATTTTGATGCGTTATATTTTAAAAAGTTGAACTTCTTGTTTTTTGATTTTTGTACTTCTTGTTTCCATTCTTTAATAACGAGGAAAATCTGAATTTTCTATATCATCGAACTTCTCCATCTTTTTAATATGGACTTCCTGGTTTTTTTCTTAAATTTTTTTATGAAATTTTGAAGTGCTCTATTTTTAAAAATTAAACTTCTTGTTATTTAATTTTTGAACTTCTTGTTTCTATTCTTTAATAATGAGGAAAATCCATTTTTTCTATAATCATCGAACTTCTCCATCATTTTAATATAGACTTCCTGTTTTATTTCTTAATTCCAGAAAAAAAAATGTTATGTTTCTATACACTCAGTAATATAGAAGTCAACAAGTCACTTTTAATTTGAATTTCTGTAATATATTTCACTTACTATACTGGGTACTTATAATACATGACCTTTACACTCAGTATTATATGAACTTCTTAGAACATAATTTTCGTTGAGCAATTTTAAACATAGAACATATATGAAGAAGGTCAAAGATGTGGACGTGGATGCATCTACATGTAAGGAAGTTTTGGAAGATCTTTTAACAGTGCAAGGTCAAAAGAAGTCTCGTGTCCATCAAAATTTCATAACCTGGAGTTTTGTACTTGCAAAAATATTAACTATCAAACATCATCACAACAACCTGAAGAAAAAAAGTTGGTTCTCATTGACATATCAACAAGCATGTACAGAGCACATAATCAGAACTTGTTTTCTACATCAACTTCACACTATGGTGCCCATCAGTAGCGAAGAGAGGTAGGGAGAGAGGTTCCTGTTGGGGCAGGGCTCATCAGAAGATGATCAATTTTTCTGCCCTGGCCTCTTGGAGCACTGGACGAAGGAGAGGCGGGACTGGTGCAAGCTCCTTCTGCAGACGGCTTCGGGGTGGACTGCCGCGACGCTCAGTGAGCAGGCGAGCATCCACGCAGTTGGGCAACGCCCCTCAGCTCATTATAGTGAGCAGAAGTAGTTTACTAATAGTAGCAGTAGCAGCTTGTGCTTTGAGAACAAGAAGCCACGAAGTGGATAGAGGGCTTGAGGCCTGCGACTCCTGCTCCATCTTTCTTTTGCATTTTTTCCTGAAGGATTTCTGAAACTGAAACCAACATATCAAAACCCCGGTTTTTTGCTTGCACTGATACTATTGAACTTCAGAAAAATAGAATAGAACTAGAACTAGACAACACAATTTTAAACTAAATAATGAGGATAGATAATATTGTGAAGGACGTATGCGCCGAACTATTGTTTACATGGCTGGTGAACCTTGGTCAAAGCTAAAGTGGAATTGGCAGAACATACAAACATACATACACACATATATGGAGGGAGAAATTATATGTGCACACACTTAGTAATACACGAACCTTCTAGGTTACTAATACATGAACTTCTTTATATAGACTTTTTTCTCACGTCCACATATACATTTGTTTTTCAAAACAAAAGATCAGTATATAATTTGGCAAAAATGGAAACATGCACGCATATATAAGTGGTTGGGCAAAACAACAAACTGAGTGTATATGGCCATGGAAAGCCGCAGCTAACTCTCAAGAAGCAGAGAGGTGCCTGAGGAGGTGGACGGTGACTAGCACCCGAGTCTTTTTGTGTGCTCTGTTTTTTGTGGTGATAACAGGAAGAGAAGTGTCGCAGCTGGGGATGGAAACTAGTAGAAATGACCCAGAAAACTATTCCACGGAGACAGTGCAGCCATTAGCCTACTGACCAACTACTTTTAATATACAGATTCACAAACATTCTACCTGCTATAATTTTTTAGTGCACAGAATTGGTTAATGAACACATTGGCCCGCTGAATAATCAAACATTGGACTGAAGTATATTGCACTTACAGTGATACATAACCAGTTCAAGTTGTTGAGGTATAGAAAAACTTTAGGTTCTTTTACCTACACAATAACAGACACCTTTGAGATCGAATTTTACAATGGCAGGGTGGCCTCGACGCAGATGGACGATGGCGACCTCGATGAAAAAAGATGGATGCCCTATCACAAGGCCCTGCAAAATATACATAGTTATACTCCACTTCATGATCTTCAGAAAATCAACACACTGAACTTCTGGAGGACCAGATGCTGACTTTTTTTTGTTCGCAGCGCTGGTGCTGACCTGTAATTGAAGAGAGACCAGATGCATCCAGGGGAGAAAGAACGGTATGGGCGTGGTAGAGAGCAGGACATTCGCCGTGTGGGGAGAAGGGAGGTCGGAGGCAGAGCGGGAGTAGCCATTGTACTGTTTGGAGAAGGAATCCATCGACGATTGGGCAGGTCAGCCATAGAAGCCCAGGCAGATGTGGATCGGGGTCGAGGAAGACGGCCACCACCTCGATGGGCTGTAGCGGCCGGTGCATGCCATCTATGGAGGAGGTACGGGCTGCAGCAGGGAGGGACCGCGCCGGTCGCAAAGGAGAATTGGCAGGCGTGAGCCGGCCGCGGGGAGGGAGCGCGCCGTTCGGGGAGGGAGCTCGCGGCCTCAGGGAGGGAGCACGCGGGCTGGGGAGGGAGCGTACCGACCGCGGGGAGGGAGCCCGGCCGGGGAGTGAGCGTGCCAGCCGCAGGGAGGGAGCGCGCTGGCAGGGGAGGGAGCGCACATGCCATGGGGAGGGAGTGCATCGACGGCGGAGGAGGAGTGGCGACGGCAACACAGGTCGTGGGGGCGGCGGCGGCGAGATCTGGTGTTCTGCGCAGGGAATCGAGGGAGGAGGTGGGGATCGGGGCAGCGGGCGGGGTGTGGTGCATTTTTTTATTCTGTCCGGTGGGTTTCTCGGGATTTCAGGAGGATCTCATCGGGCCCTTATAAGGCTGGCTGTGATCGAAATAACTATTCTAATCCCGGGATTAGAATAGTGCTACTATGTATATATATGTACAGCCCGTCTATTCTGATAATATTATCAGAATAGTTATTCTGATAACACTTCCGCACTGCATGCTTAACGCGAGGGCACTACACTTTCTTTAGCAAGAGCACTGCATTACAGAGACTAGTGAACTTCGCGTCGGAAAAAACTGCGCGTAGTGTTTTTTCGGTACTGTTTTCGCTCTAAGTTTTTAATCGTTTATTGGAATGAGGTGTGTAATATACCGTTGGAAAGGTATAGATTAGGCGCAACTTCGTCATGTTGAACACTTTTCGAGATTCCCCGTGGTTTAAGAGCAGTTTCAAAAACGGTGCGGCCCACAAAGAGTGGTAGCAAGCGTTTTTTCACGTTGTTTTCTAAACCGCTCGTCGGAATGAGGCAAATGATACACCATTGGATAGATGTCGTCGAGGCGCATCTTTCTCATAACCATTGTTTTCTCTAATTCGTTATGATTTAAGAGCAGTTTCAAATTTACTAAATCGCGGAATTCTGTTATTCAAAAAAAAATCCGGCACAGTTTTCGCTCCACTTTTTTAACCGTTTGTTGAAACAAGGCGTGTAATATACCGTTGGAAAGCTATGGACGAGGCGCAACTTTCATATGTTGAAATTTTTTTGAGATTCCTCATGGTTTTAAGTTAATTTTAAAAATCGTACGATGGACGACGAGTGACAGCGGCCGGCTTTCACGAAATTTTTACAAATCGGTTGTCGAAATGATTCAAATGATACCCCGTTGGAAAGATATCAACGAGACGCAAGTTTTCATGTAGAACACTCCCTCTAATTTCTTACGGTTTAAGAGCAGTTTTAAATTTACCGAAATGCGGACACTCTGTTTTTCGCGACACCCAAATCGATGTGGGTACTTCATCCGACTGAAAACCGCACTGCATCAGATGAAAGACCGCACTGCATCAGACATGTTAGAGAACTGCATGGTTTATTTTATTCAAACATTATTTTTTTCAAGGATGAGAAAGTAGAGTGCAATTCACATCGGGTGTAAATGAACCACAACACTATCAATAAGTAAACCGCATTACTTTTTTTCGCTTTCATAATAATTTTTTTGCACTTACGGGATGAACAACATCATACGGCCGACCGCACTGCTTCAGATTGAAAACCGCACTACATCGGATAGGCAAGCGAGCTGCATAATTTCTTTTGTCGAACGAGTTTTTGTTTTTTTTTACTTTTATTATGAACGAGAGGGGACCGCAGAGACTAGGGCAAGTGAACCACATCATATATCGATGTGAACCACATCATATATCGAAGTGAACGGCATCACTCTGAAACGTGAACCACATCTGAGGACCAAACACACTAGATCTAATGAGTAGCGAGCTTCTTCTGAGGTATTTTTGTTTCGAAGTACCAAGTCAACCTCCAAGGAGTTTTATAGAGAACTGCATGACAGAATAAAGTGAGCTTCAATACATACACATCCACTCATCATTTTTACATAGCCACACAACCATCCAGTACACAACAATATGGTCACCGGCAAAATGCAGGACATGCATGTTCTGCTTAGCCTGAGCTGTATGTTCTGCTTGCGGAAGCGCACGGGCTACGAACACATGATTTGTCAAATGGTGGCCGCCGCCGGAACAGGAGTGCAAGCCGGCATGCTGCCCTACTTCCCGGCGCCAGTGACCGAGACCGCGCGAGGGTGGCCATGAATAAGAACCACATCGGGGCGCTTGACGCACTGCTCGCGGGATCTGGCTGAACTGCACAAGCAAAATCCAGAAAATAGAAAGAAAAAAAGAACTCTTCCTAACCGCACCCGCATGGCGAGGTGCACTGCACCATGCGTCTGCAGTGCACGCTGCCGCCTGCTTGTCATAACTGCACTGCAAGAAAGAAAGGAACATGGAAGCAAGTCAAAATCAAGATGGAACTGCACGGCTACCCTTGAGCTTTGTTAATTTGCATCGACGACGAAAAAAGGTGGAGGAAGGGCATATGAGGAGGGTGCTGGAGCGCCACCAGGCATCCAACCCCCATCACCGCAGGTCGCCACCGTTCCCCCTTCAGCAACTGAGTTGCACTAGAGCAGCAACCAAACTGCTCAGTCCTTGCCCTCCCAGTAGCAAGATCCCGTGGGCTAGCCTAAGTCGGAGGAGACGCCCCCAGGCCCGACGCGGATCTTGACCAGGAGAGGAAGGAGGGGGTGGCCCAGGTACCATCGCAAACAATGGGTACAGGCCGGAATACGCGCGGAGAGGCGTCGCCTTTGTTAGAATAAATCCGAGGTGTTCCGTCGATCTACCGAGGACCAAGCAATCACACGAGACATGACACCGAGATTTTTTAACAAGGTTCACCATCATGGCTACATCCCCGGGGCATGACTACGGGCGTTCCTTGCCATGACACCGTCACAATACCGCACCCCGCGCCGCCCGGGCGCCGGCACACGCCGCCGGCTCCCCCGTGTGCCCGTGCTATTATGTTGGCATAGGTTACATCGTGTGTCTACCCCCGCTATATATGAGAGGCCTAGGATACAAGTGTCCTTCTTGGACACGACTACTACCCTGTCAACACACAGTCCCAAACCAAGTCCAACTGTAACCTATCTTGTACAATAATATTCGACACAATTCTAACAAACTCCACCTTGGCGAATATTCTCCACCATCTTAAATTCGTCCGTGCGTCAAACCTCCATGTACATTGGACTTGAGATACGCCATGAGCACTGCTGCTACTCCTAGACTCCACGCGACTCCACCTGCAATTGTAGTCCCTTCTCGTCTTCCTCACAGTCAATACTCGAGCAAAATTAAGTTCCTCAATACTCTACTTTGTGCTCCCAACTTTCGTAGAATACGTTCAACACCATCACACACCGACCACTGTCTGCGTGAAAGTGAACAACACACATATTGGACGCCACATATAAGAGTTACCTGAACTCAACGTCACAGCTCTTTCTTGACCGTCTGTCTGAAACTTGAAGGAATTTCACCGTCGCTTGTAGTCACCCCGAGTCAAATTCGCAGTTGTCTCACCCTTTTTCCCGGATTGTCTCTGACATGTCCCACAGCTATAGCACTCCACCTCCTTCTGTACTTGTCACCCGCACTTTGCCATGTGCACTGAACACCACAGAATATACGGCCATGTACTCTCTCAGCTTTTGACAATTCCAGACTCTCCGTCACTTTCTCAGATTCTCCATGGTCAACTCCTGTCCATCTTCCGGTACCGATAGACCCAGTCACCACATGTCTACCATTAGTGCCTTGGTCTGTCACTGTGTCCCGTGCTTACCGCACGCCTCGCTGCTATTACCGCGTCGAGCCTCTACTATCCTGGTCGAGTCTCCCGGGTAGCTAGCCCCCACTGCCTCAACCCCCACTACAGAGAACCACCGATCATCATCGACCGATGCCGAGTATCACGTCTCCATCAGACCACTGGTACCCAGTCCAATCCACGTGTCTCTCGCTATCCCACTGAAATAGGCTTCGACTCTCTGTCGACTTACGCCGTAGCCCCTCCATCAGCACAGAGTGAAGTCTTCCACCAAACCTCAGCTCCACCTTCAACATGACTCCATGTAGCCGCGCCATGCTACCCCGCGCCCTGTCGACTTCAAGCTCTCTCATGTGTGCACCATCTTGAATCAACCCTGCGCCATAGTCTGTTGAAGCCGCACAAGCCCTCAGGCATGCACCACGTGTATCCACGCCCCAGAAGTCAGCCACCATCAGCATCACGCTCCTATGTCGTTGTCGCTGAAATCACCGCCATCTTTTGATTTGACCGACATCCCCGCCGACCCGTCAGACAGTCCAGTTCGACCCAGCCGAAGTTATCCGACTGCAATCATGCTCCACCCCGCATCTTGTTTGCCCGCACGTCTCAGTGCATTGCTTGATGCCCTGTGTCTGCATGATCCCTCACGACGCGCCCCAGGCTCCACAAGCCTTATACGCATGTCGCCCTTGCCGCACACGCCATCTTCCATGGACCTGCGACCGCGCCTTTATTTTCTGTACCGTGCACTTCTACCATCCCGTACATACATGTACGTGTACCAAGTAAATAGAGCCAATTGAAGAATCCCTCTAGTAGCCTTCCCGTGTGGACAAGATCAAAAAATTCCCGTTCATCCTTGCTCACATGCAGCCACAAAGCTTCTCCGTCCCTGCTTTTTCTTTGCATCCGATGGAAAAATATACACACACAGATATCTGACGCCTTTGTTTTTTCCTTTTAACAAATCTCACGCCTCGCATCTAGCTTTCCTGCGCGCTCTGACTAGCCAATCCTGATGGACCACATACCCGTGCATAGGCTGCACCAGGCATGTGCCCTGCAAACCTAAGCACTAGAGCCACGTGCTACTACTGGAATCCCGTGCACTGCAGCAACGCCTTGGCCCTTCCTGTGTCCTTACGCGGAACCACGCCTTGGCCTAGCGGCCCGCCTGGCTGCTCGGTCCGACTCGGGAGCCACGCGCCTGGACTACCCGCTGCGTTGCTCGCCCAATCGATTGATCGCGCCGCCGCCGCCACGCCTTGCTATGCCAGATGCCTTCGCTTTGCTCGCTTCATGCGATCTTTCTCGAGACTACTCATGTCGCCGTGTACCCTAGCTGCTGCCACGCGCACTACTGTCGTGCACGAATCCCGGCTACACGCTCGTACGTACATGCTGCATGCTGTTCCGATTCCGCCGCCGCCGTGTTTGCTTCCGATCTCGCTGATACGCTTCCAAATCATATCGATCTTCTGGACTTTCCGTCGACTTAATCTTCGAGATTGCTCCCAAGTTCCGATCGCTCGACACATCATAGATCAAACGATTTTTATGCAAGATCCCGGCTCATCACCTCTAGATCAACAATCCGCAGCCTCTCGAACCTTGCTCATGATACCACTTGTTAGAATAAATCCGAGGCGTTCCGTCGATCTACCGAGGACCAAGCAATCACACGAGACATGACACCGAGATTTGTTAACGAGGTTCACCATCATGGCTACATCCCCGGGGCATGACTACGGGCGCTCCTCGCCATGACACCGTCACAATACCGCACCCCGCGCCGCCCGGGCGCCGGCACAAGCCGCCAGCTCCCCCGCGTGCCTGTGCTATTATGTTGGCATATGTTACATCGTGTGTCTACCCCCGCTATATATAAGAGGCCTAGGATACAAGTGTCCTTCTTGGACACGACTACTACCCTGTCAACACACAGTCCCAAACCAAGTCCAACTGTAACCTATCTTGTACAATAATATTCGACACAATTCTAACAGCCTTGGCTGTGCAGGGGAGGAGATGTGCCCCGGCTGCGGCTGGCAAGCCGGAGCGATGGAGCCATTTGTCGCTATGGCCGGTCACCGTCCTATGGCAGAAGCGGAGGGGAGGTAGGCCAGGAGAAGTGGTTCGGTGGCGTCGGCTCGATCCAGATCGAGGACGAGAGGCGGACCGCACGAGGGAGCAGAGGAGTGGTCGGGGAGGCTGTTTGTCGCCGGTGAAGTGCACGGCGTCCCCGTCCGTACTGCATGCCCTGGGGTGGTTGGGACCTCGACGGGAGATGGGGAAGGGGAGGTTAGCATAGGGATCCCGCAGGAGATGCGGACAAAGCAGGGGTAACCAGTCGCGTGGGAGGAGGGGAGGAGGGAGCGTCGGTGGATGGTTGCCGGAACGGATCCATTGCCGGGAGGCACGCTGGGGGTGGTCGCCGGCTTGGATCCATGGTCGGGCGCCGGATCCATCCCTGGGCGACGCTTGGGGGCGGTGGGCGATGGAGGGAAGCCAGCACCGGGGGGGCGATGAGAGGTGGTGGCGGCGCGGCAGAAGGTGGATGGGGGCGGGGCGAGGCGGCGGCGGTGCGGCAGAAGGTGGACGGGGGCGGAGCGGGGCGGCGGCGCGACAGAAGGTGGACGAAGGCGGGGCGGCGGTGGCGCGGCAGAAGGTGGAGGGTAGGTGTGGGATTTGGATCGGGGGAGGAGGGAGTGGGGAGTGGGGAGTGGGGGCGTTGTGCGGGAGGTGGGGGTGGGGCTTTTTTTGCTGGGTGGTTTAGTTGACTTCGCTAGCGCGGGACAGTACAGGGGTATTAGCAGAATAAGAGTTTTTGTTATCAGAATAAGACTCTAAGGGGTGTTATCATAATAGACTCACCCTATATATATATATATATATATATATATATATATATATATATATATATATATATATATATATATATATATATATATATATATATATCCACTAAGAGTTTTAGTCCTTTAACTTTTTAAGGATCGCCTAGAGATGTCCTTATGACTTGTTTATTTCGGTTTTTCACAATGTGATGCTCTATATGTAAGACTCTAAGGGGTGTTATCATAATAGACTCACCCTATATATATATATATATATATATATATATATATATATATATATATATATATATATATATATATATCCACTAAGGGTTTTAGTCCTTTAACTTTTTAAGGATCGCCTAGAGATGTCCTTATGACTTGTTTATTTCGGTTTTTCACAATGTGATGCTCTATATGTGCAACTATTTGCCATGCAGTTCAATTTCATCAATAACAGTTTCAACAATATCACTATGAATTACAATATTTGGTTGCTGTTAAGGATATTGCAGTTAACATGCCTTTTCGTTTTTCAATTGTTGTTTAGCAACATGCATTGTACAGAATGACTAAATATGCAATCCCAGGCTACATAGCAACAAGGAAGAGTGTTACATTAATGTTCTGGTGATGTCTAGATATACATGTAATAAAATCTTATATAATGAGATGGATAGAGTGTTGTACTACATTTTTGAACGGTTGTTTAGCTTCTAATATTAACTTGCGCTTTTAGGTACATATATCATTGCCAAAGTTCCACACTTCGACCCTTTCTGCGTATGGGGCAATGAGATATTCATGAACCGGCATCAAGTGAGGAAACTGATAAAGATTATTATTAAAATGGGTCAAAATATGTCAATCAAACTATTTGTTTACACTTTATGCAAGACAACAGTGAACTGCGGGATGGTAAGTAAGAACCCTGTAGCCTTCTTTTTACTGCCCATAATGAGTTGTGTTAGATGACAATATTTGAATCTTTTTCTTTTGTAGTGGATCCTGAAGCAGTTTACTCAAGATTACCTCTCAAACTACATGATTGGCGGCCGACCATCACAAGGGGTTGGACTAGAGTCTTGCATGCCTTCTACATCCAGGAGAGCACAATAGGGCCATTCCTGAAGGAAATATGCCCTAGAGGCAATAATAAAGTTATTATTTATTTCCTTATTTCATGATAAATGTTTATTATTCATGCTAGAATTGTATTAACCAGAAACATAATACATGTGTGAATACATAGACAAACAGAGTGTCACTAGTATGCCTCTACTTGACTAGCACGTTAATCAAAGATGGTTATGTTTCCTAACCATGAACAAAGAGTTGTTATTTGATTAACGAGGTCACATCATTAGTTGAATGGTCTGATTGACATGACCCATTCCATTAGCTTAGCACCCGATCGTTTAGTATGTTGCTATTGCTTTCTTCATGACTTATACATGTTCCTATGACTATGAGATTATGCAGCTCTCGTTTACCGGAGGAACACTTTGTGTGCTACCAAACGTCACAACGTAACTGGGTGATTATAAAGGTGCTCTACAGGTGTCTCCAAAGGTACTTGTTGGGTTGGCGTATTTGGAAATTAGGATTTGTCACTCCGAATGTCGGAGAGGTATCTCTGGGCCCTCTCGGTAATGCACATCACTTAAGCCTTGCAAGCATTGCAACTAATGAGTTAGTTGCGAGATGATGTATTACGGAACGAGTAAAGAGACTTGCCGGTACCGAGATTGAACTAGGTATTGGATACCGACGATCGAATCTCGGGCAAGTAACATACCGATGACAAAGGGAACAACGTATGTTGTTATGCGGTCTGACCGATAAAGGTCTTCGTAGAATATGTAGGAGCCAATATGGGCATCCAGGTCCTGCTATTGGTTATTGATCGGAGACATGTCTCGGTCATGTCTACATTGTTCTCGAACCGCAGGGTCCGCATGCTTAAGGTTTCGATGACAGTTATATTATGAGTTTATGAGTTTTGATGTACCAAAGGAGTTCAGAGTCCCGGATGAGATCGGGGACATGACGAGGAGTCTCGAAATGGTCGAGACGTAAAGATCGATATATTGGACGGCTATATTCGGACATCGGAAAGGTTCTGAGTGATTCAGATATTTTCGGGAGTACCGGGGAGTTACGGGAATACGGGGGAAGAAGTATATGGGCCTTATTGGGCTTTAGGGGAGAGGGAGAGGCAGGCCGTGCGCCCCCCATTGGCTAGTCCGAATTGGACTAGGGGGAGGGGAGGCGCCCCCTCCTTCCTTCTCTTCCCTCTTCCCCTTCCTTGTCTCCTACTCCTAATACATGGAAGGACTCCTAGTTGGACTAGGAAAGGGGGAATCCTACTCCCGGTGGGAGTAGGACTCCCCTAGGGCGCGCCATAGAGAGGGCTGGCCCTCCCCTCCTCCACTTCTTTATATACGGGGGCAGGGGCACCCCATAGACACACAAGTTGATCTTCGTGATCGTTCCTTAGCCGTGTGCGGTGCCCCCCTCCACCATATTCCACCTCGGTCATATTGTAGCGGTGCTTAGGCGAAGCCCTGCGACAGTAGAACATCAAGACCGTCACCACGCCGTCGTGCTGACGGAACTCCTCCCCGACGCTTTGCTGGATCGGAGCCCGGGGATCGTCATCGAGCTGAACGTGTGCCAAGAACTCGGAGGTGCCGGAGTAACGGTGCTTGGGTCGGTCGGATCGTGAAGACGTACGACTACATCAACCGCGTTGATATAACGCTTCCGCTTTCGGTCTACGAGGGTACGTAGACAACACTCTCCCCTCTCGTTGCTATGCATCACCATGGTCTTGCGTGTGCGTAGGAATTTTTTTAAAATTACTACGTTCCCCAACAGTGGTATCAGAGCCAGGTTTTTATGGTTTGATGTTATATGCACGAGTAGAACACAAGTGAGTTGTGGACGATATAAGTCATACTGCCTACCAGCATGTCATACTTTGGTTCGGCGGTATTGTTGGATGAAGCGGCCCGGACCGACATTACGCGTACGCTTACGCGAGACTGGTTCTACCTGAAGGAAATATGCCCTAGAGGCAATAATAAAGTTATTATTTATTTCCTTATATCATGATAAATGTTTATTATTCATGCTAGAATTGTATTAATTGGAAACATAATACATGTGTGAATACATAGACAAACATAGTGTCACTAGTATGCCTCTACTTGACTAGATCATTAATCAAAGATGGTTATGTTTCCTAACCATGAACAAAGAGTTGTTATTTGATTAACGAGATCACATCATTAGTTGAATGATCTGATTGACATGACCCATTCCATTAGCATAGCACCCGATCGTTTAGTATGTTGCTATTGCTTTTATCCATGACTTATACATGTTCCTTCAACTATGAGAATATGCAACTCCCATTTACCGTAGGGACACTTTGTGTGCTACGAAACGTCACAACGTAACTGGGTGATTATAAAGGTGCTCTACAAGTGTCCCCGAAGGTACATGTTGAGTTGGCATATTTCGAGATTAGAATTTGTCACTCGGATTGTCGGAGAGGTATCTCAGGGCCTTCTCGGTAATGCACATCACATAAAGCCTTGCAAGCATTGCAACCAATGAGTTAGTTGCGAGATGATGTATTACAGAACGAGAAAAGAGACTTGCCGGTAACGAGATTGAACTAGGTATTGGATACCGACGATCGAATCTCGGGCAAGTAACATACCGATGACAAAGGGAACAACGTATGTTGTTATGCGGTCTGACCGATAAAGATCTTCGTAGAATATGTAGGAGCCAATATGGGCATCCAGGTCCCGCTATTGGTTATTGACCAGAGACGTGTCTCGGTCATGTCTACATTGTTCTCAAACCGTAGGGTCCGCACGCTTAACGTTACGATGACAGTTATTATGAGTTTATGCATTTTGATGTACCGAAGGAGTTCGGAGTCCCGGATGTGATCACGGACGTGACGAGGAGTCTCGAAATGGTCGAGACATAAAGAATTATATATTGGAAGCCTATGTTTGGACATCGGATGCATTCCAGGTGAAATCAGGATTTTACCGGAATACCGGGAGGGTTACCGGAACCCCCGGGAGCATAATGGGCCAACATGGGCCTTGGAGGAGAAGTGAGAGGGCAGCCCTAGGGGCTGCGCGCCTCCCCCCTTCCCCTAGTCCTATTAGGACTAGGAGAGGTGGGCGCCCCCCTCTCCTTCTCTCTCCCCCTTGAAGAATCCTAGTCCAACTAGGATTGGGGGGGGGGATCCTACTCCCAGAGGGAGTAGGACTCCTCTTGCGCCTCCCTCCTTTGGCCGGCCAGCCTCCCCCCCTTCATCCTTTATATACGGGGGCAGGGGACACCCCAAAGACACACAAGTTGATCTACGGATCGTTCCTTAGCCGTGTGCGGTGCCCCCTTCCACCAAATTCCACCTTGATCATATTGTTGCAGTGCTTAGGCGAAGCCCTGCGCCGGTAACACATCAAGATCGTCACCACGCCGTCGTGCTGACGGAACTCTTCCTCGACGCTTTGCTGGATCGGAGCCCGGGGATCGTCATCGAGCTGAACGTGTGCCAAGAACTCGGAGGTGCCGGAGTAACGGTGCTGTGATCGGTTGGATCGCGAGGAGAACGTACGACTACTTCCTCTACGTACGACTACTTCCTCTACGTTGGGTCAACGCTTCCGCTTCGGTCTACGAGGGTACATAGACAAACACTCTCCCCTCTCGTTTTTATGCATCACCATGATCTTGCGTGTGCGTAGGAAATTTTTTGAAATTACTACGTTTCCCAACAGTGGCATCCGAGCCTAGGTTTTATGGTTTGATGTTATTTGCACGAGTAGAACACAAGTGAGTTGTGGACGATACAAGTCATACTGCCTACCAGCATGTCATACTTTGGTTCAGCGGTATTGTTGGACGAGACGATCCGGACCAACCTTACGCGTACGCTTACGCGAGACCGGTTCCCTCGACGTGCTTTGCACATAGATGGCTTGCGGAAGACTGTCTCTCCAACTTTAGTTGAACCGAGTGTGGCTACGCCCGGTCCTTGAGAAGGTTAAAACGGAGTCTATTTGACAAACTATCGTTGTGGTTTTGATGCGTAGGTAAGATAAGTTCTTGCTTAAAGCCCGTAGCAGCCACGTAAAACTTGCAACAACAAAGTAGAGGACGTCTAACTTGTTTTTGCAGGGCATGTTGTGATGTGATATGGTCAAGACGTGATGCTAAATTTTATTGTATAAGATGATCATGTTTTGTAACCGAGTTATCGGCAACTGGCAGGAGCCATATGGTTGTCGCTTTATTGTATGCAATGCAATCGCGATGTAATGCTTTACTTTATTGCTAAACGGTAGTGATAGTCGTAGAAGCATAATATTAGCGAGACGACAACGATGCTGCGATGAAGATCAAGGTGTCGCGCCGGTGACGATGGTGATCATGACGGTGCTTCGAAGATGGAGATCACAAGCACAAGATGATGATGGCCATATCATATCACTTATATTGATTGCATGTGATGTTCATCCTTTTATGCATCTTATCTTGCTTTGATTGACGGTAGCATTATAAGATGATCTCTCACTAAATTATCAAGAAGTGTTCTCCCTGAGTATGCACTGTTGCGAAAGTTCTTCGTGCTGAGACACCACGTGATGATCGGGTGTGATAGGCTCTACGTTCAAATACAACGGGTGCAAAACAGTTGCACACGCGGAATACTCAGGTTTAACTTGACGAGCCTAGCATATACAGATATGGCCTCGGAACACGGAGACCGAAAGGTCGAGCGTGAATCATATAGTAGATATGATCAACATAGTTATGTTCACCATTGAAACTACTCCATCTCACGTGATGATCGGACATGGTTTAGTTGATTTGGATCACGTGATCACTTAGAGGATTAGAGGGATGTCTATCTAAGTGGGAGTTCTTAAGTAATATGATTAATTGAACTTAAATTTATCATGAACTTAGTCCTGGTAGTATTAGCATATCTATGTTGTAGATCAATAGCTCGCGTTGTTGCTTCCCTGTGTTTATTTTGATATGTTCCTAGAGAAAATTGTGTTGAAAAATGTTAGTAGCAATGATGCGGATTGGATCCGTGATCTGAGGTTTATCCTCATTGCTGCACAGAAGAATTATGTCCTTGATGCACCGCTAGGTGAACGGACCTATTGCAGGAGCAGATGCAGACATTATGAACGTTTTGCTAGCTCAATATGATGACTACTTAATAGTTTAGTGCCCCATGCTTAACGGCTTAGAATCGGGACTTCAAAGACGTTTTGAACGTCATGGAGCATATGAGATGTTCTAGGAGTTGAAGTCAATATTTCAAGCAAATACCCGAGTTGAGAGATATGAAGTCTCCAACAAGTTCTATAGCTAAAAGATGGAGGAGAATCGCTCAACTAGTGAGCATGTGCTCAGATTGTCTGGGAACTACAATCGCTTGAATCAAGTGGGAGTTAATCTTCCAGATAAGATAGTGATTGACAGAATTCTCTAGTCACCATCACCAAGTTAGTAGAACTTCGTGATGAACTATAATATGCAAGGGATAACGGAAAATATTCCCAAGCTCTTCGCGATGCTAAATCGGCGAAGGTAGAAATCAATAGAAAAACATCAAGTGTTGATGGTTGACAAGATCACTAGTTTCAAGAAAAGGGCAAAAGGAAAGAAGGGGAACTTCAAGAAGAACGGCAAGCAAGTTGCTGCTCAAGTGAAAAATCCCAAGTCTGGACCTAAGCCTGAGACTAAGTGCTTCTACTGCAAAAGGACTGGTCACTAGAAGCGGAACTACCCCAAGTGATTGGCGGATAAGAAGGATGGCAAAGTGAACATAAGTATATTTGATATACATGTTATAGATGTGTACTTTACTAGTATTCATAGCAACCCCTCAGTATTTGATACTAGTTCAAGTTGCTAAGATTAGTAACTCGAAACAGGAGTTGCAGAATGAACAAAGACTAGTTAAAGGGCAAGGTGACGATGTGTGTTGGAAGTGGTTCCAAGATTGATATGATCATCATCACACACTCCCTATACTTTCGGGATTAGTGTTGAAACTAAATAAGTGTTATTTGGTGTTTGCGTTGAGCATGAATATGATTTGATCATGTTAATTGCAATACAGTTATTCATTTAAGTTAGAGAACAATTGTTGTTCTGTTTACATGAATAAAACCTTCTATGGTCATACACACCAATGAAAATAGTTCATTGGATCTCGATCGTAGTGATACACATATTCATAATATTGAAACCAAAAGATGCGAAGTTAATAATGATAGTGCAACCTATTTGTGGCACTGCCGTTTAGGTCATATTGGTGTAAAGCGCATGAAGAAACTCCATGCTGATGGGATTTTGGAATCACTTGATTATGAATCACTTGATGCTTGCGAACCATGCCTCTTGGGCAAGATGACTAAAAACGCCGTTCTCCGGAACAATGGAGCAAGCAATAGATTTGTTGGATATCATCCATACTGATGTATATGATCCGATGAATATTAAGGCTCGCGACAAGTATCATTATTTTCTAACCTTCACAGATGATTTGAGCAGATATGGGTATATCTACTTGATGAAACATAAGTCTGAAACGTTTGAAAAGTTCAAAGAATTTTAGAGTGAAGTGAAAATCATCGTGACAAGAAAAATAAGGTTTCTACGATCTGATCGCGGAGACAAATATTTGAGTTACGAGTTTGGTCTTAAATTAAAACAATGTGGAATAGTTTCACAAATTCATGCCACCTGGAACACCACAGCATAATGGTGTGTCCGAACTTCATAACCGTACTTTATTGGATATAGTACAATCTATGATGTTTCTTACCGATTTACCAATATCGTTTTGGGATCATGCATTAGAGACAGCTGCATTCACGTTAAAAGGGGCGCCATCTAAATCCGTTGAGACGACACCGTATGTACTATGGTTTAGCAATAAACCTAAGCTGTCGTTTCTTAAAGTTTGGGGCTGCGATGCTTATGTGAAAAAGCTTCAACCTGATAAGCTCGAACCCAAATCGGAGAAATGTGTCTTCATAGGATATCCAAAGGAAACTGTTGGATACACCTTCTATCACAGATCCGAAGGCAAGACTTTTGTTGCTAAGTTCGGAAACTTTCTAGAGAAAGAGTTTCTTTCGAAAGAAGTGAATGGGAGGAAAGTAGAAAACTTGATAAGGTAATTGTACCTTCTCCCTTATTGGAAAGTAGTTCATCACAGAAATCTGTTCTTGTGACTACTACACCAATTAGTGAGGAAGCTAATGATGATGATCATGTAACTTTAAGATCAAGTTACTACCGAATCTCGTAAGTAAACCAGAGTGAGATCCGCACCAGAGTGGTACGGTAATCCTGTTCTGGAAGTCATGTTACTAGACCATGATGAACCTACGAACTATGAAGAAGCGATGGTGAGCCCAGATTCCGCAAAATGGCTTGAGGCCATGAAATCTGAGATGGGATCCATGTATGATAACAAAGTATGGACTTTGGTTGACTTGCCCGATGATCGGCAAGCAATTGAGAATAAATGGATCTTCAAGAGGAAGACGGACACTGATAGTAGTGTTACTATCTACAAAGCTAGAATTGTCGCAAAAGGTTTTCGACAAGTTCAAGGTGTTGACTACGATGAGAGTTTCTCACTCGTGTCTATGCTTAAGTCTGTCCAAATCAAGTTAGCAATTGCCGCATTTTATGAAATCCGGCAAATGGATAAACAAAACTACATTCCTTAATGGATTTATTAAAGAAGAGTTGTATACGATGCAACTAGAAGGTTTTGTCGATCCTGAAGGTGTTAACAAAATATGCAAGCTCCAGCGATCCATCTATGGACTGGTGCAAGCATCTCGGAGTTGGAATATACGCTTTGATAAGTTGATCAAAGCATATAGTTTTATACAGACTTGCGGTGAAGCCTGTAATTACAAGAAAGTGAGTGGGAGCACTACAACATTTCTGATAAGTATATGTAAATGACATATTATTGATCGGAAATAATGTAGAATTATTCTGTAAAGCATAAAGGAGTATTTGAAAGGAGTTTTTCGAAGAAGGACCTCGGTGAAGCTGCTTACATATTGAGCATCAAGATCTATAGAGATAGATCAAGACGCTTGATAAGTTTTTCAATAAATACATACCTTGAAAAGATTTTGAAGTAGTTCAAAATGGAACAGTCAAAGAAAGAGTTCTTGCCTGTATTACAAGGTGTGAAATTGAGTAAGACTCAAAGCCCGACCACGGCAGAAGATAGAAAGAGAATGAAAGTCATTCCCTATGCCTCAGCCATAGGTTCTATAAAGTATGCCATGCTGTGTACCAGATCTATTGCATACCCTACCACTGAGTTTGGCAAGGGAGTACAATAGTGATCTAGGAAGTAGATCACTGGACATCGGTCAAAATTATCCTTAGTAAAATAAGGATATGTTTCTCGATTATGGATGTGACAAAAAGGTTCGTCGTAAAAGGTTACGTCGATGCAAGTTTTGACACTAATCTAGATGACTCTAAGTCTCAATCTAGATACATATTGAAAGTGGGAGCAATTGGCTAAAGTAGCTCCGTGCAGAGCATTGTAGACATAGAAATTTGCAAAATACATAACGGATCTGAATGTGGCAGACCCGTTGACTAAACTTCTCTCACAAGCAAAACATGATCACACCGTAGTACTCTTTGGGTGTTAATCACATAGCGATGTGAACTAGATTACTGAATCTAGTAAACCCTTTGGGTGTTGGTCACATATCAATGTGAACTATGGGTGTTAATCACATGGTGATGTGAACTATTGCTGATAAATCACATGGCGATGTGAACTAGATTATTGACTCTAGTGCAAGTGGGAGACTGAAGGAAATATGCCCTAGAGGCAATAATAAAGTTATTATTTATTTCCTTATATCATGATAAATGTTTATTATTCATGCTAGAATTGTAATAATTGGAAACATAATACATGTGTGAATACATAGACAAACATAGTGTCACTAGTATGCCTCTACTTGACTAGCTCATTAATCAAAGATGGTTATGTTTCCTAACCATGAACAAAGAGTTGTTATTTGATTAACGAGATCACATCATTAGTTGAATGATCTGATTGACATGACCCATTCCATTAGCATAGCACCCGATCGTTTAGTATGTTGCTATTGCTTTTATCCATGACTTATACATGTTCCTTCAACTATGAGAATATGCAACTCCCATTTACCGTAGGGACACTTTGTGTGCTACCAAACGTCACAACGTAACTGGGTGATTATAAAGGTGCTCTACAAGTGTCCCCGAAGGTACATGTTGAGTTGGCATATTTCGAGATTAGGATTTGTCACTCCGATTGTCGGAGAGGTATCTCAGGGCCTTCTCGGTAATGCACATCACATAAAGCCTTGCAAGCATTGCAACCAATGAGTTAGTTGCGAGATGATGTATTACAGAACGAGAAAAGAGACTTGCCGGTAACGAGATTGAACTAGGTATTGGATACCGACGATCGAATCTCGGGCAAGTAACATACCGATGACAAAGGGAACAACGTATGTTGTTATGCGGTCTGACCGATAAAGATCTTCGTAGAATATGTAGGAGCCAATATGGGCATCCAGGTCCCGCTATTGGTTATTGACCAGAGACGTGTCTCGGTCATGTCTACATTGTTCTCGAACCGTAGGGTCCGCACGCTTAACGTTACGATGACAGTTATTATGAGTTTATGCATTTTGATGTACCGAAGGAGTTCGGAGTCCCGGATGTGATCACGGACGTGACGAGGAGTCTCGAAATGGTCGAGACATAAAGAATTATATATTGGAAGCCTATGTTTGGACATCGGATGCATTCCAGGTGAAATCAGGATTTTACCGGAATACCGGGAGGGTTACCGGAACCCCCCGGGAGCATAATGGGCCAACATGGGCCTTGGAGGAGAAGTGAGAGGGCAGCCCTAGGGGCTGCGCGCCTCCCCCCTTCCCCTAGTCCTATTAGGACTAGGAGAGGTGGGCACCCCCCTCTCCTTCTCTCTCCCCCTTGAAGAATCCTAGTCCAACTAGGATTGGGGGGGGGGGGGAATCCTACTCCCAGAGGGAGTAGGACTCCTCCTGCGCCTCCCTCCTTTGGCCGGCCAGCCTCCCCCCCTTCATCCTTTATATACGGGGGCAGGGGACACCCCAAAGACACACAAGTTGATCTACGGATCGTTCCTTAGCCGTGTGCGGTGCCCCCTTCCACCAAATTCCACCTCGATCATATTGTTGCAGTGCTTAGGCGAAGCCCTGCGCCGGTAACACATCAAGATCGTCACCACGTCGTCGTGCTGACGGAACTCTTCCTCGACGCTTTGCTGGATCGGAGCCCGGGGATCGTCATCGAGCTGAACGTGTGCCAAGAACTCGGAGGTGCCGGAGTAACGGTGCTGTGATCGGTTGGATCGCGAGGAGAACGTACGACTACTTCCTCTACGTACGACTACTTCCTCTACGTTGTGTCAACGCTTCCGCTTCGGTCTACGAGGGTACGTAGACAAACACTCTCCCCTCTCGTTGTTATGCATCACCATGATCTTGCGTGTGCGTAGGAAATTTTTTGAAATTACTACGTTTCCCAACACTACCGACGTGCTTCGCACGCAGGTGGCTGGCGGGTGTCAGTTTCTCCAACTTTAGTTGAACCAAGTATGGCTACGCCCGGTCCTTGCGAAGGTTAAAACGGAGTCTATTTGACAAACTATCGTTGTGGTTTTGATGCGTAGGTGAGATTGGTTCTTGCTTAAGCTCGTAGCAGCCACGTAAAACTTGCAACAAACAAAGTAGAGGACGTCTAACTTGTTTTTGCAGGGCATGTTGTGATGTGATATGGTCAAGACATGATTCTAAATTTTATTGTATGAGATGATCATGTTTTGTAACCGAGTTATCGGCAACTGGCAGGAGCCATATGGTTGTCGCTTTATTGTATGCAATGCAATCGCCCTGTAATGCTTTACTTTATCACTAAGCGGCAGCGATAGTCGTAGAAGCATAAGATAGGCGAGACGACAACGATGCTACGATGGAGATCAAGGTGTCGCGCCGGTGACGATGGTGATCATGACGGTGCTTCGAAGATGGAGATCACAAGCACAAGATGATGATGGCCATATCATATCACTTATATTGATTGCATGTGATGTTTATCTTTTATGCATCTTATCTTGCTTTGATTGACGGTAGCATTTTAAGATGATCTCTCAGTAATTATAACGAAGTGTTCTCCCTGAGTATGCACCGTTGCGAAAGTTCTTCGTGCTGAGACACCACGTGATGATCGGGTGTGATAGGCTCTACGTTCAAATACAACGGGTGCAAAACAGTTGCACACGCGGAATACTCAGGTTATACTTGACGAGCCAAGCATATACAGATATGGCCTCGGAACACGAAGACCAAAAGGTCGAGCGTGAATCATATAGTAGATATGATCAACATAATGATGTTCACCATTGAAACTACTCCATCTCACGTGATGATCGGACATGGTTTAGTTGATGTGGATCACGTGATCACTTAGAAGATTAGAGGGATGTCTATCTAAGTGGGAGTTCTTAAGTAATATGATTAATTGAACTTAAATTTATCATGAACTTAGTCCTGGTAGTATTAGCATATCTATGTTGTAGATCAATAGCTCGCATTGTTGCTTTCATATGTTTATTTTGATATGTTCCTAGAGAAAATTGTGTTGAAAGATGTTAGTAGCAATGATGCGGATTGGATCCGTGATCTGAGGTTTATCCTCATTGCTGCACAGAAGAATTATGTCCTTGATGCACCGCTAGGTGACGGACCTATTGCAGGAGCAGATGCAGACGTTATGAACGTTCGGCTAGCTCAATATGATGACTACTTGATAGTTTAAGTGCACCATGCTTAACGGCTTAGAATCGGGACTTCAGAGACGTTTTGAACGTCATGGACCATATGAGATGTTCCAGGAGTTGAAGTTAATATTTCAAGCAAATACCCAAGTTGAGAGATATGAAGTCTCCAACAAGTTCTATAGCTAAAAGATGGAGGAGAATCGCTCAACTAGTGAGCATGTGCTCAGATTGTCTGGGTACTACAATCGCTTGAATCAAGTGGGAGTTAATCTTCCAGATAAAATAGTGATTAACAGAATTCTCTAGTCACCATCACCAAGTTAGTAGAACTTCGTGATGAACTATAATATACAAGGGATGACAAAAGTAATTCCCAAGCTCTTCGTGATGCTGAAATCGACGAAGGTAGAAATCAAGAAAAACATCAAGTGTTGATGGTAGACAAGACCACTAGTTTCCAGAAAAGGGCAAAAGGGAAGAAGGGGAACTTCAAGAAGAATGGCAAGCGAGTTGCTGCTCAAGTGAAGAAGCCCAAGCCTGGTCCTAAGCCTGAGACTAAGTGCTTCTACTGCAAAGGGATTGGTCACTGGAAGCGGAACTACCCCAAGTATTTGGTGGATAAGAAAGGATGGCAAAGTAAACAAAGGTATATTTGATATACATGTTATTGATGTGTACTTTACTAGTGTTCATAGCAACCCCTTAGTATTTGGTACTAGTTCAGTTGCTAAGATTAGTAACTCGAAACGGGAGTTGCAGAATGAACAGAGACTAGTTAAGGGTGAAGTGACGATGAGAGTTGGAAGTGGTTCCAAGATTGATATGATCATCATCGCACACTCCCTATACTTTCGGGATTAGTGTGGAACCTAAATAAGTGTTATTTGGTGTTGAGCATGAATATGATTTGATCATGTTTATTGCAATACGGTTATTAATTTAAGTAAGAGAATAAATTGTTGTTCTGTTTTTACATGAATAAAACCTTATATGGTTACACACCCAATGAAAATGGTTCGTTGGATCTTGATCATAGTGATACACATATTCATAATATTGAAACCAAAAGATGCAAAGTTAATAATGATAGTGCAACTTATTTGTGGCACTGCCGTTTAGGTCATATTGGTGTAAAGCGCATGAAGAAACTCCATGCTGATGGGCTTTTGGAATCACTTGATGCTTGCGAACCATGCCTCATGGGCAAGATGACTAAGACTCCGTTCTCCGAAACAATGGAGTGAGCAACTGACTTATTGAAAATAATACATACTGATGTATGCGATCCGATGAGTGTTAAGGCTCGCGGCAGGTATCGTTATGTTCTAACCTTCACAGATGATTTAAGTAGATATGGGTATATCTACTTGATGAAACATAAGTCTGAAACATTTGAATAGTTCAAAGAATTTTAGAGTGAAGTGGAAAATCATCGTGACAAGAAGATAAGGTTTCCACGATCTGATCGCGGAGACAAATATTTGAGTTATGAGTTTGGTCTTCAATTAAAACAATGTGGAATAGTTTCACAAACTCATGCCACCTGGAACACCACAGCATAATGGTGTGTCTGAACGTCATAACCGTACTTTATTTGATATAGTGCAATCTATGATGTTTCTTACCGATTTACCACTATCGTTTTGGGGTTATGCATTAGAGACAACTGCATTCACGTTAAAAAGGGCGCCATCTAAATCCGTTGAGACGACACAATCTGAACTGTGGTTTCGCAAGAAACCAAAGTTGTCGTTTCTTAAAGTTTGGGGTTGTGATGCTTATATGAAAAAGTTTCATCCTGATAAGCTCAAACCTAAATCGGAGAAGTGCGTCTTCATAGGATACCCAAAAGGAAATGTTGGGTACACCTTCTATCACAGATCCGAAGGCATGAGATTTGTTGCTGAGAATGGATCCTTTCCGGAGAAGGAGTTTCTCTCGAAAGAAGTGAGTGGGAGGAAAGTAGAAAACTTAATAAGGTAATTGTACCTTCTCCCTTATTGGAAAGTAGTTCATCACAGAAATCTGTTCTTGTGACTACTACACCAATTAGTGAGGAAGCTAATGATGATGATCATGTAACTTCAAATCAAGTTACTACCGAATCTCATAGGTAAACCAGAGTGACATCCGCACCAGAGTGGTACGGTAATCCTTGTTCTGGAAGTCATGTTACTAGACCATGACGAACTTGCGGACTATGAGGAAGCGATGATGAGCCCAGATTCCGCGAAATGGTTTGAGGCCATGAAATCTGAGATATGATTCATGTATGAGAACAAAGTATGGACTTTGATGGATTTGCCCGATGATCGGCAAACCATAGAAAATAAATGGATCTTCAAGAGGAAGACGGACGCTGATAGTAGTGTTACTATCTACAAAGTTAGAATTGTCGCAAAAGGTTTTCGACAAGTTCAAAGTGTTGACTACGATGAGAGTTTCTCACTCATATCTATGCTTAAGTCTGTCCGAATCATGTTAGCAATTGCCGCATTTTATGAAATCTGGCAAATGGATAAACAAAACTGCATTCCTCAATGGATTTATTAAAGAAGAGTTGTATATGATGCAACTAGAAGGTTTTGTCGATCCTAAAGGTGTTAACAAAATATGCAAGCTCCAGCGATCCATCTATGGACTGGTGCAAGCATCTCGGAGTTGGAATACACGCTTTGATAAATTGATCAAAGCATATAGTTTTATACAGACTTATGGTGAAGCCTGTATTTACAAGAAAGTGAGTGGGAGCACTACATCATTTCTGATAAGTATATGTAAATGACATATTGTTGATCGGAAATAATGTAGAATTATTCTGCAAAGCATAAAGGAGTATTTGAAAGGAGTTTTTCGAAGAAGGACCTTAGTGAAGCTGCTTACATATTAAGCATCAAGATCTATAGAGATAGATCAAGACGCTTGATAAATTTTCAATGAATATATACCTTGACAAGATTTTGAAGTAGTTCAATATGGAACAGTCAAAGAAAGAAGTTCTTGCCTGTGTTACAAGGTGTGAAATTGAGTAAGACTCAAAACCCGACCACGGCAGAAGATAAAAAGAGAATGAAAGTCATTCCCTATGCCTTGGCCATAGGTTCTATAAAATATGCCATGTTGTGTACCAGATCTATTATATATCCTACACTCTGTTTAGCAAGGGAGTACAATAGTGATCTAGATGTAGATCACTGGACAGCGGTCAAAATTATCCTTAGTGAAATAAGGATATGTTTCTCGATTATGGACGTGACAAAAAGGTTCATCGTAAAAGGTTACGTCGATACAAGTTTTGACACTAATCTAGATGACTCTAAGTCTAAATCTAGATACATATTAAAGGTGGGAGCAATTAGCTAAAGTAGCTCCGTGCAGAGCATTGTAGACATAGAAAGTTGCAAAATACATACGGATCAGAGTTTTGGCAGACCCGTTGACTAAGCTTCTCTCACAAGCAAAACATGATCACACCTTAGTACTCTTTGGGTGTTAATCACATAGCGATGTGAACTAGATTACTGACTCTAGTAAACCCTTTGGGTGTTGATCACATATCGATGTGAACTATGGGTGTTAATCACATGATGATGTGAACTATTGCTGGTAAATCACATGGCGATGTGAACTAGATTATTGACTCTAGTGCAAGTGGGAGACTGAAGGAAATATGCCCTAGAGGCAATAATAAAGTTATTATTTATTTCCTTATTTCATGATAAATGTTTATTATTCATGCTAGAATTGTATTAACCGGAAACATAATACATGTGTGAATACATAGACAAACAGAGTGTCACTAGTATGCCTCTACTTGACTAGCTCGTTAATCAAAGATGGTTATGTTTCCTAACCATGAACAAAGAGTTGTTATTTGATTAACGAGGTCACATCATTAGTTGAATGGTCTGATTGACATGACCCATTCCATTAGCTTAGCACCCGATCGTTTAGTATGTTGCTATTGCTTTCTTCATGACTTATACATGTTCCTATGACTATGAGATTATGCAGCTCCCGTTTACCGGAGGAACACTTTGTGTGCTACCAAACGTCACAACGTAACTGGGTGATTATAAAGGTGCTCTACAGGTGTCTCCAAAGGTACTTGTTGGGTTGGCGTATTTGGAGATTAGGATTTGTCACTCCGAATGTCGGAGAGGTATCTCTGGGCCCTCTCGGTAATGCACATCACTTAAGCCTTGCAAGCATTGCAACTAATGAGTTAGTTGCGAGATGATGTATTACGGAACGAGTAAAGAGACTTGCCGGTAACGAGATTGAACTAGGTATTGGATACCGACGATCGAATCTCGGGCAAGTAACATACCGATGACAAAGGGAACAACGTATGTTATTATGCGGTCTGACCGATAAAGATCTTCGTAGAATATGTAGGAGCCAATATGGGCATCCAGGTTCCGCTATTGGTTATTGATCGGAGACATGTCTCGGTCATGTCTACATTGTTCTCGAACCGTAGGGTCCGCACGCTTAAGGTTTCGATGACAGTTATATTATGAGTTTATGAGTTTTGATGTACCGAAGGAGTTCGGAGTCCCGGATGAGATCAGGGACATGACGAGGAGTCTCGAAATGGTCAAGACGTAAAGATTGATATATTGAACGACTATATTCGGACATCGGAAAGGTTCTGAGTGATTCGGGTATTTTCGGGAGTACCGGGGAGTTACGGGAATACGGGGGAAGAAGTATATGGGCCTTATTGGGCTTTAGGGGAGAGGGAGAGGCAGGCCGCGCGCCCCCCCATTGGCTAGTCCGAATTGGACTAGGAGGAGGGGCGGCGCCCCCTCCTTCCTTCTCTTCCCTCTTCCCCTTCCTTGTCTCCTACTCCTAATACATGGAAGGACTCCTAGTTGGACTAGGAAAGGGGGAATCCTACTCCCGGTGGGAGTAGGACTCCCCTAGGGCGCGCCATAGAGAGGGCCGGCCCTCCACTCCTTTATATACGGGGGCAGGGGGCACCCCATAGACACACAAGTTGATCTTCGTGATCGTTCCTTAGCCGTGTGCGGTGCCCCCCTCCACCATATTCCACCTCGGTCATATTGTAGCGGTGCTTAGGCGAAGCCCTGCGACAGTAGAACATCAAGATCGTCACCACGTCGTCATGCTGACGGAACTCCTCCCCAACGCTTTGCTGGATCGAAGCCCGGGGATCGTCATCGAGCTGAACGTGTGCCAAGAACTCGGAGGTGCCGGAGTAACGGTGCTTGGATCGGTCGGATCGTGAAGACGTACGACTACATCAACCGCGTTGATATAACGCTTCCGCTTTCGGTCTACGAGGGTACGTAGACAACACTCTCCCCTCTCGTTGCTATGCATCACCATGATCTTGCGTGTGCGTAGGAATTTTTTTGAAATTACTACGTTCCCCAACAATTCCGCTTCACCTTGTTCAACAACTGGAATGTCTGTCGCCTCTTTCTTTACCATCTGTAATAGTACAAGTATAGAACCCTGGTACATCATTCTTTATTTGGTGCTTATGTAATTCTTAAACATATGTACCGGTGAATCGAATAATGCATTGGTTGTTTGAACCTGATGGATATGAATAAAGCTATAACCTACTTTCAAGTTTAAATTAGGTACAATTTTAAATATCAGCAATTAAATTAGGGCGAAATTACATTGTGTAGGTCATTACGGCACACACGGCTGGTAAAACACAAACGTTTGTGATATACACCATAATCCGAGACGGTTCACAGAGAGGAAACGTGTGCAAGCATGCACACTGTTGCCATTTGCAAAGCGGGTGTGATGTCAGACACTATCACATACGGTGCGGGAAAACTAAATGTGTGTGATTGTCTACCCATCGTACATGGTTTATAATCATGAATTGTTTGTGATGTGCCAGGCATCGTAAAACTCCCGTGCCTAGAATCTGCCTGGAAAACTCTCGTGCCTGGAATCTGCCTGGTTTTAGGCAGAACCACAAAACTCCGACTGTGATGGCTATGCGAGCACAAACGAGTAGCAAGGATGAAGCGTTTGGGATATTCGAGATATCAGAAACGGTTATATAGGGACAACTGTATGCATCAAGGCTCCCTATCTCTGATGGTTTATGAGTCATGTGGGAAGGACCCCCTATAGCCCACACTCACTTGGCGACGGTTCCAAATGCCGTCGGGGAAAGGGGTTAAAACCGTTTGTTTAGGACTGACGCGCACCAGTGATTATCGGCACACTTCTTAATATTGCAGGCAAGTGGAAAGATACCTTAAAATCTAGGATCGATTTGACACACCTGGGTATCAGAAAGGATTTACAGGTGGAAGATGAAGGTAAACGAGATATGGCACCAGCTGTGTACGTCTTGGACAAGGTAAAAAGAAAAGAATTCTGTGAGGTCCTCTCACATGTGAGATTCCCACATGGATTTGCTTCCAACCCTGAAAGGAGAGTCAGTGCAGATGGAAACAAGGTACAAGGGTTGAAAACTCATGACTGCCACGTCCTACTTCAAAGGATTTTACCTGTTATCCTTAGAGGATTGGGCCGCCCTGACTTATATAGAGCAGTTGCAGAGTTGGGACAATTCTTCAGGGAACTTTGCAGTAGAAATATCAGGGTAGATGCTTTGGAGCGTCTTAGAGACAAGATACCAACTATAATATGCGACCTTGAGAAGATATATCCTCCAGCATTCTTTGATGTGATGGTGCATTTGGCTGTTCATCTACCTGATGAGGCACTACTTAGAGGTCCAGTATAGTATGGCTGGATGTCCCCTATTGAAAGGCGGCTAGGCACTTTCAAGGGTTGTGTTAGGAACAGAGCTAGACCCGAGGGTTCCATTGCAGAGGCCTACATTGCTACAGAAGCGTTGACATTCTACTCAAAATACATTGAAACAGCTGATCAGCTTAGCAAAGAGGTGGGTGAAGACAATCCCGGGCTCAATGTTTTCGATTATTCTGTTCGAGTTACAGGGAAGAGTCGACAAGAGGACAAACCAAAATATTTGAACAAAATGGTTTGGTATGTGTTAAACAACTGTCCTGAGATACTACCTTATATCAAGTAAGTGATAAGTACTGCAGCTTATACATCGTAATCTACCAAACTTGCAGCACATTCTTATATATTTAGATGTTTGACGCGATCACTATGTTGTGCAGCATCTACAAAAAGGAGTTACTGCCGCAAAATCTAGGAAACATTGACAAACTGGTTATGGCAGGATTTGCGAAGTGGTTCAAGAGCCATGTAAGCTTTTGAATTGCACTATCAGTTTTTTTAATATATTGAGTACATAAGATGATCAGCTTAACTATTTTCTAACCATAGGTTAAGAAGATGCGGGAGGATGGGCAGGCAGTTGATGATGCCCTTTACGCACTAGCAATGGGTCCTGATGCTCGGGTAAGACATTGTGAATCTCGCGTTGCTGGAGATGTGCGCTACAACACCCTTGCACGCGACGAAGGCAGGAAGACATAAAACAGTGCCATCATGAGCACGGATACGTACGACAGAGAGACAATTGAAATGTATGGTAACATAACATACATTGTTCAGTTGCAGTATATCTCCAGTTTCGAGGATCATCGGTGTGTGGTTCTGTTGTGCTGTCGTTGGTATAACCTGTTTTCCTGGATCACAAAACCAAGAGCTGATGATTATTTCAAATCCATCAATGTCAAGGCGGCGTACTAGACCAATGAGCCTTTTATTTTGGCAAATCAAGCAACACAGATGTTTTTCTTGGAAGACACATTTGCACGTAGCGATGACTGGAGAGTATTGCAAAGGTTTGAGGCCATCTAATACGATAACAGAGTAGCAATCACACACTTATTACATCAAATGTCTCAAAATAGAACTTATTACAATAAATATGGCTTAAGGCCATCTAATACGATAACAGCAGAAGGCTTGGAAGATAAAGTGAGTCCATCAACTCCAACGGCATAGCTGAGCTGCACGGCAACGACCTAACGAACCTTACTCCTCGTCTAAAAAGTCTGCAACATAATACGTTGCAGCCCGAAAACGGGTCAGCACATGGAATATGCTGGCAATATAACACAGTAGAGCAAGAATAGAATAATGCTATCACTACATGCATATTTGGCTGGTGGAAAGCTCTATGGTTACAGTTTTTGCGAAAAGCCAATTTTTTCCTACAACAAAGGAATAGATTTTAATTTAACTATCATGGTAGTTGAAACATCATTGAGAAGGTAACTCCAACTCAATCCCAAATTAAAGTAATTATCAACCCAACAATATTAATTAAGAGTGACGAGATACTTAAGATACTCCAAGTACTAGATACTCAAGATTGTCCATAACCGGGGACACGGCTAACCATGATTAGATTGTACACTCTGCAGAGGTTTGTGCACTTTTCCCCATAAGACTCGATTGCCTCCGTTGGATTTCTCGCACTACATGGTGTTTGAGAAACGGATGACCGAGACACAGTCTTTCAGAAACATTAACTGTCTACTCCGGGTAGACCATACCAAACCTATAAACCCACTACCTGCTGATCTACCTCTTCGAGAGCTTCACGTAACTTACTCAACTATGCTAGAGCCCATAATAGCTTGTGGCTGCACACGAAAGTTTCTAGCATGAATCATCTCAGTTCCCTTTGAGCCTGGGTGGCGGTCCATAGGAAAATCACACGGAACCCCGGGATTTCCAAAAATATAGGCAACACTGGATTCTCCAGGTGCCTTAATCCACCCAGATGTTTATTTAAGTTGCCACCTTAAGTTGAACCATTAATTAACAGTCTCACATCTGTCATGGATTTCACTCAAACCCAATCCACGTCTACGAGCATAGCATGGCACTATAAGCATAACGTAATAGTAACTCCCAAGGTTTGAATGAAACAGGGCAATAGGTTCTACCTCATCAACTACTTCCCAACCCACATGTTAATGACATCATAATCATGCAATGTATGAGGATTGGAACTAATGCATAAAAACTGGGTATGAAAAGAGTATGAACAATGTGTTACTTGCCTTGCTGACGATCCGCGAAACCTAGGGACTCGTAGTAGCATGCTTCGTACTCGGGGAATTCTATCGCAAACAAACAATAGCATACATAAGCAATCAAGCAAAGATACACGGGCAAAACTCAAATAAGAGAGATTGACCAGAAAGTTCAACCTAAGAACTCCGGTTTGCAAAAAGAATCGAATCGAACGGAGCAACGAAACTCAAACGGTGGAAGAAACAAGATCTGTTTACTAATCTGAACTAAAGTCAAATTTTACAGTACCAAAATCTTGTTCAAGTTGACTAAAGAGAAAGAGGGTATCGATACGAAGATCTAGGCGCTTGAATCGCCAGATTCTGATAAACGAGCGAAAAGATAAACGGAAACGAAAATCGGATCAGAAATTGCTATCGAAAATAATCGCGGGATAATCCGAGAAAAAGAATACTGACAAACAGGCTAACGAACAAGCGTTCATTGTCTGTAACTAACGAGCAAAAACCGTTCGTTAAAACGAACGTGCGCTAAACAGAAGAACCGAGAAAAACCGGCGAACCGATCTAAAAAAAGAACTAGGGTCTTTCTTAAAAAACCGAATCGGTCTTTCTTAAAAAATACTGGCGGCTGCCGGGGTTTTCCTGGCTCCCCGAGCACCTATGGGGACGGAGCCCCTTCTCGGTTCGGCAGGGGGCGGAGGCCGCGCGAAGAGCGGATCGTGGCGAGGCACACGAGGGGGTTTTACCCAGCTTCGGAGCTCTCCGGGGAGATAACACTCCTACTGCTGCTTTGTGGATTGTATTGAGTTCTTGCTCGGGAGCGCCGAGTGCTACAGTACACTCGAGCAGCTAGCGAGACCGAGAGCTTCTCTGAGGATCGATCCCTTTCTACGTTGTGCATGGGCCTCCTTTTATATGTCCAAGGGGTCTCCAACAGGTGTCAACGTAGGTAAGGGTAAAAGTGTAAATATGCTGCGGTAGGTACAGCTACCTACACAGTGTATCATACCTAACCCTGACGGCAAGGGACAAAGGCATTAAATGCCCGTCTACGTCGCCCAGACGGTGCAGAAAAGGGGCCGTCAGAGGTGCGATCCTGTCAGCGCTGGATGCCACAGTGCACCCCTGGCTGCACAGCCTCCCGCCACGTACGCTGGGAAGGGTCCCGGAGCGACACGTAGGTGGGTGAGCTGGAGCGCGGGTACAGAGTGACTGCCTGCCGTGGCAAGTACCTTGCCGCGGCCGTTGCCTTGTCGCGCCCGGGAACTTGTCGCTCGCCGGGTCCTGCCGGGACGCGTGGCGTACCACGGCAGGTTCTTTGAGATGCTCTTGTTGGGCTTCCCGGCAAGCTCCTCTTGCCGGGGTCTCGTGCCTTGAATGGTCTACCCGGCAAGCGCCTCTTGCCGGGGACTTGTCTTCTTGACTTAAATATTTTGTTCTCGAATGGCTTCAAAGGAACCATAGAGAGCCTTGGTGATCACCTGGCGGGCCTTGCCGCGGGGTGCTGCGACTGCCCGTGCACAAGTTCGGGATACTAGAGTACCCCTACTCTAGTACAACGACAGGAGCCCCCGGGCCTGGGCCACACACGATGCCGAGCGCTGTTGGGCCAGGCCCAAAACAGGGCACGGGCACGCACGGCCTGGGTCGCGTTGTACCTTGCTCCGCACCCACCACGCCCTCCCGAACGGCACGCGTCGATTGCAGCGTCGTGGGGGAGGTCGTGGGTGGTTCCTTTACTCAGAAAGGCGAAGCGTCCGCCCCCATCCCTCCTTATAAGCAGGGGAAATAGGGGCAGTTCGCCCATCTGCCCGTTGTTGTTCCTTCCTCGAGAATCTCCGCCACTCCCCTTCTTCCCAAAGCCGAAGGAGAGCAGAGCCCCGTCCCCATCGCCACCAGCACCACCAACGCCGTCGTCCTCCTTCTCCATTCCCGCCATGGCCCCGAAGGCCGAGAAGGCGAAGTCGGCTGAGGCGCAGCGGCTCGCGGCACTGCGAAAGGAGCGGGCGATCTTCCCTCCGAGGCTCGAGGCAGTAGAGCTGAAGGAAGATTTCTATCTCTTCTGGTCGACGGGGACGCGAGCGCATCCGCGCACGAAGGTACTCCCAGCCATTGCTTGGGATAAGTATCCCACTGGGTATCCCTTCTTTGCCTTGTTCTTCTACTGCGGGCTCTGCCCGCCCTTTTCTGAATTCTTTTGCGATGTCATGAACACCTACGGGCTCCACCTTCTCGATTTCACCCCCAATGCTGTCCTGACCATGGCAGTTTTCGCACATCTCTGCAAAAACTTTGTCGGGATCCATCCAAACGTAGCTCTTTTCCGCCATTTCTTTTTGCCTCGGGTTGAGAAAGGAGAGCCTTTGTCCGGCGGAATCGCCTGTATCTCGAAAGCTGGCAAGAAAGATGCTTATCTGGAGGGAGAGCTCCGCAGCAAGTGGGAGGAGTGGAGGGCTGACTGGTGTTTGATTGTCGAGGAGAACCCCCAGCCGTTTACTGCTCTGCGCGAAACCCCAGTAATGCGCGGCGGCGATTGGAGTAGCCTGGCCCCATAGGACGACAAACTGAGGATTGCCGTCACCCGGATCCTGCGCCTCAGGCTTGCCGGGCTTACTGTAGGAGCAGTTGACGCAGGTTTCCTCCGCCGCCGCACTGCCCCCCTGCAGGAGAGGAGGAGGCCTGCCTGGGAGTTCCAGAATGCGGCGGATATCATGAGGTTGCGGCCGGGCCTCAATTTCAACTTCACTGTCATGGAGCTCAACGCGATGCTCCAAGAACTGTTCAAGCATGACCCACAGCATCCCGAAATGTTCTGGTTGCCGAGGGGCGTCGTCCCGCTGTGCAACAACTCCGCGCTCGACCGCATCCGTGCAATAATGCCGCTGTGCGACTCGCATGGAATTGATCCAGACTGGATAGAGCCTGCGGATGATGTCGTGCGGGCGTTCTTCAACAACTTGATAGAAGTTCCGGTCGACACCGACGAGAAAAAGGGGCTCACCCGGGACACCACCGACGATGAGCTCAAGCGAATTGCTACCAGGATGGAAGAGGCGGCGGCAGCCGCCGCTGCGGGCGAGTTTGGGTTCACCTTGGAGGAAGCAGAGGCAGCTGAGGCGGCAAGCCTTGCCGACCGAGAGGAGCTTGCCGGCGAGAGGAGGTCCACCGAGCATGATGTCGGGCCGAGCGGGCCCGCCGAGGACACGAGCGGCTCGCTGGAGATCGGCTCCTCTTCCTCTTCGTCTTCGGACAGCCTGCCGCAAGTAGAGCCTCTGGCTCCGTAAGCAGAGCCCCCGGCTCCACAAGCGGAGCCCCCGGCTCCACCAAGGAAGCGTCTTCGCAAGGCCGGGGACGTAGCGGAGCGGCGGGCGAGTCAACCCCCATCGCGCCGCATGACACGCTCCACCGCGGCAAGTTCTGTTGCCGCGGGAACACCTTGCGCTGCAGCGGCAACCGGGGCGGGGTCCTCTCGGCCTGCCGCCCCAGCGCCCGCCAAGCGGCCAAGGGATCCCACTCCCCCGCCTCCTCGCGCCGGAGGTGGGCCGGGCTTTGACTTCTCCGCGCTCAGCTCCGACGAGGAAGAAGGAGAGTAAGATCTTTGTTGTGTTTGCACGTCTCCAATACTTGCTGTCCCGTATTGTATCTCTTTTGCTTTACTCTAAACTCATCCCTTTTTAGGACGCTGGCCCAGAGAATGGCAAAGAGGGCCAAGGTCCCGGTGATCGTCATCGAGGATGACCCCTCCATGGGAGCAGGGGGTGCGCCCGGGATAAACTCGCCGGACCCGACAGCTGTTCTTCAGAGCAGCCCCCAGTGCAGCCCCCAGCGTAAGTATAGATGGTTTACTTCCAGCTGTTAGGCGCGCACGGATACTCTTTGCTTGCTGATATCTGACCGTTGGCTTATGTAGGAGCAGAGCAGCTCCACCAGGAGCGCCCGGAGGCCACCCCCGACGTGCCACCTGCTTCAACCACGCCGCCAAGGGAGAACTCTCCGGCAAGGGAGAGCTCCCCGGCAAGAGAGAAGTCCCCAACGAGGGAGAGTTCCCTGGCGAGGGAGAAATCTCCGGCAAGGGACGGTACCAGCGAACCCCTGGCAGCGGAGATCCCTACTACCGAGCCTGGTATAGGTTCTCCTTGCTTCTAAGCCCCCCTTGGGTTCTTCTTCTTGGGTATTTGCTTGACTTTTCTTCTTTTTCCGGCCGTCAGATCCATCCATTGTGGAGTCGATGGAGACCGAAGTCGTTATTGACGACGCCACTGCCACCGAGGAAACGGCTGACGCTGATGATCCCGCCGGCGAAGTGGCCGCCAAGGCTGCCGCCGCAGCAGCTGATGAGGGGCCCGGCGATCGTACTGACGACCCTGGGGCCGCAGGAGCGACAGGCACTACACCGACCGCTGATCCTCCTGCCGCTGCCGCAGCGTCAGGCTCCGAGGAACCCCAACCAGGCGTCTGCTTGAAGGCTGGCGCTGGCATCTTCATCAACCTCCCCTGGGCGTCAACGTCCAGGGCGCCAGTCGAAGGAGAAAGCTTCGACGTGGAGGTGCTCGCCTCCGCTGGGCTGACGTTGGTCGACGCACCAAGCAGCAGCAGCGACGAGCCCGAGGAGGAGCGACTGCTGCGGAAGCTGGTGTCGCTCTACCGCGCCCGCCAGGCCAAACTGGAGTCCCGTGGAGCGCTTGTCGCGAAGGTGGGGGTGGACGTGGAGAAGCGCACGGAAGAGCTCCGAGGCCTCAACCAGGCAACTCTCCAGTCGCTGGCGGCGGAGCGGGCGCAACTCGATGAGGCGCAGAAGGCTTTCATCCTTGAGAAGGCAGAGGTTGCAGAGCAACAGCGGCTTGCCGCCGAGGAGTTATCCACGCGGGACGACGATTTGGTGCAGCTGAAGGCCAGCCTGAACAGCCACGAAGAGGAGCTGGCTGCGCGCGAGCAAGCACTCAGCGGAGCCCTCAAGGAAGCAAAGGACGCTGCTGCAGCTGCCGAGGCCGCCAAGAAGGAGCTGGAGGCGAAAGTGGCGCAGCTGGAGACTGATCTCAAGGCGAGCGGTGGAGCGCTTGCCGCGCTCAAGCATGAGCGCGAGAAGGACGCCTACACCTTTGGTGAACTGCAGGGTCGTCTCGCCGAGAAGATCAAGGAGCTTGACGCCGCCAAGGACTCCAACATTGACCTTGAGCTGAAGCTGGCAACTTTGACCAAGACGCTGGACGGCGCCAAGGAGCAGGAGGCGGCCTTGAAGAAGGAGATCGAGGCCAACCAGGCGCTGCTGGAGAACATCGCTGCCACCCAGAATGAGTTCAGGGGAACTGTGGAGCGGTGGACGGAGGGCCTTGTGAGCGCTGCCGCAGGAATCGACAAGGAGTTGGCGTTGCTGGGGGTGGAGGATCTCGGGTATTCCTCTGACGAGAACCTCCCATCTAGTGCCAAGCTCACCTTGTTCTTCAAAGGCGTGGTGACGGCCCTCCAGCAACTCCGGGAGAGGATCCCAAAGCAGCTGGCTGACGAGTCGCGCGAGATCTGCGCGGGAGCTCTCAAAAAGATGCTGATGAAGGTGGCCATCCGCAACCCGGGCCTCCGCCTCACTAATGTACTCAGGTCCCTGCCGCCGAAAGCTGATCTGGATGAGCTCGAGACCCTCGTCGCACCCATTGTGGACAAGGTGAGCGGGATCAAGAGGGTTGAGGGCGACTGCGCGGACTAGGCCGCCTATTTTCTTCTTTTCTTGTCGTCGCTGGTCATGTTATAAAAACAGTCTATTAGAGCCGTGACAAACTATCTTGTAATATAATTTTGTTTCATGTCACGATTGCAATGCCATTCCCTTTACTCGACTCCCTCCTTTGTATGTTTTTGCCCTACGCTTTTAGGGAACTTGCCGGCGTAGGCACCTTTGCCGCGAGGGCTGAGTGCGGGACGTCAGCAGCCTGCTGGCGGTGCCGTTACCGACAAGAAACCTTGTCGCGACTAGTCGCAGCTCGCTTAAGTTGCTGAGTGAACTCGAAATAAAGTAAGGGCGCGACTCTAGTCGCGGCACACTTAAGCTGTTGAGCGAACTCGAAGCAAAGTAAGGGCGCAACTAGCCACGAGCTGGTTCCTTCGTGCACGGGTTTTCCATACAAAGCATGGTCATTCAAGGAAAGTAACTTAAAAAAAATCTGATTGCTCAAACTTTGGCACTTAGCTTTTTTTGTCGTTTGCTCCATGGCAAGGCAAATTTTTTCCTGAACGACGCCAGGTCCATACCATTATCTTCCCATCCCCTCCGGTTAACTTGTGGGTGAAGGATCCTTCCTCTCCTTGAGAAAAAGAAAAGAGAAAACAATAGTATGGAGCCTTATGGCTCATTATTGCTTACCGAGGGTGCTTGTTGCACAAAGTGTCAGATAATTCATGCAGAAAGGCATGAAAGTGACAAGGTGTGTGGAGCACGTGAGTTTTATTTATGCACAGGGTCTGCGCCTGGCTTTGTACAAAGGATTACATGCAGCAGCGGCAAGACTTGTACAAAATGGTGGTTGCCGAACAGGGTCCGACAACCGCGCCTTACGGGTAAAACTTACGAAGATGCTCGATGTTCCAGGAGTTGCTCACCGGAAAGCCATCCTCGGTCTCAAGGCGGACAGTGCCAGGCCTCGTGACTCGTTTCACCCGGTAAGGGCCTTCCCACTTCGGCATCAACTTGTTGGAATTCTTGGCGGAATGAACGCGCCGAAGAACAAGGTCGCCTTCCTCGAGACTTCTAGCTTTAACTTTGCGGCTATGGTAGCGGCGCAAAGCTTGCTGGTATCGAGCAGCTCGTACAGCAGCCTGAAGACGGTCTTCCTCAAGGAGCAGCGCGTCATCTTGCCGCAGCTGCTCTTGCTCAAGCTCATCATAAGCGAGCACTCGAGGTAACCCGTATACGAGTTCCGTGGGGGTAACTGTCTTTGCTCCATAGACTAGAGCGAAAGGTGTCTGGCCAGTGGCTCAATTTGGCGTCGTCCTGATCGACCAAAGAACCACCGGCAGCTCCTCGATCCAGTTTCTTCCGCACCTGTGCAGCCTGTCGAAAGTTCGGGTCTTGAGTCCACGCAGCACTTCAGCATTCACCCCCTCTGCTTGACCGTTGCTCCTGGGGTGAGCAACAGAAGCGAAGCAGACCTTGGCGCCAAGGTCTCGGACGTACTGCATGAAGTTGCGACTCGTGAATTGTGCACCGTTGTCGATGATGATCCTGTTGGGGATCCCGAAGCGGCAAACAATCGACCTGAAGAACTTGACTGCTGACTGTGCTGTCACCTTCCTCACTGGTTCCACTTTTGGCCACTTTGTGAACTTGTCGATTGCGACGTACAAGTACTCAAAGCCGCCGACAGCTCGGGGAAAGGGCCGAGGATGTCGAGCCCCCAGACCGAAAATGGCCAAGATAAAGGGATTGTCTGGAGAGCTTGAGCTGGTTGGTGTATCTGCTTGGAATGGAACCGACACGCTTCACACTTGGTTACTTGTGTAGTTGCATCCTGGAGGGCTGTCGGCCAAAAGAAACCTTGCCGGAACGCTTTGCCGGCAAGTGCTCTGGCGCCAATGTGATGACCACATATGCCTCCATGCACCTCTGCCAACAGCTTCTGTCCATCTTCCCGGGGAATACACTTCAATTTCACTCCGTTGAGCCTTCTTCTGTACAGTGCGTTGTCAACGAACTGGTACATACTAGACTGCCGGGCTACTTTTTTCGCTTCTTCTGGCCCTTCGGGAAGTTCTCCTGACTGGAGGAAACGGACGATCTGCTGTGCCCATGCTGGAGCCTGCGGCTCAACAACAAGGACTAAAGGCATAACTGCTGCTGCGGGAACATCCGCTTCTACGGCGAGAACCCGTGGCTCAGCCGGAGCTTGATGATCCCCGGCAAGTTTGCCGGAGCGAAACTTGTCGGGAGCGTCTGCTTCAACGAAACAAACCTTGGGGCTTGTCGGAGCAGACTGCTCCTCAGCACTCTTGGTGTTGATCTTGGGGACCCTCTTGGCGGCGGCTTCGGGAAGCTCAGCCGGAGGATAGTCGCCAGAAATCAACTTCCTCTTCCTGCTTTGTCCAGTTGGTGGCGTCACGGATGGCTGAGTCAGCTTGAGCACAAAGATTCCTGGTTCCACAGGTAACTTAAATGCCGCGCACTTTGACAGGCCGTCAACGATGTCGTTCTGAGCTCTAGGAACATGTTCCATCTGTAGGCCGACAAAGCGCTCTTCCAGCTTCCTCACTTCATCAACGTAAGCTTCCATCAACGGACTTTGATAATCCTTGTTTACCTGGCGGACGACAAGCTACGAGTCTCCCCTGACAATGAGCTGCTTGATTCCAAGGTCTGCCGCGATCCTGAGACCGGCGAGCAACCCTTCATACTCTGCAGTATTGTTTGTTGCTTGCTCCTTGGGAAAGTGCATCTGGACCACGTACTTGAGGTGCTCTCCGGTTGGTGCGATAAGCAGCACGCCAGCACCGGCGCCTTGTAGCGAGAACGCGCCATCAAAGTACATCAGCCACTCTTTGTTTGCTTCCTTGACGGGGATGCTCGTCTCCGGGGTTTCTTCGTCAGGTGTTGGCGTCCACTCTGCTATGAATTCTGCCAATGCTCTGCTTTGAATAGTTGAAGTGCTCTCAAACTTGAGGCCAAAACTCGACAGTTCCAATGCCCACTCAACAATCCTGCCTGCTGCTTCTGGATTCTGCAGTATCCTCTTCAGCGGAAAGCGAGTGACAACTGTGATCTCATGTGCTTGGAAGTAATGGCGCAGCTTTCTCGAGGCCATAAGAAGGCCGAAAAGCAACTTCTACACACCAGAGTACCTCGACCTAGCCCCCTGCAGAAGGGAACTTACAGAGTAGACTGGGCGTTGTACCATTTTCTTCTGTATCCCTTCGCACATCTGCGCAGATCTATCTCCGTCGGGACCAGAGCTCGTCGGGGAAGCCCCTTGCTTGTCGCTGGATGCGCTTGCCGCGGTTGTTGGCTCATCATCTGCCTCTCTCTCCGCTACTAACGCAGCACTAACCACTTGATTGGTTGCCGCCAGGTATAGCAGCAACTTCTCTTGTGGTTTAGTTGCGACAAGTATTGGAGTGGAGGACAGGTATCTCTTCAAGTCCTGCAGCGCAGCCTCTGCTTTCGGAGTCCACTTCACTGGACCTGCCTTTTTCAAGATTTTGAAAAACGGCAGGGCGCGCTCAGCAGACTTAGAGATAAACCTGCTGAGAGCCGCCACGCAGCCGGCAAGTTTTCGTACATCCTTGACGCGCTTCGTTGCTTCGATCTGCTCAATGGCCTTGATCTTGTCGGGATTGGCTTCGATCCCCCGCTGGGACACAAAGAACCCGAGAAGCTTGCCGGAAGGGACTCCAAACACGCACTTCTTGGGGTTGAGCTTGAGGCTGATCTTACGCAGATTTGCAAAAGTTTCTTCTAGATCTTGAATCAGAGTTGACTTGTCCCTGCTTTTGACCACTATATCATCCATGTAGGCTTCCACATTTCTGTGTATTTGCGACTCAAAAGCAGTATGGACGACCCTTGCAAATGTTGAACCAGCATTCTTCAAACCGAAAGGCATCCGTACGAAACAGTACGTGCCACACGGAGTGATGAACGCGGTTTTCTCCTCATCCTCTTCTGCCATGAAGATCTGATGGTATCCTGAGTATGCGTCAAGAAACGAAAGCAAGTCGCATCCGGCTGTGGAGTCGACAATCTGGTCAATGCGCGGCAAGGGAAATGGGTCTTTGGGACAAGCTTTGTTGACATCAGTGAAGTCAATGCAAAGTCTCCATTTCCCGTTCGCCTTGCGCACGACTACAGGATTGGCCAACCACGTAGGATGGAGCACTCCTCTGACGAGGCCTGCTGCTTCCAACTTCTTGATCTCTTCGGCTATGAACTCTTGGCGCTCCACCGCTTGTTTCCTGACTCTCTGCTTGACGGGTCGCGCGTGAGGACAGACGGCGAGGTGGTGCTTGATTACTTTCCTGGGAAAGCCGGGGATGTCAGACGGTTGCCACGCAAACACGTCGACATTCGCCCGCAGGAAAGCAACGAGCGCGCTTTCCTATTTAGGGTCGAGAGTGGCGCTGATGGTGAAGGTACCACCAGTGCCGTCCTCCTTGGCGGACACCTTCTTGGTTGCTGGCGGAGCTGCCATTGTCTTCTTACACTTGCCGGTGGAGCTCGATGGTGCGTCCTCGACGGTAGCGCAGCACTCCAAAGAGGTGCGCTTGCCGAAGTGGGCATCAGAGCTCTTGCCGGACTTGGTCTTCTTCTTCCCCCCAGGAGCTTCAGCGGCAAGTGTCTCGCGATCCGCGGCAGCTGCTGCTTCCCGGTAGATCTTGTCGGCACAGATGAGAGCGTCTTTCTTGTCGCCATGTATAGAGATGACACTTATCGGGCCTGGCATCTTCAGCATGTTGTACGCGTAGTGAGAGGCCGCCATGAACTTGGCGAGCGCTGGACGGCCGAGAATCCCATTGTAAGGCAATGGAAAATCGGCAACGTCGAAAGTGATCCTCTCAGTCCTGAAGTTCAACTCACTGCCAAATGTCACCGGCAGCGTGATCTTCCCCTTCGGCTTGCTCCTTCCCAGGTTGATTCCTTGAAACGTGCCGTTCTCTTCGAGCTCGCTGTCAGGGACATGGAGTCTCCGAAGTACAGCGGAGGAGATCAGGTTCAAGCCGGCCCCGCCGTCAACTAGCATCTTAGTGACCTTGAGGTTGCGGATAGTTGGTGAGACCAACATCGGCAAACACCCGACAGCAGTTGTGCGACCGGGGTGGTCCTCAATATCAAAGATGATAGGCGTGCTGGACCATTTTAGAAGCTTGTGTGACTCGATGGGTGGTTCTGCTGCATTAACTTCCCGCACCCACTGCTTGAGTTGGCGGTGTGAAGTATGCAGAGAAGCACCGCCGTCAACGCACAAAACTTCTGTGGCTTTCTGGAACTCCTGCTCGCTGGTCTCGGCGTCATCCATGTCTTTGTCGTCATCGTCATATTCATCCTTGTCACGGCCGCGGGGAGGTCTGTCGCCTTGCCGCTGCTTGGCGTTCCGCGGCGTCCCCCCCCCCCCCCCGGCCAGTGCGCTTCGTACCAGATCCCCCAGCACCTCCTTGGGCCTTCTCCTTGTCGCGCCGCTCGTACTCGGCCTTTTGCAGCTCAACGAGCTGTTCGACCTTCTTGCAGCTCTGGAGGTCATGGCCTTTGGTGCGGTGAATCTTGCAGTACTGCTTGTTGGTGCCATCCTACTTGTCGGCGGCCGCCACAGCCTGGCAGTTGGCGCATGCGGCAACCTCCTTGCCGGAGCCATCAGTCTTGGTTGTCTTGGCGCCACCTTCGTTGCCGAATTGCTCGACAACTAGCACGTCTTTGCCTTTTCTCTTCCTGTTGTTCCGCCGCCTGTTTTTGCTTGCTGGGGCGGCATCGTCGCTGTTAGATCCTGCGGTTCCTACGTTCTCTCCGGGGAGTTTCCTCCCTTCCTCAGCACGTGCACATCTGTCGGCCAGGGCATACAACTCGCTACCGTCTCTGATCTTGCACATCGCCATCTCCTCCCGCATCCTGCGGTTGCGCATGTTCTGATGGAACGCACTGATGACCGTGGCAGGGTGGACGTCTGGGATGTTGCGTTGCACTTGGCTGAATCTCTGGATGTACTTACGCAGAGGCTCCCCTTCCTTCTGGGAAAGCAGGTGAAGATCACTCTCCTGGCCATGGGGTTCGTGGCCACCTGTAAAGGCGCCGACAAACTGATGGCATAGGTCCGCCCAGGAAGATATGGAGTTTTCCGGCAAGTGCATGAGCCAGGACCTGACGTTGGGCTTGAGCACCAGAGGGAAGTAATTGGCGAGGATCTTGTCGTCCCGCCCCCCGGCAGCTTGCACCGCAATGGTGTAGATGCTGAGGAACTCTGACGGATGCAGCCTGCCGTCGTACTTCTCTGGTACTTCTGGCTTGAAATTCTTCGTGCCGGGACACTGGACTTGCCGCAGCTCACGGGTAAACGCAGGGCAACCTACCGCGTACGGCAGGTCGCCTGGTTCCCCTGGCGCTTGCATATCAACAGTGGGGCCAGCGTGTCGGTCTGATTGACGCCGCGTTTCTCTCCGGCGCTTGATGTGGGTGTGGGCGTCTTCTTGCTGTCGTTCGTGAAGAACGTGGCGCTGATCGCGACGAGTTCGCGGATCTGAGGAAGCAGTGGAGTCGCTGTCGTGGCGGACCCGGCGAGTCGGCGATCTTGGCCTTCGGGGCAGAGAGTGCACGGTGGTTGCACCCCCACCGGTTTTGTCGCCATCGGCTCGCACTTGGCTGGCCTGCCACGGCTGCGATGTGGTCGCTGGCCGCAGAGTGTCGCCGTTGGCGAAGCCGATGAGACTCTGAATGGTGGCCCTCCAGTCGTCGATCTTGTCTGGCGCTGGAGGGAAGTCTAGGAGCAGTTGAGATCACGCTAGAGCTTCCGCTGGGGTGGCGGGTAGCGGTGGCGAATGGTGCGAGGAGCGGGATATGCTCGTGCTCCCAACGATGTTGGAAGGAGCAGTATTCCGTCCAGGCGACCGTGCCTCGCTCGCGCCAGCACGTCGGCGCGCATGTTGGCCTTGAGCGTCCCGGGACCCGCTAGCTCGATTTGGGTCCAGCGAGCGTACGGTACCGTGAGTACCACAACGCTGCCGGTCCTGCGCCTCTTGAGATGGGCGCGGTGCGTCTATGGACGCCCGGTCGTCGGGGGAGCCGACTATGCCGCCAGCGGGCAGCACGGTCTTGTCCTTGGACTTGTTGGCACCATGGGCTCCCTCATCGGCGCCCGTTCCACCGCCGGCGTTCTTCCCACCGGCCGTTTGCTGCGGCGGCGGCGGATTCGACGCGGACGGCACAGCCGCCTCCGAAGCCTTCTTCTTCGGTGGCATGTCGATGAAGTCGATGAAGATTCAGCTCGCGTGAACGCCGGATCGGGTTCACACGACCTCGACGCCCCCTACCTGGCGCGCCAAAGATGCCGGGGTTTTCCTGGCTCCCCGAGCACCTATGGGGATGGAGCCCCTTCTCGGTTCGGCGGGGGGCGGAGGCCGCGCGAAGAGCGGATCGAGGCGAGGCACTCGTGGGGTTTTTACCCAGCTTCGGAGCTCTCCGGGGAGATAACACTCCTACTGCTGCTTTGTGGATTGTATTGAGTTCTTGCTCGGGAGCGCCGAGTGCTACAGTACACTCGAGCAGCTAGCGAGACCGAGAGCTTCTCTGAGGATCGATCCCTTTCTACGTTGTGCATGGGCCTCCTTTTATGTGTCCAAGGGGTCTCCAACAGGTGTCAACGTAGGTAAGGGTAAAAGTGTAAATATGCTGCGGTAGGTACAGCTACCTACACAGTGTATCATACCTAACCCTGACGGCAGGGGACAAAGGCATTAAATGCCCGTCTACGTCGCCCAGACGGTGCAGAAAAGGGGCCGTTAGGGGCGCTATCGCTCGCCACGATGGCGATCCTGTCAGCGCTGCATGCCATAGTGCACCCCTGGCTGCATAGCCTCCCGCCACGTACACTAGGAAGGGTCCCGGAGCGACACGTAGGTGGGTGAGCTGGAGCGCGGGTACAGAGTGACTGCCTGCCGCGGCAAGTACCTTGCCGCGGCCGTTGCCTTGTCGCACCCGGGAACTTGTCGCTCGCCGGGTCCTGCCGGGACGCGTGGCGTACCACGACAGGTTCTTTGAGATGCTCTTGTTGGGCTTCCCGGCAAGCTCCTCTTGCCGGGGTCTCGTGCCTTGAATGGTCTACCCGGCAAGCGCCTCTTGCCGGGGACTTGTCTTCTTGACTTAAATATTTTGTTCTCGAATGGCTTCAAAGGAACCATAGAGAGCCTTGGTGATCACCTGGCGGGCCTTGCCGCGGGGTGCTGCGACTGCCCGTGCACAAGTTCGGGATACTAGAGTACCCCTACTCTAGTACACCGACAGCGGCGACGGCGCATTACCTCATCGGATCCGGCGGGGTGCACCTACGGCGGGCGGCGGGGCTCAGGCGGCGGCGATGAGGCGGCTCGGCGGCGGCGGCAGGTGGTGGGGCTCGGCGGTGCGGGCTGCGGCGGCGGGGCTGGCGGGCGGTGGTGGTGGTGAGACGGAGTGGGGCGGCGCTATTTAAAGGGGGCGAGGGGCGGCGTGGCTTGGGTGAGGGGCGCCCGGGGAGGAGTCCGGCTCGGACTCCCCTCGGCGTCCGTGCTGCGCACGGCGGCGCGCGCAAGGGAGACGGTGGCGGAACGGGCCGGCTAGGCTTCGACCCAGTTTGGTCCAGAAACTTTTTTTAAAACAATTCCGCCGAACAAAAAATAAATCCTAGAAAATAAAATAAAAACCTAAAAATGCCAAAACAAATTTTCCCGTCTAAATAAAATATTTAGGACGAGAAGAACATTTTCTTGGCCCTAAAATGCAATTTTGAAAATGTGCAATTTTTCTAATGCAAAAAAATACAAATAATATCAAATATTTGATTTTAACATTTTCCTCCAATATTTCAATTATTTTGGAGAAGTCATATTATCTCCTCTCATATACTTTAATATGAAATATTTTTCGGAGAGAAAAATAATTAAAACCAAAGTCCTTGTTTCATAATTTGATAAAAAATCAAATATGAAAACTGGGAAATCCCCAACTCTCTCCGAGGGTCCTTGAATTGCTTAGGTTTTTCGAGGATTGCGAAACAAAAATGCAATAAAATATGATATGCATGAATGATCTATGTATAACATTCCGAATTGAAAATTTGGGATGTTACAAACCTACCCCCCTTAAGATGAATCTCGCCCTCGAGATTCGGGTTGGCTAGAAAATAGGTGTGGGTGGTCTTTGCGAAGATCATCCTCTCGTTCCCAGGTGGCTTCATCCTCGGTATGGTGGGTCCACTGAACTTTGCAAAACTTTATAACCTTGCTGCGGGTGACTCGACTGGCAAACTGAAGAATCCTAACTGGCTTCTCCTCATAAGTCAAATCACTGTCCAACTGAATCGCCTCCAAGGGTACTGTATCTCTTAACGGTATATCGGCCATCTCAGCATGGCACTTCTTCAACTGTGAAACATGAAACACATCATGAACTCCTGACAGTCCTTCAGGTAACTCCAACTTGTAGGCAACTTCTCCCATCCGTTCCAAAACACGATACGGTCCTACAAATCTCGGGGCTAACTTTCCCTTAACTCCAAAACGTTTCACTCCTCGCAAGGGTGATACTCGCAGATATGCTATGTCTCCACTTTCATAAGTTACCTCCTTGCGTTTTGAATCTGCATAACTCTTCTGCCTGGACTGAGCTATCTTCAGTCTATCTCGAATCAGCTTAACCTTCTCTTCAGACTCCTTGAGTAAGTCTGGTCCAAACAACTGTCGGTCTCCTACTTCATCCCACATCAACGGTTATCTGCACCTTCGTCCATACAGAGCTTCGAATGGTGCCATCTTCAAACTGGCTTGGTAACTATTGCTATATGAGAACTCTGCGTAAGGCAAATTTTCATCCCAACTAGATCCATAATCTAGCGCACAGGCTCTCAACATGTCCTCCAGAATCTGGTTGACTCTCTCGGTCTGTCCATCCGTCTGCGAGTGAAACGCTATACTGAACTCCAATCTCGTTCCCAAAGTCTGATGCAGCTGATGCCAAAACTTTGAGGTAAACTGTGTTCCTCTATCTGATACGATGGTCCTCGAAACTCCATGCAGACATACGATCCTGGACATATATATCTTGGCCAACTTCGCACTTGTATAAGTAGTCTTTACTGGGATAAAGTGTGCCACTTTGGTCAAGCGATCAACTACTACCCATATGGAATCATATCCTGATTTGGTCCTGGGTAATCCGGAGATAAAATCCATGCCAAGCTTATCCCACTTCCATTCGGATATCGGCATAGGTTGTAACAATCCTGCTGGCTTTTGATGCTCTGCCTTCACTCTCTGGCATACATCACATACAGCTACATACTCGGCGATATCCTTCTTCATCCCTGTCCACCAGAAATGTTCCTTCAAATCTAAATACATCTTGGTGTTTCCAGGGTGTATCAACTATGGTGAGTCATGAGCCTCCTGAAGTATTAACTTCCTGATCTCTGGGTCATTGGGCACATAAACTCGGTCCTCAAACCATAAGGTGTCGTGCTCATCCTCACGAAACCTTTGGCCTTTCCTTTGCTAATTTTCTCCTTTATCTCGGCAATCTCTTTGTCATCCTTCTGAGCTTCTCGAATCTTGCCCAACAATGTAGACTGAACATCCATTGTTGCAACAAATCCTCTAGGAACAATCTCCAATCTAAGTTCCCTGATATCCTCTGCTAACTCCTTTGGTAATCCCGTACTCTCTAGGATATTAGCATAACCCTTCCGGCTCAAAGCATCTGCTACGACATTGGCCTTTCCTGGATGATAGTGTAGCTTCATGTCATAATCCTTTATAAGCTCCAACCATCTCCTCTACCCAAGGTTCAGCTCCTTTTGGGTGAAAATGTACTTCAAACTCTTATGATCCGTGTACACATCACAACTGTTTCCAATGAGGTAATGTCTCCAAGTCTTCAACGCATGCACTACGGCTGCTAGCTCCAAATCATGCGTGGCATAATTCAATTCATGAGGATTTAGTTGTCGTGAGGCATACGAAACAACTCTTCCGTCCTGCATAAGCACACTTCCAAGTCCTAAGCGAGAGGCGTCGCAATACACTTGGAAATCCTTATGTATATCTGGCAGTGTCAGCACTGGGGCTGTAGTCAAACGTTTCTTCAACTCCTGGAAGCTTGCCTCGCGATCTTCCATCCATTTAAACTTTGTACCCTTCTTCAATAACTCCGTCATTGGCTTCGCAATCTTGGAAAAATTCTCAATTAATCTACGGTAGTATCCTGCGAGTCCTAGAAAACTGCGGATCTCGCTAACTGAAGTGGGTGCCAACCATTCAGTGACTGACTGAACCTTGCTAGGGTCTACTGCTATACCTTCTCCTGATATAACATGTCCAAGGAATCCGACTTCCTTCAACCAAAACTCTCATTTGTTGAACTTGGCATACAACTGATGTTCCCTGAGTTTCTCGAGAACTAAACGCAAATTCTCCTTGTGCTCCTCTTCATTCTTCGAGTATACCATTATATCATCAATAAACAATACAACAAACTTGTCCAAATATTCCATAAATACTTTGTTCATCATGCTCATGAAATAGGCAGGGGCGTTAGTCAGTCCAAACGACATGACCGTATACTCGTATAACCCGTACCGCGTGGTGAATGCTTTCTTTGGTATATCTTTCTCCCGAATCTTCAACTGATGGTATCCCGATCGCAGATCGATCTTCGAAAACACCTTAGCTCCTTGCAGTTGGTCAAACAAATCATTGATCATCGGCAGTGGGTACTTAGGCCCGATAATCAACAACAATTCTTAGGCTCCGGCGGGGCTGGCAGGCGGCGGGGCTCAAGCGGCGACAATGAGGCGGCTCGGCGGCACGGGGCAGCAGCGGCGCGGACGGCGACAGGCGGCGGCGCGGGCGGCGGGGCTCAGCGGCGCGGGCTGGGGTGGCGGGGCTGGCGGGCGGTGGTGGTGGCGAGACAGGGTGGGGGCTGCGCTATTTAAAGGGGGCGAGGGGCGGCGTGGCTTGGGCGAGGGGGCGCCCGGGGAGGAGTTCGGCTTGGACTCCCCTCGGCGTCCGTGCTATGCACGGCGGCGCGCGCGAGGGAGACGGCGGCGAAACGGGCCGGCTGGGCTTCAGCCCAGTTTGGTCTGTAAACTTTTTTTTAAAACAATTCCGCCGAACAGAAAATAAATCCTAGCAAATAAAATAAAAATCTAAAAATGCCAAAACAAATTTTCCCCATCTAAATTAAATATTTAGGACGAGAAGAACATTTTCTTGGCCCTAAAATGCAATTTTGAAAACGTGCAATTTTTCTAATGCAAAAAAAATCCAAATAATATCAAAATAATTAAAACCAAAATCCTCGTTTCATAATTTTAAAAAATCAAATATGAAAACTAGGAAATCCCCAACTCTCTTCGAGGGTCCTTGAGTTGCTTAGGATTTTCGAGGATTGCGAAACAAAAATGCAATAAAATATGATATGCATGAATGATCTATGTATAACATTCCAAATTGAAAATTTGGGATGTTACAGGGACCCACCTGGTCGAAGCGTACGTAGCGTTGTCATTCTGGTTGCGAACGTGTACGTACATACGATCGGTCTGTCTGCAGGCTGCAGCGGACAACCGTGGTCCTGTAAGGAAGGGCACGTGTCGTAGTAGAGGCGCGCACATGTCGTAGTAGAGACGCGCACGTAGCATGTACACGTACATACAACGGCAAGGGTGCAAGAAAGTAAATACGGCCACGTACGTACATACGGGCGGGGTCTCGAATGCCTACTCACGCATACGTACGGCCAGGGCTCGTGTACATGGCTGGGTCAGAATGGAGAAACTGCGTCGTCATCGTGTTCATGGGGAGCCAACCGGCTGGGTCGGAATAGAATGCGTAGTCATGTTCATCGGGAGCCAACCGGCTTGGACGGAACATCCAATGGAAACGAGGCATGGCGTACCGCAGAACGAAGGAAACGGCTTGCGTTCGACCAGCCACGGTCAAAACGGGATCATGTTCATTGGGAGGTGTAACGCCCTCGATGCGGCTATATCTCCCACGTGTCGAAGCACGACTTAGAGGCATAACCGCATTGAAAGCAATGTCGCAAGTGAGGTAATCTTCACACAACCCATGCAATACATAAGGGAAAAAGATACATAGTTGGCTTACAATCGCCACTTCACACAAATACATGAATAAAACATTACATCATACAGTTACAATCAGGGCCCGACTACGGAGCCAAAATAAAAGAAGAAACCCCAAAAGCGACAAAGGTCCACGATCGACCCCAACTGGGCCCACTACTGATCGACTAGAACGAAACAACACAAAGAACAAGATCTTCATCGAGCTCCTCCTTGAGCTCGGGTGCGTCACCTGCACGGATTCATCGGCACCTGCAAACTGGTTTTGGAAGTATCTGTGAGTCACGGGGACTCAGCAATCTCACACCCGCGAGATCAAGACTATTTAAGCCTAAAGGTAGGACATGGTAGTGAGGTGGAGCTGCAGCAGCGACTAGCATATATGGTGGCTAAGATACGCAAATGAGAGCAAGAAGAGAAGGCAAAAGCACGATCGAACAACTATGATCAAGAAGTGATCCTGAGCTACTTACGTCAAGCATAACTCCAACAACCGTGTTCACTTCCCGGACCCCGCCGAGAAGAGACCATCACGGTTACACACGCGGTTGGTGTATTTTACTTAAGATCAACTTCGGGTTTTCTACAATCGGACATTAACAAATTCCCATCTACCACATAACCACGGGCACGGCTTTAGAAAGTTCAAACCCTGCAGGGGTGTCCCAACTTAGCCCATTATAAGCTCTCGCGATCAACGAAGGATATTCCTTCTCCCCGGGAAGACCCGATCAGTCTCGGAATCCCGGCTACAAGACATTTCGACAGCAATAAAACAAGTCCAGCAAAGCCGCCCGATGCGCCGACATCCTGATAAGAGCTGCACATATCTCGTTCTCAGGGCAACACCGGATTGTCCCAACTTCCGGTAGGCGAACCCAGAGTTGCCCCTGGTGGCCACCGGCGGCTGACGGTTTGGACCAACACTTAGACAAGCATTGGTCCGGGGGGGGCTAAATAAAGATGACCCTCGGGATGCGCGACTCCCAAGGGAAAAAGTAGTAGGCTGAGGCAAATGGTAAAACCAAAGTTGGGCCTTGCTGGAAAAGTCTTATTCAAAGCGAACGGTCAAGGGGGTCCCATAAATCACCCGACCGCGTTAGGGACGCAAAATCCGGGAACATAACACCGATATGACGGAAACTAGGGTGGCAAGAGTGGAACAAAACACCAGGCATAAGGCCGAGCTTTCCACCCTTTACCAAGTATATAGATGCATTAATTAAATAAGATATATTGTGATATCCCAACAAGTAAACATGTTCCAACAGGGAACAACATCTTCATGTTCCAACAAGGAACCAACTTCATCTTCACCTACAACTAACAACGCTATAAGAGGGGCTGAGCAAAGCGGTAACATAGCCAAACAACGGTTTGCTAGGACAAGGTGGGTTAGAGGCTTGGTTTAATAATATGGGAGGCATGATAAGCAAGTGGTATGTATCGCAGCATAGGCATAGAAAAAGAGCGAGCAATCTAGCAAGCAAAGATAGAAGTGGTATCGAGGGTATGGTCATCTTGCCTGAAATCCCGCAAGGAAGAAGAACGAGTCCATGAAGAAGACAAACAGACGTAGTCGAACGAATCCTCACAACTCCGGAACGAAACCGAAGCTAACGAGAGAAGCAACCCGGAAAGAAACAAACAACATAGTAAACAACCATCAGATGAACATGGCATGATGCACAACCAAGTATGATGCATGTCCGGTTTAAATATGCATGGCATGGCAAAGTGCAACAAACAGTACTACAAGTTAAGTGGAGCTCAATATGCAACGGGTTGCATATTGACGAAACCCCACATTTAATTATTTAGTTCACTCTCGGTTAGGTACCCAACAATGCTAAATGTTGATTAACAAGGCAAGAAGTGAAGCATAACAAAACTACCTATCCAGGCAATTTAAATGAGGCCGGAAATAACAAGCAACAAGTCCGGAAACTCCTCATGAGCATATTTTAGATTTGGTACTGTTCTGTCCTAAAGCATATTTTATTGTAGTTAAACGGGAAAGTAAAGTGCAAAATGTTAAACTATGCATTTTTCTACCCCATTTACATATATAGTTTATTAAATTCCGAGTTACGGTTATTTAGTTATGGAATAAATCATTTTAGCATGGCAATTGAGCAAATTTAAACAAACAGTAGTATAAACATTTTAAACATAGATGAAAGTTGGATATTATTAAACTACACAAATTTCTGAGCATATTACATATATAAATTATTTTAATCCGATGCACGGTTCATGAGTTATTAAAAGCATGAAGAACAGGGGTTTTTCTGTAAACTGTAAATCACTGGATAAATAGGAAATTCGCAGGTCAGGGAAAAAAACGCGCATGGGCCAAATCTGCTGGAACTGGGCCAAGGGGCACTGGATCTGGGCTGCTCACCCATGGGCTTCGGCCCGGTCGGTGGAGGGAGAGGCTGGAAGAGGCCCTGGCCTACGCGCTGGACTGGGCCACGAGCTCTCACGCTCGATCTGGTCAACGGGAGGGGCGCTCGGTCGTGGCGAAGCAGAGGATCCGGCGAGGTACTTGGCGAGGATGGAGGGGTCCAGCGGATCCGGGCACGGGACGAGGCCGGGGTCGGGGCACTGGAGAAGGACGCCGGCGGCGGAGATGCTCCAGGGCGGCGGCTTGACGAAACGGGGCAGGGCGGCGACGGTTGACTCGGAGCACAGCAAGGGCATCCATGGCGGCCATCCACGGCGTCGGGCAGGGAGCTTCGGGTGGCCATGGCGTGGACGAGGCGAAGGCGACCCGATCCGGCGGGTGGCGCTGCTCGGGGGCACCGGGCGAAGCAGGACGACGACGGCGGCATGGAGCGAGGGCGAGCTCCTGCTCGTTCCTGGGAAGGAGAGAGGCCACCTTGAGAGAGAGAAAGAGAGGGAAAAACAGGAGGAAGAGAGGAGCGGGACGGGGCCGGTCCTGGGGTCGAGGTCGCCGACTGGCACGCTCGCCGGGGCTGCGCGAAGACGAGGGGCTCGGGATCGAGGCTGCTGCTATGGGAGGAGCATGAGAGGAGCTTGGGGTAGGGGCGTGCTGGAGCTGCGGGAGCTGCTGCTGCTTGCGGGGGTGCTCGGGCGAGCACCTGCTCGGGAGGGGATCGAGGAGAGGAGGTGGTAGGCTGAGGGGATTGAGGGAGATGGTGGTTGGCTCGGGATGGATCCCGAGAGAACAGTGGCGGCGGCGCGACGGGACAAGGGAGAGGATTGGACAGGATCCCTAGATCCTAGGGTTGGACTTATATCTATAGCAAGAGGGTTTTGGTTAGGAGAAATCGGACCCTCCGATCATAATCAGACGGTCGAGAATAATAAGGCTAGGAAGTTTAATTAAGAAAACGGAGACATTTTATAGATGTTAGGGGATGAATCGGACTCAACGGTCATGACTGAGCAGTTCGGGTTCGGGGCAAGTTTTCGGACTAGGTTGCGAAGGTGGTCGGTGGCTGTGCAGAGAGACTCAAACGGTCGGACAATAAAAGAACGGTTGGTCTCGAAAGAGGCAACAACAAAGGCATCGAGGAGAAGCCGGAACTAGAAACGGGTGCAAGCTTTAAAAACAATGACGACAACCAGTACCGATGCAATGCGATGATGCCATGATGAAATGCAACAAACAAACGAAACACGCGGCAACAACGAAAAACATGGAAGCTGCCTGGAGCGTCGGTCTCGGGGCGTCACAACACTCCACCACTACGAGAGGATCTCGTCCCGAGATCTAGGATGGCACCGGAGGGGAAAACAGAAGAGAAAGAGAAGAGGTAAAACTAAGTTGCTTCTTTGACAAACGAGTGAAACCAAAGAACCTTGAGAGGTTGAAAAGTTGAAAGAAAAAAACACAACGGAGTTGAACGAACTTGAAAACACTCCGTTAGATAAGAGGAACCTGGGATACGATGAGAGCCAAGAGGTTAAGTGACAAGGTAGATATTTAAACCACTCCGGTAGAAAAGAGAAGAAAAACCAGATAAAATGAAAAATTATTGAAGAGATGATACAACACTCCGGTTGGAAAATGGAAGGGATCGAATATGAACTTGGCCAAATGAAAGCACTTGGATGAGACTCCGGTTAGAAGAGGAATGAATAGAACACTACACTCCAGTTAAATGGATAAGCACGAAAAGGAACATGAACTTTACAAAACGAGGTGATGAGGGAAGAGAACAACATCACAATGCCTCCGGAAGAAAGAATAGAAGATAGACAATTGAAATAGGGGAATGGAGAAGAAAATGTCAACTTCTCCCACAAAAGAGCTTGAAAAGGCATCTTTAGGAGAAGGGTAGAACGGAGTTGTTGGAAAACCAACAACGAAAAGAATAAGCTTGATGTGGGCTTATAGAAGACATCTCAAAATTATGAGGTGAAATTCTGCCACTAAGGGAAACAATAGATTGGATTGATATCAACAAGGAGACGAGAAACTTATATCACCGGTAGGATAAATGAAGAACTTGGGTCATTTATGAGCACCATCAAAAGCAACAATCCTTAGGGAAAGCTTTAAGTGAAATATAACCCAAGATAACTCCAATGAAGAGATTGATGGATTTAAAATACCTCATTCTTGACAACATGTGAATCATGAAACGCGAACTCAAATTGTCAAGAAGGACATAACACCACCTCAAATGATAAGGTAGAAGGGATTGCACTTCGGAATGCAAGATGAAGAATGCTTGAACTCCTCAAAACATAGCATGTGTTGACACCATGTTTATTTTAGAGTATGGCTTGACGCATCTTGACTCCGAGAGAAATCTTGATGAACAATTGAAGAATGAAAAGGGTCCTTGATAAACCACCATGTAGAGCCTCCATGAAGAAACTCCGGTAATAAAAGGATGATCAGATGAAATGAAGGTTGAAAAGAATAAGGTTGAAGCCTTGCAATGATTAGATGGATCTCCGTGGTGATATAATTGCGAGAGCTTGGAACTCCGAGGAAGATAAGGTGAAACAATTGAAATCAAGAATTTTGATGACCCTCCGGAACAAAGAATTGAATTTGCTCGCTGAAACAAGAATAAGAGTTACATTATGCTCATCCTTCACCAATTAAATTGATGACAAGTAATGGATTTGGAATACTACTTATACTCGTAGAAAGGATTAAGATAGATATAGCGTAAACTTGGGAAGGTCTTCAACGAACCACCGGTAGGATTGGAAAGAACGAAAGAATCTATATGATAACAAAGGAAGAGAACTCTTGAACGAACCACCATAAGAATTGAAAATGAACAAGGGAAAAGATAAAGAAAACACCGGGAAGAATTAGAAAATGAACGAAGATGCTTGCTAGGATTTAGATACATGAGAACGAAGAGATCATGAACTGATTAGAGTATAATTGAACGATGCACCGGTAAGATTTGGAAAACAAGAGCTGAAAGCTGAGAATGAGGAATTATGAAATGATGGCCTTCGGGGAAAAGAAATGGAAACAACTCATGAAATGCTCCGGATGGGTATGAAAAGAATTCTCACAATCGAAGCAATTATGAGAGAATGGCATCAATCTCGAACCATGAATCTTCAAGAGAACTGACAAGATTTAAGGGAAACTCTTCTTCGGTCTTCAAATGTTGAGAAAGACGATGAGAAACACCACCATGAATTGTTGAGGCAAACCGGAATGAAAATTGGAAAGGTTGAACCAACGATGTAAAGAATTGAAGGATCTTGGAGAAAGACATTTGACTGATGATAATTCATTCTTACATCAAACTTTGAAAAGAATTTTAGAAGCTCCGGGAAAATTAGAAGAGTCAGGTAAGATCCTGGAAAAAGACCTGTGGGTTAGGGACCACTCAAAAGAAACACCGTTGAACGATTACTTGAAAGGAGAGGTTGCACCGGTTGAATTAAATGGCTTGAATGAGATAGCATCCTCAAAAGAACTTGAGTGAATTGAGAATGGAAACTTGAATCTTCTGGGATATCTTCATCACTCCGGAACAATTGAATAGCGAGAAGTGGATGAGTAATTGGTGCACCGGAATTGGAAAGCATTGTGAAAAGAGGATAAGGGATAAGATCAACACCGAAATCTTGAATTAAATCCACCGGAGAAGAAAAAGAATGAAGATTGATGAACTTGAAACTCCTGACCATCTTCATGATAATCACCGGATAAGAACATTGACGGAAACGAATGGAGAGACTTCCCATCAACAAAAAGGATACTTGTTTGAGAAATCTGCGCCCTTGAAGAAAAAGGGTGGGAGGGTGGGAAAACAAAGATCACTTGGAACGGATGAAGCAAACACCGTTGAGAAGAACTGATACTTGATCTTGCGAATGTTGAAGTGATCGGATCCACTTGAAGAGAGACACACCGGTTGGAAAAGAATTGACATGATAATCTCGATGATCAAGAAGGTTAGTATTCACATAGAAATATGAGAACACCGTTTAGGGAAGGTATGGATCAACACTTGACTTCGAAGCAACTCGAATACCATAAAACAAAACAAAACAAAGGATTGGCTTGCGGAATAAGCCGGAAACAAACATATGATAGATCCCATATCGTATCATGTATCTGTTGGAAAGATATCCTACGAGATACTTGAATTCCCACTTATAAACTCCCGAAACTTTCTGGTTATGCAATCAGGTGTTGGGGATACAGGGGACACAAAATATATCACCCAAACTAACAATACCTAGATCCAGCTGTATCCATCCTTCAACACATAACCAAGAAATTCTCGGAAATCATCTACCTCAACCTTCGAAAAGCATTCGTTATACAAGTCATGGCGATACTCCCGCACTCGCCTCAGTACTGGGCTATCAGGGTTATCTCACCAACAACTGTACAAAAGAGATTTTTGATGTCGGCGTACTAAACTCAGGTATTCCAAAACCGCAACGATAAAATTATGACGACAACACCTCGGAGCTCAACTCCCCGGGACACCTCCTCTAAAACCCCTGTTGACGGGAGGCAACCAAGACAATGTTGTCATCATAAAACCATCGGAACGATTCTAAGATACCCGCGTGATCCTAAAAAAAATTTAGTGAAATTTGAGAAGAGAAGAGTCAAAACTCTACGTCAGGATACCTTACCAGAGCGATGAGGAGACTGGGAAGTAAAAAGAATTCCTAAACTCTCCGATATATAATTCCTAAATGACTCAAAATATTTTTCTAGACACAACTCGGCCGCTAAGAACGATCAATCAGTGGGGGCTCCTAAGGTCGGGGAAGGCTCTGATACCAACTTGTAACGCCCTCGATGCGGCTATATCTCCCACGTGTCGAAGCACGACTTAGAGGCATAACCGCATTGAAAGCAATGTCGCAAATGAGGTAATCTTCACACAACCCATGCAATACATAAGGGAAAAAGATACATAGTTGGCTTACAATCGCCACTTCACACAAATACATGAATAAAACATTACATCATACAGTTACAATCAGGGCCCGACTACGGAGCCAAAATAAAAGAAGAAACCCCAAAAGCGACAAAGGTCCACGATCGACCCCAACTGGGCCCACTACTGATCGACTAGAACGAAACAACACAAAGAACAAGATCTTCATCGAGCTCCTCCTTGAGCTCGGGTGCGTCACCTGCACGGATTCATCGGCACCTGCAAACTGGTTTTGGAAGTATCTGTGAGTCACGGGGACTCAGCAATCTCACACCCGCGAGATCAAGACTATTTAAGCTTAAAGGTAGGACATGGTAGTGAGGTGGAGCTGCAGCAGCGACTAGCATATATGGTGGCTAACATACGCAAATGAGAGCGAGAAGAGAAGGCAAAAGCACGATCGAACAACTATGATCAAGAAGTGATCCTGAGCTACTTACGTCAAGCATAACTCCAACAACCGTGTTCACTTCCCGGACCCCGCTGAGAAGAGACCATCACGGTTACACACGCGGTTGGTGTATTTTACTTAAGATCAACTTCGGGTTTTCTACAATCGGACATTAACAAATTCCCATCTGCCACATAACCGCGGGCACGGCTTTCGAAAGTTCAAACCCTGCAGGGGTGTCCCAACTTAGCCCATTATAAGCTCTCGCGATCAACGAAGGATATTCCTTCTCCCCGGGAAGACCCGATCAGTCTCGGAATCCCGGCTACAAGACATTTCGACAGCAATAAAACAAGTCCAGCAAAGCCGCCTGATGCGCCGACATCCTGATAAGAGCTGCACATATCTCGTTCTCAGGGCAACACCGGATTGTCCAAACTTCCGGTAGGCGAACCCAGAGTTGCCCCTGGTGGCCACCGGCGGCTGACGGTTTGGACCAACACTTAGACAAGCATTGGCCCGGGGGGCTAAATAAATATGACCCTCGGGATGCGTGACTCCCAAGGGAAAAAGTAATAGGCTGAGGCAAATGGTAAAACCAAAGTTGGGCCTTGCTGGAAAAGTCTTATTCAAAGCGAACGGTCAAGGGGGTCCCATAAATCACCCGACCGCGTTAGGGACGCAAAATCCGGGAACATAACACCGATATGACGGAAACTAGGGTGGCAAGAGTGGAACAAAACACCAGGCATAAGGCCGAGCCTTCCACCCTTTACCAAGTATATAGATGCATTAATTAAATAAGATATACTGTGATATCCCAACAAGTAAACATGTTCCAACAAGGAACAACATCTTCATGTTCCAACAAGGAACAAACTTCATCTTCACCTGCAACTAACAACACTATAAGAGGGGCTGAGCAAAGCGGTAACATAGCCAAACAACGGTTTGTTAGGACAAGGTGGGTTAGAGGCTTGGTTTAACAATATGGGAGGCATGATAAGCAAGTGGTAGGTATCGCAGCATAGGCATAGCAAAAGAGCGAGCAATCTAGCAAGCAAAGATAGAACTGATATCGAGGGTATGGTCATCTTGCCTGAAATCCCGCAAGGAAGAAGAACGAGTCCATCAAGAAGACAAACAGACGTAGTCGAACGAATCCTCACAACTCCGGAACGAAACCGAAGCTAACGAGAGAAGCAACCCGGAAAGAAACAAACAACATAGTAAACAACCATCACATGAACCTGGCATGATGCACAACCAAGTATGATGCATGTCTGGTTTAATTATGCATGGCATGGCAAAGTGCAACAAACAGTACTACAAGTTAAGTGGAGCTCAATATGCAACGGGTTGCATATTGACGAAACCCCACATTTAATTATTTAGTTCACTCTCGGTTAGGTACCCAACAATGTTAAATGTTGATTAACAAGGCAAGAGGTGAAGCATAACAAAACTACCTATCCAGGCAATTTAAATGAGGCCGGAAATAACAAGCAACAAGTCCGGAAACTCCTCATGAGCATATTTTAGATTTGGTACTGTTCTGTCCTAAAGCATATTTTATTGTAGTTAAACGGGAAAGTAAAGTGCAAAATGTTAAACTATGCATTTTTCTACCCCATTTACATATATAGTTTATTAAATTCCGAGTTACGGTTATTTAGTTATGGAATAAATCATTTTAGCATGGCAATTGAGCAAATTTAAACAAACAGTAGTATAAACATTTTAAACATAGATGAAAGTTGGATGTTATTAAACTACACAAATTTCTGAGCATATTACATATATAAATTATTTTAATCCGATGCACGGTTCATGAGTTATTAAAAGCATGAAGAATAGGGGTTTTTCTGTAAACTGTAAATCACTGGATAAATAGGAAATTCGCAGGTCAGGGAAAAAACGCGCATGGGCCAAATCTGCTGGAACTGGGCCAAGGGGCACTGGATCTGGGCTGCTCACCCATGGGCTTCGGCCCGGTCAGGGGAGGGAGAGGCTGGAAGAGGCCCTGGCCTACGCGCTGGACTGGGCCACGAGCTCTCACGCTCGATCTGGTCAACGGGAGGGGCGCTCGGTCATGGCGAAGCAGAGGATCCGGCGAGGTACTTGGCAAGGATGGAGGGGTCCAGCGGATCCGGGCACGGGACGAGGCCGGGTTCGGGGCACTGGAGAAGGACGCCGGCGGCGGAGAAGCTCCAGGGCGGCGGCTTGACGAAACGGGGCAGGGCGGCGACGGTTGACTCGGAGCAAAGCAAGGGCATCCATGGCGGCCATCCACGGCGTCGGGCAGGGAGCTTCGGGCGGCCATGGCGTGGACGAGGCGAAGGCGACCCGATCCGGCGGGTGGCGCTGCTCGGGGGCACCGGGCGAAGCAGGACGACGACGGCGGCATGGAGCGAGGGCGAGCTCCTGCTCGTTCCTGGGAAGGAGAGAGGCCACCTTGAGAGAGAGAAAGAGAGGGAAAAACAGGAGGAAGAGAGGAGCGGGACGGGGCCGGTCCTGGGGTCGAGGTCGCCGACTGGCACGCTCGCCGGGGCGGCGCGAAGACGAGGGGCTCGGGATCGAGGCTGCTGCGATGGGAGGAGCATGAGAGGAGCTTGGGGTAGGGGCGTGCTGGAGCTGCGGGAGCTGCTGCTGCTTGCGGGGGTGCTCGGGCGAGCACCTGCTCGGGAGGGGATCGAGGAGAGGAGGTGGTAGGCTGAGGGGATTGAGGGAGATGGTGGTTGGCTCGGGATGGATCCCGAGAGAACAGTGGCGGCGACGCGACGGGACAAGGGAGAGGATTGGACAGGATCCCTAGATCCTAGGGTTGGACCTATATCTATAGCAAGAGGGTTTTGGTTAGGAGAAATCGGACCCTCCGATCATAATCAGACGGTCGAGAATAATAAGGCTAGGAAGTTTAATTAAGAAAACAGAGACATTTTATAGATGTTAGGGGATGAATCGGACTCAACGGTCATGACTGAGTAGTTCGGGTTCGGGGCAAGTTTTCAGACTAGGTTGCGAAGGTGGTCGGTGGCTGTGCAGAGAGACTCAAACGGTCGGACAATAAAAGAACGGTTGGTCTCGAAAGAGGCAACAACAAAGGCATCGAGGAGAAGCCGGAACTAGAAACGGGTGCAAGCTTTAAAAACAATGACGACAACCAATACCGATGCAATGCGATGATGCCATGATGAAATGCAACAAACAAACGAAACACACGGCAACAACGAAAAACATGGAAGCTTCCTGGAGCGTCGGTCTCGGGGCGTCACAGGAGGGGTCTAGCGTACCGCAAAACAGAGGAAACGGATCTCCTACGGTCGAAACGGGGTCCTATTGATCAGGAGGGGTGTGGCGTACCGCAAAACGGAGGAAACGGACTTGTGTTGGAGCGCTACGGTGGAAACAGGGGTCCTGTTCATCGGGAGGGGTGTGGCGTACCGCAAAACGGGACTTCACGGGACACTGTTCATCTCCACCGTCGACCTCCTCCAGCCTCCACATGCTATTGTTCATCCACCGTCGACCTCCTCCAGCTTCCACCTACGACTGTTCATCCACGGGCTCCTGTTCATCCAGCCTCCACCGCGCGCTCCACCACCGGCTACTGTTCAACCAACCCTCTCCACGAGGTCCTGTTCAACTACCCCTCCACGGGCTACTGTTCATCCTGCCCACCACCGGCTACTGTTCAACCAGCCCTCCACGGGGTCTTGTTCATCCAACCCTCCACGGGGTCCTGTTCATCCACCCCCCAACCGGCTCGATCGGGGTCATGTTCATCCAACGGCAACACCAAGGAGTCCTGTTCATCCACCCCCCCCCCCACCGGGAACTATTCATCCAACCCCCCCCCCCCCCCCAACAACGCTCACTGTTCATCTAGAGGCAGCTTGATCGGCTTCAGTTAGCAGCACTAGCGAAGGAATCACTCGGGTTTAGTAACGTAGCTAGTGTAATCGCTCGGGTTCAGTTAGAGCCCAACGCCTCGCACACACGCGCGTACGTACGAGAGAAACGCGCATCACTCGGCCCCCGACCACCCACTGTAACGGGGAACTCCCCCGATATTTTCCTCGCCCTCACTTCTACCACGGTTTTTTCCGTCAAGGACGGCCCAAAGAATTTCATGCAGCTGTGTCTCCGGCCCGCCCAGGACGAAAAGACCATTTTCTGTCATGATTTTTTGTCATAGAAGTAGGAGCCCACCACATCTATGATGATACCGGGTTTTGTCACAATTATCGTCATAGAAGTGTCATAAGCATGACAGAAAAAAATCGTTCGGCCCAAAATGTCACGGATGTGTCTTTTTTTTGTAGTGACTAAAGTTGGAGAAACATACACTCGCCAGCCACCTGTGTGCAAAAGCACGTCAGTAGAACCGGTGTCATGAACGTGGTGATGTAATGTTGGTCCGGGCCGCTTCATCCAGCAATACCGCCGACTCAAAATAAGACGTTGGTGGTAAGCAGCATGACTATTATCGCCCGCAACTCTTTGTGTTCTACTCATGCATATCATCTATGCATAGACCTGGCTCGGATGCCACTGTTGGGGAATGTAGCATGCAATTTCAAAAAAAATCCTACGATCAAGCAAGATCTATCTAGGAGATGCATAGCAACAAGAGGGGGAGAGTGTGTCCATGTACCCTCGTAGATCGAAAGCGGAAGCGTTAGGTTAACACGGTTGATGTAGTCGAACGTCTTCACGATCCAACCGATCTATTACCAAACGTACGACACCTCCAAGTTCAGCACACGTTCAGCTCAATGACGTCCCTCGAACTCTTGATCTAGCATAGGGTCGAGGGAGAGTTCCATCAACACGAGGGTGTGGTGACGGTGATGGTGATGTGATCCGTGCTGGGCTTCGCCTAAGCACTATGACGCTATGACCGGAGGAGTAAACTGTCGAGGGGGGCACCACACACGGCTAAGAGAACAATTGATGTGCTATGGGGTGCCCCCTGCCCCTGTATATAAAGGAGGGGAGGAGGAGGAGGCCGGCCAGGGGGCGCGCGCCATGGGGGGAGTCCTACGAGGACTCCACTCCTAGTAGGATTCGCCCTCCCCCCTTTTCCTTTCTTCACCGAAGGGAAAAGGAAGGAGAGGAATAGGGAGAGGGAAAGGGGGGCGCCGCCCCCTCCCATAGTCCAATTCGGACTGCCATGGGGGCGCGCCCACCTGTTGCGGCCCTCCTCTCTCTCCACTAAGGCCCATGTAGGCCCATTAATTCCCCCGGGGGGTTTCGGTAACCCCTCGGTACTCGGGTAAAAAACCCGAACCACTCGAAACCATTCTGATGTCCGAATACTACCTTCTCATATATGAATCTTTACCTCTCAACCATTTCGAGACTCCTCGTCGTGTCCGTGATCTCATCCGGGACTACGAACAAACTTCGGTCACCAAAAACACATAACTCATAAATCATCATCGAACGTTAAGCGTGCGGACCCTACGGGTTCGAGAACTATGTAGACATGACCGAGACACATCTTCGGCCAATAACCAATAGCGGAACCTGGATGCTCGTATTGGTTCCTACATATTCTACAAAGATCTTTATCGGTCAAACCGCAATAACAACATACGTTATTCCCATTGTCATCGATATGTTACTTGCCCGAGATTCGATCGTCGGTAACATCATACCTAGTTCAATCTCGTTATCGGCAAGTCTCTTTACTCGTTTTGTAATGCATCATCCCGTACCTAACTCATTAGTCACATTGCTTGCAAGGCTTTATAGTGATGTGCATTACCGAGAGGGCCTAGAGATACCTCTCCGATACTCGGAGTGACAAATCCTAATCTTGATCTATGCCAACCCAACAAACACCTTTGGAGACACCTGTAGAGCATCTTTATAATCGCTGAGCTACGTTCTGACGTTTGATAGCACACAAGATGTTCCTGTTGGAGATATGCCCTAGAGGCAATAATATATTAGTTATTATTATATTTCCTTCTTCATGATAATCGTTTACTATCCATGCTAGAATTGTATTGATAGGAAACTCAGATACATGTGTGGATACATAGACAACACCATGTCCCTAGTAAGCCTCTAGTTGACTAGCTCGTTGATCAATAGATGGCTACGGTTTCCTAACCATGGACATTGGATGTCGTTGATAACGGGATCACATCATTAGGAGAATGATGTGATGGACAAGACCCAATCCTAAGCCTAGCACAAGATCATGCAGTTTGTATGCTAAAGCTTTTCTAATGTCAAGTATCATTTCCTTAGACCATGAGATTGTGCAACTCCCGGATACCGTAGGAGTACTTTGGGTGTGCCAAACGTCACAACGTAACTGGGTGGCTATAAAGGTGCACTACGGGTATCTCCGAAAGTGTCTATTGGGTTGGCACGAATCGAGACTGGGATTTGTCACTGCGTGTAACGGAGAGGTATCTCTGGGCCCACTCGGTAGGACATCATCATATGCGCAATGTGACCAAGAAGTTGATCATGGGATGATGTGTTGCGGAACGAGTAAAGAGACTTGCCGATAACGAGATTGAACAAGGTATCGAGATACCGACGATCGAATCTCGGGCTAGTGCAATACCGCTAGACAAAGGGAATTGAATACGGGATTGATTGAATCCTCGACATCGTGGTTCATCCGATGAGATCATCGTGGAACATGTGGGAGCCAACATGGGTATCCAGATCTCGCTGTTGTTTATTGGCCGGAGAGGTGTCTCGGTCATGTCTACATGGTTCCCGAACCCGTAGGGTCTACACACTTAAGGTTCGGTGACGCTAGGGTTATAGGGAATAGATGTACGTGGTTACCGAATGTTTTTCAGAGTCCCGGATGAGACCCCGGACGTCGAGAGGAGTTCCAGAATGGTCCGGAGGTAAAGATTTATATATAGGAAGTATGGTTTTGGCCACTGGAAGTGTTCTGGGCATCACCGATAGTGTACCGGGACCACCGGAGGGGTCCGGGGGTCCACCGGGAGGGGCCACGGGCCCCGGAGGCATACATGGGCCAAGTGTGAGAAGGGACGAGCCCCTAGGTGGGCTGGGGCGCCTCCCCACCAAGGCCCATGCGCCTGGAGAGAAGAGGGGGCAAACCCTAGGGCAGATGGGCCCTAAAGGCCCATGCGTGGTGCGCCTCCCTCTCCCCCCACTTGGTCGCCACCCCAGATGGGGATTAGGGTTGCCGCCGCCCCTAGGGTGGAAACCCTAGCTGGGGGTGCAGCCCTCCCTCTCCCCCTATATATAGTGGAGGCAAAGGGACAGCCCGACACACGAGTTCTTCTCCTGTTGGCGCAGCCCTACCCATCTCCCTCCTCGTTTCCCGCGGTGCTTGGCGAAGCCCTGCAGGATTGCCACGCTCCTCCTTCACCACCACGCCGTCGTGCTGCTGCTGGACGGAGTCTTCCCTAACCTCTCCTTCTCCCCTTGCTGGATCAAGGCGTGGGAGACGTCACCGGGCTGCATGTGTGTTGAACGCGGAGGTGCCGTCCGTTCGGCACTAGGATCATCGGTGATTTGGATCACGACGAGTACGACTCCATCAACCCCGTTCACTTGAACGCTTCCGCTTAGCGATCTACAAGGGTATGTAGATGCACTCTCCTTCCCTTCGTTGCTAGATTACTCCATAGATTGATCTTGGTGATGCGTAGAAAATTTTAAATTTCTGCTACGATCCCCAACAGTGGCATCAAGAGCTAGGTCTATGCGTAGTTTCTATGCACGAGTAGAACACAAGTTGTTGTGGGCGTCGATTTTTTCAATTTACTTGCCGTTACTAGTCTTATCTTGATTCGGCGGTATCGTGGGATGAAGCGGCCCGGACCGACCTTACACATACTCTTACGTGAGACAAGATCCACTGACTGACATGCACTAGTTGCATAAGGTGGCTAGCGGGTGTCTGTCTCTCCCACTTTAGTCAGATCGGATTCGATGAAAAGGGTCCTTATGAAGGGTAAATAGAAATTGGCATATCACATTGTAGTTTTGCGTAGGTAAGAAACGTTCTTGCTAGAAACCCATAGCAGCCACGTAAAAACATACAACAACAATTAGAGGGCGTCTAACTTGTTTTTGCAGGGTATGCTATGTGATGTGATGTGGCCAAAAAGAATGTGATGAATGATATGTGATGTATGAGATTGATCATGTTCTTGTAATAGGAATCACGACTTGCATGTCGATGAGTATGACAACCGGCAGGAGCCATAGGAGTTGTCTTAATTTATTTATGACCCGCGTGTCAACATAAACGTCATGTAATTACTTTACTTTATTGCCAACCGTTAGCTGTAGTAGTAGAAGTAATAGTTGGCAAGACAACTTCATGAAGACACGATGATGGAGATTATGGTGTCATGCCAGTGACGATGATGATCATGGAGCCCCGAAGATGGAGATCAAAAGGAGCAAAGTGATGATGGCCATATCATGTCACTATTTGATTGCATGTGATGTTTATCATGTTTTACATCTTATTTGCTTAGAACGACGGTAGCTTAAATAAGATGATCCCTCACTAAAATTTTCTCCCTAACTGTGCACCGTTGCGAAGGCTCATTGTTTCGAAGCACCACGTGATGATCGGGTGTGATAGATTCTAACGTTCGAATACAACGGGTGTTGACGAGTCTAGCATGTACAAACATGGCCTCGGAACACATGTGAAACACTTAGGTTGACTTGACGAGCCTAGCATGTACAGACATGGCCTCGGAACACGGAGGACCGAAAGGTCGAACATGAGTCGTATAGAAGATACGATCAACATGAAGATGTTCACCGATGATGACTAGTCCGTCTCACGTGATGATCGGACACGGCCTAGTTGATTCGGATCATGTATCACTTAGATGACTAGAGGGATGTCTATCTAAGTAGGAGTTCATTAAATAATCAGATGAACTCAATTATCATGAACATAGTCAAAAGGACTTGGCAAATTATGTCATAGCTTACGCTTTAGTTCTACTGTTTTAGATATGTTCCTAGAGAAAATTTAGTTGAAAGTTGATAGTAGCAATTATGCGGACTGGGTCCGTAAACTGAGGATTGTCCTCATTGCTGCGCAGAAGGATTATGTCCGTAATGCACCGCTCAGTGTGCTGAACCTTGAGCATCGTTTGTGGATGTTGCGAACATCTGACATACACGTTTTGATGTCTACATGATAAGTTCAGTGCGTAATGCTAAATGGTTTAGAATTGAGGCACCAAAGACGTTTTTGAAACATCGTAGAACATATGAGATGTTTCAAGGACTGAAATTGGGATTTCAGGCCAGTGCCCATGTCAAGAGGTATGAGACCTCTGACAAGTTTCTTAAGCCTGCAAACTAAGGAGAAAAGCTCAATCGTTGAGCATGTGCTCAGATTGTATGAGTACTACAATCGCTTGAATCGAGTGGGAGTTAATCTTCCAGATAAGATAGTGATGGTTCTCCAAAGTCACTGCCACCAAGCTACTAGAGCTTCGTGATGAACTATAACATATCAAGGATATGATCCTTGAGCTATTCGCAACACCGCGAAAGTAGAAATCAAAAGGGAGCATCAATTGTTGATGCTTAGTAAAACCACTAGTTTCAAGAAGGGCAAGGGCAAGAAAGGGATACTTCATGAAACAACAAATTAGTTGCTGCTCCAGTGAAGAAACCCAAAGTTGAACCCAAGCCCGAGACTAAGTGCTTCTGTAATAAGGGGAACGGTCACTGAAGCAGAACCACCCTAGATACTTGGTAGATAAGAAAGGCTGGAAAGATCAACAAAAGTATATTGGATATACATGTGTACTTTACTAGTACTCCTAGTAGCACCAGGGTATTAGATACCGGTTCGGTTGCTAAGTGTTAGTAACTCGAAATAAAAGGCTACGGAATAAACGGAGACTAGCTAAAGGAGAGATGACGATATGTGTTGGAAGTGTTTCCAAGGTTGATGTAATCAAATATCGTACGCTCCCTCTACCATCGAGATTGGTATTAAAACCTAAATAATTGTTATTTGGTGTTTGTGTTGGGCATAGACATGATTGGATTATGTTTATCACAATACGGTTATTCATTTAAGGAGAATAATGGTTACTCTGTTTATTGGAATAATACCATCCCGATCGTAGTGATACACATGTTCATGCCAAAAGATATAAGATAGTAATGATAGCACCACATACTTGTGGCACTGCAATTTGAGTCATATTGGTATAAAACGCATGAAGAAGCTCCATGTTGATGGATCGTTTGGACTCACTTGATTTTGAATCACTTGAGACATGCAAATCATACCACATGGGAAGATAACTGAAAGGCCTCGTTTTCAGTAAGATGGAACAAGAAAGCAACTTGTTGGAAGTAATACATCTCGATGTGTGCAGTCCAATGAGTGCTGAGGCATGTAGTGGATATCGTTATGTTCTTACTTCACAGATGATTTGAGTAGATGCTGAGTATATTTACTTGATGAATCATGAGTCTGAATTATTGAAAGGTTCAAGTAATTTCAGAGTGAAGTTGAAGATCGTCGTGACAAGAGGATAAAATGTCTATGATATGATCATAGAGATTTATATCTGAGTTACGAGTTTGGCACACAATTAAGACATTGTGGAAATCGTTTCACGACTAATACCGCCGGGAACACCATAGTGTGATGGTGTGTCCGAACATCATAACTGCACCCTATTGGATATGGTGCGTACCATGATGTCTCTTGTCGAATTACCACTATTGTTTATGGGTTAGGCATTAGAGACAACCGCATTCACTTTAAATAGGGAACCACACAAATCCGTTCAGACGACACCGTATGAACTATGGTTTAGAGAAACCTAAGTTGTTGTTTCTTAAAGGTTTGGGGCTACGACGCTTATGTGAAAAAGTTTCAGGCTGATAAGCTCGAACCCAAAGCGGATAAATGCATCTTCATAGGACACCCAAAACAGTTGGGTATACCTCCTGTCTCAGATCCGAAAGCAATAGGGATTGTTTCTGAAATCGGGTCCTTTCTCGAGGAAAAGTTTCTCTCGAAAGAATTGAGTGGGAGGATGGTGGAGACTTGATGAGGTTATTGAACCGTCACTTCAACTAGTGTGTAGCAGGGCACAGGAAGTTGTTCCTGTGGCACCTACACCAATTGAAGTAGAAGCTTATGATAGTGATCATGAAACTTTGGATCAAGTCACTACCAAACCTCGTAGGACGACAAGGATGCGTGCTATTTCAAAGTGGCATGTAATCCTGTCTTGGAAGTCATGTTGCTAGACAACAATGAACCTACGAGCTATGGAGAAGCGATGGTGGGCCCGGATTCCAAAAATTGGCTCGAGGCCATAAAATCCGAGAGAGGATCCATGTATGAAAACAAAGTGTAGACTTTGAAAGAACTACTTGATAGTCGTAAGGCTGTTGGGTGCAGATGGATCTTAAAAGCAAGACGGACAATGATGGTAAGTGTCACCATTGAGAAAAGCTCGACTTGTCGTTAAGATGTTTCCCGACAAGTTCAAGGAGTTGACTACGATGAGACTTTCTCACTCGTAGCTATGCTAAAAGTCTGTTGGAATTATGTTAGCAGTTACTGCATTATTTGTGAAATCTTGCAGATAGGATGTCAAAACATTGTTTCCTCGACGATTTTCTTGAGGAAAGGTTGTATGCGATACAACCAGAAGGTTTTGTCAATCCTGAAAGATGCTAACAAGTATGCAAAGCTCCAGCAATCCTTCTAAGGACTGGAGTAAGCATCTCGGAATTGGAATGTACGCTTTGATGAGATGATCAAAGATTTTAGGTTTATACAAAGTTTATGAGAAACTTGTATTTCCAAAGAAGTGAGTGAGAACACTATAGAATTTTTGATAAGTATATGTTGTTAACATATTGTTGATCAGAAATGATGTAGAATTTCTGGAAAGCATGCAGGGTTATTTGAAAAGTGTTTTTCAATGGAAAACCTAGAATAAGATACTTGAACATTGAGCATCAAGATCTATAAGAATGGATCAAAATCGCTTAATAGTACTTTCAAACGAACACATACCATGACAAGATTTTGAAGGAGTTCAAAATAGATCGGCAAAGAAGGAGTTCTTGGCTGTGTTATAAGGTATGAGTGTTGAGTAAGACTCAAGACCTGACCATGGCAGAATAGAGAGAAAGGACGAAGGTCGTCCCCTATGCTTCAGACGTAGGCTCTAAAGTATGCTATGTTGTGTACCGCACCTGAAGTGTGCCAATCCATGAGTTAGTCAAGGGGCACAGGACAACGGTCAAGGTTACCCTTAGTAGCTTGTGGACTATGGAATTTTCTCGATTATGGAGGTGGTAAAAGAGTTCGTCGTCAAGGGTTACGCTGATGCAATCTTTGACACTAATCTGGATGATTCTGAGTAATAAACCGGATTCATATAGTAGAACAATTATTTGGAATATCTCCAATTAGAGCATGGTAGCTGCATCTACAAGATGACATAGAGATTTGTAAAGTACACACGGACATAAAAGGTTCAGACCCGTTGACTATAACATCTCTCACAGGCATGACATGATCAAACCCAGACCTCTTTGGGTGTTAGTCACATGGGGATGTGACCTTGAGTGTTAATCACATAGCGATGTGAACTGGATTATTGACTCTAGTGCAAGTGGGAGACTGTTGGAAATATGCCCTAGAGGCAATAATAAATTAGTTATTTTTATATTTCCTTGTTCATGATAATCGTTTATTATCCATGCTAGAATTGTATTGATAGGAAACTCAGATACATGTGTGGATACATAGACAACACCATGTCCCTAGTAAGCATCTAGTTGACTAGCTCGTTGATCAATAGATGGCTACGGTTTCCTAACCATGGACATTGGATGTCGTTGATAACGGGATCACATCATTAGGAGAATGATGTGATGGACAAGACCCAATCCTAAGCCTAGCACAAGATCGTGTAGTTTGTATGCTAAAGCTTTTCTAATGTCAAGTATCATTTCCTTAGACCATGAGATTGTGCAACTCCCGGATACCGTAGGAGTACTTCGGGTGTGCCAAACGTCACAACGTAACTGGGTGGCTATAAAGGTGCACTACGAGTATCTCCGAAAGTGTCTGTTGGGTTGGCACGAATCGAGACTGGGATTTGTCACTCCGTGTAACGGAGAGGTATCTCTGGGCCCACTCGGTAGGACATCATCATATGCGCAATGTGACCAAGAAGTTGATCACGGGATGATGTGTTGCGGAACGAGTAAAGAGACTTGCCGATAACAAGATTGAACAAGGTATCGAGATACCGACGATCGAATCTCGGGCTAGTGCAATACCGCTAGACAAAGGGAATTGAATACGTGATTGATTGAATCCTCGACATCGTGGTTCATACGATGAGATCATCGTGGAACATGTGGGAGCCAACATGGGTATCCAGATCCCGCTGTTGTTTATTGGCCGGAGAGGTGTCTCGGTCATGTCTACATGGTTCTCGAACCCGTAGGGTCTACACACTTAAGGTTCGGTGATGCTAGGGTTATAGGGAATAGATGTACGTGGTTACCGAATGTTGTTCAGAGTCCCGGATGAGATCCCGGACATCACGAGGAGTTCCGAAATGGCCGGAGGTAAAGATTTATATATAGGAAGTATGGTTTTGGCCACCGGAAGTGTTCTGGGCATCACCGGTAGTGTATCGGGACCACCGGAGGGGTCCGGGGGTCCACCGGGAGGGGCCACGGGCCCCGGAGGCATACATGGGCCAAGTGTGAGAAGGGACCAGCCCCTAGGTGGGTTGGGGCGCCTCCCCACCAAGGCCCATGCGCCTGGAGAGAAGAGGGGGCAAACCCTAGGGCAGATGGGCCCTAAAGGCCCATGCCTGGTGCGCCTCCCTCTCCCCCCACTTGGCCGCCACCCCAGATGGGGATTGGTGCTGCCGCCGCCCCTAGGGTGGAAACCCTAGGTGGGGGCGCAGCCCTCCCTCTCCCCCTATATATAGTGGAGGCAAAGGGGCAGCCCGACACACGAGTTCTTGTCCTGTTGGCGCAGCCCTACCCATCTCCCTCCTCGTTTCCCGTGGTGCTTGGCGAAGCCCTGCAGGATTGTCACGCTCCTCCTTCACCACCACGCCGTCGTGCTGCTGCTAGACGGAGTCTTCCCCAACCTCTCCTTCTCCCCTTGCTGGATCAAGGCGTGGGAGACGTCACCGGGCTGCATGTGTGTTGAACACGGAGGTGTCGTCCGTTCGGCACTAGGATCATCGGTGATTTGGATCACGACGAGTACGACTCCATCAACCCCGTTCACTTGAACACTTCCGCTTAGCGATCTACAAGGGTATGTAGATGCACTCTCCTTCCCCTCGTTGCTAGATTACTCCATTGATTGATCTTGGTGATGCGTAGAAAATTTTAAATTTCTGCTACGATCCCCAACAGTTCCTCCGGTATTCGGGAGTTGCATAATCTCATAGTCAGAGGAATATGTATAAGTCATGAAGAAAGCAATAGCAATAAAACTTAACAATCATTATGCTAAGCTAACGGATGAGTCTTGTCCATCACATTATTCTCTAATGATGTGATCCCGTTGATCAAATGACAACACAAGTCTATGGTCAGGAAACTTAACCATCTTTGATTAACGAGCTAGTCAAGTAGAGGCATACTAGGGACACTATGTTTTGTCTATGTATTCACACATGTACTAAGTTTCCGGTTAATACAATTCTAGCATGAATAATAAACATTTATCATGATATAAGGAAATATAAATAACAACATTATTATTGCATCTAGGGCATATTTCCTTCATTTACATCTCTCATGATGTTGTTTTTGATGAAACCCAATTTTCCTTCGCAAATCTTCATCCTAATGCCGGCAACCTACTTCGCAAAGAAATTCTTTTGCTCCCTTCACATCTTTCCGGTATTTCTTGTGAGGATGATAATAACTGCAATGATTCAACTTTGTCTAATTCTTCTAACCCAATGGTTGAGTGTGATGTTGCAGAAAACAAGGGAGAAAACCGTGCTGAAAATAGTGTTAATTTGGAGCCAAGTCCACATCCAGCCGAACTACACCTGGATGAATCCGTCCCGGGATCCGTGATGTCAGCAGGGTCAGGCGGATCTGCCGCGGGATCCGCGGTAGCAGACGGCCCAGGAAGACCAGCTACGCCAAGGAGATTGTCCCTGACCTCCGCGCCGCAACACGACAGGGCGATCGCCCCATCCCCGCACTGGACAGGCGGGCCCATGAGCCAAGTGGCGTCGCCCGCGCCACATGCCCGACCCGACAGCTCGGTCAGGTGTGACCATGTTGTCAGCCGCAGGCCGCCCGCGTGTGCATTCTCTGGCGTGGGACGTGGATCTGGCCTGGGATCTGATGCATCCAGATCTTTTGCGCCTTCTCCAACAGCGCCAGGATTCCCTGAAGTTCCACCTGGATTTTCTGCGGCTCCTCTCGGGTCTGTTGCACCATCCTCTCCTATTGCTGCAGCTACACAACCACGGACGCACCCTCAGAGGGGAGTAACCAATCGTATCAGTTACAAAAATATTGCTAAGTTTGGTCTAGCATGCTTATCAGGTGAACCTCGTACTGTACATGAGGCTTTTGGTGATTCCATTGGAAACAGGCAATGGAAGAGGAATTTTCAGCTCTCCGGAAAATTAAGATGTGGCATTTGGTTCCTCGACAAGCAGGTAAAAATTTGATTGACTGCAAATGGGTCTATCGGGCTAAAAGGAAATCAGATGGTACCATTGATCGTTATAAAGAAAGACTAGTGGCAAAGGGTTTTAAGCAACGCTATGGCATTGATTATGAGTATACTTTCTGTCCTATTGTCAAAGCTGCTTCTATTCTCTTGTGTTATCCATTGTTGTTTCCAAGGGATGGAGTCTTAGACAGCTAGATGTGCAGAATGCGTTTCTTCATGGTGTTCTAGAAGAGGAAGTGTACATGAAACAACCTCCTGGGGTTGAGGATAAAAATGCACCTTTTCATGTCTGTAAGCTTGATAAGCCCTTGTATGGATTGAAGCAAGCTCCCAGAGCATGGTACTCTCGTCTCAGTACAAAGCTGCAACAACTTGGGTTTGTTCCATCAAAGTCTGACACCTCTCTATTTATTTACAACAAGTTCAAGACATCTATCTTTGTTCTCATATATGTTGATGATATTACTGTTACTAGTTCGTCCAATGAGGCGATAACTGGACTACTAAGGGTAAGAGATTTAAGTTCAGAGTTTGCTCTAAAAGATCTAGAAGATTTGCATTTCTTTTTAGGAATTGAAGTTAAGAAAACTATGGGTTGCATTCAGCTCTCACAGGAAAAATATGCAAATGATCTGTTGAGCAGAGTTGGTATGAAAGATTGCAAGCCTTCACGAACACCTTTGTCTAGCTCAGAATCATTAACTCTGACTCAAGGAGAACTCCTGAATCAGGAAGATAGTACCAGTTACAGAAGCATTGCTGGTGCTCTTCAGTATTTAACGCTTACCCGACCCGACATGTCCTTTGCAGTAAACAAAGTTTGTCAGTTCTTGCATGTACCCACCACTGTACATTGGACAGCCGCAAAGCGTATTCTAAGGTATGTGAAGAATACAATAAGTCTTGGTTTGACTTTCAGAAAATCTTTGTCTACTCGTATTAGTGCCTTCTCCGATGTGGATTGGGCTGGTTATCTTGATGATAGATGATCAACTGGTGGGTTTGCTATTTTCTATGGACCGAACTTAGTCTCATGGTGTGCAAAGAAACAAGCAATTGTTTCCATGTCAAGTACTGAAGCAGAATATAAAGCATTAGCAATGCAACGATTGAAGTTATTTGGGTACATTCTATTTTGAAAGAACTCAGAGTTCCACAAGATCAGCCTCCATGTCTCTGGTGTGATAATCTTGGTGCCACATACTTGTCTGCTAATCCAGTGTTTCATGCCAGGACTAAACACATTGAAATAGACTTTCACTTTGTCAGAGCACGTGTTGCAAATAAACAGCTAGAGATCAGATTCATTCCCTCCAAGGACCAGCTTGCAGATGGATTTACAAAAGCATTGCCAACTAGAAGCTTCTAAGAGTTCAAGCATAATCTCAACTTGCGCAGTTGTGATTAAGGGAGGGTGTTAAACATGTAAACGTGACATAGTATGTCACGCATCTCTCTCTCTCTCTCTCTCTCTCTCTCTCTCTCTCTCTCTCTCTCTCTCTCTCTCTCTCTCTCTCTCTCTCTCTCTCTCTCTCTCTCTCTCTCTCTCTCTCTCTCTCTCTCTCTCTCTTTCTCTTAGTCCAAGTATTGTTCCTAGCTTAGATAGAGTTTGGTTAGGTTTAATTATCTATCTCCTCTTCTGTCTTCTCCTAAACCGACTATGTAAACCCACAAGAGGGATTCTCTCGTACGATTAATATATACAGCACGCGGGCTCTCCTCGATGGGTTGAGACGCTTCATCTAGTTTTACATATGCATCTCACAAATGCAAAGGCTGGAGTCATCCTTCTTTTCGAAAAAGAAATTATAACAAGAGCTCAAGCTTTTGTTTGCAGCGGCAATAAAATTTCCTGTGTGATCGTGGATAATTGCACCAACCGATCCGTTTAAGTTGTTTTATTTGCAATGAGTTTGTTCTGGCCATGTAGTACGTCGTGTGACAGTGTGCCTAGCTGGCTCTGGCTCGTCTGAGCCTTTTTTGGAAAAACTAACGCCCACACGTGTGGGCGTTTGCACAACGCCCACACGCCTTCATCACCACTCATTTTGCCACATACGAACAGATGACATCAGCAGAAATCTTTTTGTTTTTCGGCTTAAAAATGTTTTATCTCTTAATTAAAAAAGCGAATTAAAAATCCGTTTTCACCATTAAATCCGTCTCGACGAGATGTTCGAAACTAGACCCCATGTTGATATGTTTCGTTGATTTTTTTTTGCCCAAAAGTTACCATGATGTTTACACTGTAGTTGTCATAGTGCTTTTAGTTTTTTTATGATGGCAACTCTAGTACTTTGACCATGAAAAAAAATTGTATGAACTATGGCAATTTTAAATGCATGTATCATGGCAATTTCAGTTTATGGTGCATGGCAAGTCTATTTCTTAATTCTTCGTTTTATAATATGTCAAAATTTACTTTCAAATGTAGAATAAAATAGCTGAAACATATCATGGCAACTTCAGTGTAAACATCATGGCAATTCATGTGCAATAGACACGGCAACTTTTAAGAAAAAAAAAATTGTCAAAATATATTGATATGAGATCTAGTTTCAAAGATCTCGTCGCGAGAAAATTAATGATGAAAACGAATCTTCAATCGGATTTTTCATTTAAAAGATAAAACATTTTAAAAACAGAAAATCCAAAAAAAATCTACATGCATAAATACGGTGACATGGCATCTTATCTGTTATAGGGCGTGTGGGCGGGTTTGACTTTCATCACACATATGGGCTTTTCTTTAGCTTGAGAAATTCCAGACTACGCGGCGCTCGGCTCGTCAGTTCGGCCCACTGGCACCCCTTGTTTGTCGACTGGGCCGCACGTGAAGCCGAGGTGGAGCTGCATTTGATTTTGGTCCCTGGCCTAATTTTTTATTGATTTTGGTCCCTCGCCTAAAAGGAATTGATTCTGGTCCCATTTCGGGGAGAAGGCGTCACGCTGCTCTTTGACGATTTGTGCTGCCGGTTTTCAGACACATAATGCTTACCGATTGTTATGCATTTGCAGCGACACGCTTTCATTAATAAGATTAAGCATAAGGATTACGGAGCTTGTTTCTCAAATAGTGCAGATTACGGGATGTAGTTAAGATGGTAGAGTGCTCGCTTAGCATGTGAGAGGTACGGGGATCGATACCCAGCATCTCCACTTCTTTTCTTTTCATAATTTTACGTGGGATTTCAGATCTCATAATTCCATAATGGTCAACGGCCGATCATGCTTGGCCCCGCTGTTTGCCATAGCACGCATGAGCGAGCATGGCCCTTCACTTCTTTTTTTTTCATAATTTTACGTGGGATTTCAGATCTCACAATTCCATAATGGTCAACCGCCGATCATGCTTGGCCCCGCTGTTTGCCATAGCACGCATGAGCGAGCATGGCCCTCCACTTCTTTTTTTTCATAATTTTACGTGGGATTTCAGATCTCACAATTCCATAATGGTCAACCGCCGATCATGCTTGGCCCCGCTGTTTGCCATAGCACGCATGAGCGAGCATGGCCCTTCACTTCTTTTTTTTTTCATAATTTTACGTGGGATTTCAGATCTCACAATTCCATAATGGTCAACCGCCGATCATGCTTGGCCCCGCTGTTTGCCATAGCACGCATGAGCGAGCATGGCCCTCCACTTCTTTTTTTTCATAATTTTACGTGGGATTTCAGATCTCACAATTCCATAATGGTCAACCGCCGATCATGCTTGGCCCCGCTGTTTGCCATAGCACGCATGAGCGAGCATGGCCCTCCACTTCTTTTTTTTCATAATTTTACGTGGGATTTCAGATCTCACAATTCCATAATGGTCAACCGCCGATCATGCTTGGCCCCGCTGTTTGCCATAGCACGCATGAGCGAGCATGGCCCTCCACTTCTTTTTTTTCATAATTTTACGTGGGATTTCAGATCTCAGAATTCCATAATGATCAACCGCCGATCATGCTTGGCCCCGCTGTTTGCCATAGCACGCATGAGCGAGCATGGCCCTCCACTTCTTCTTTTTCATAATTTTACGTGGGATTTCAGATCTTAGAATTCCATAATGAACAACCGCCGATCATGCTTGGCCCCGCTGTTTGCCATAGCACGCATGAGCGAGCATGGCCCCGGCGGCCTGAGCAAGCCACCAGGCCACGCGCAAGGTTGCCGTGGGTCGAACGGTGGGGCGGCGAGGCCACGTTGTTTTTGTATTGCTGATGTACTAATGTAGTAATATTGGTAAACACGATTGCCTCAACGCTCGTTTAATTGCCGTAACGTATTGTTGATTTCTGCAAGCGGCTGCGTACACGCCGTGCGGGGATAACAACAACGGAAGACCAAGAAGAAGTGCGAACAATCCAGAAGGAGTTAGTCGGCGAGTGCAGGGGTGCATAATTTTCTTCACACGCAGGCGGGCCCCCAAGCGGCGACCACGAGCTTGGGACCTTTGGATAACTCCATGCATGCATCCCAAGAACTGTTCACAGAGCAGCACTTCTTGGTGGATCTTCCATCTTTTCTCGAACGTACATGCGCAGCTTCTAGAATGCACTACTGGACTGGAGTACATACATCTCATGCCATGCATCTGTTTCTGGCTACCTTCCTGAATGACCCTTAAGCGCTTTGAGATGGTGGAACTACTACGCAGAAGACTTGGTGTGGATGTACTGTGGACGATGGAGGATCCAACCGTGATACCCAGTTTTCCTCTAGGCATGGATGGCTTGATGTGCTGCAGTCGCTCGGGACGAACACCGACGTCTGCCATGTCCTGCCTCCTGGACGCCGACCTCGATCAGGCCGTATACGCCCGGAGCTAGCTACTCATTTCGTCGTACGGTCTGCCGTCATTTCGCCCATTGGAAAGCTGATCGTTTGTAGTAGAAGATTGAATCGGTGGAATAGACGCCCTCGGCTGGCTCTTCTAAAAACCACGAAGCAAGAACAAATCAAATTCCATTTCAAGTCTAAATTAAAGCGCTGTGATAAATCACTACAGTACAGTGTTAAAAATCACTACAAGGGGAGAAAAGGGGCCGTGATAAATCACTACAGTTGTAATTCAGATGAAAGTACGTAGATTCAATGGAGTCTCTGCTGCTTGCAAATCGATCCAAGCACAAGGTATTCATCCTGGTTTATTCAAGACTAGCTGGATGCATAATAATTTACACCTGATTAAGACCCTAACTAACTACCCAAGTGACTCCTCTTGTGAAGAGAAGAACATTATTTCTTGATATACGCGATACACATACGTACACCGGAGAAGAAGCAGAAGCAGAAGCAAAGCTTCTCTTCGTTCTCTACCCCAGGCTACTACTCCCTGCTAACAACAACCCATAATTACAGGCAAGAGTGACCCCCTGATCTCTTTCTACTTCCTCTCCTCCCTCGGGCCGCCGGCGACGGCCTTGCCCTTTCTCCGGCGCGCTCCAGCCGGATCCGTAGCGTCGTACAACTCCGCTACCGAGCGGTACCTCCTGCTCATCCGCGGCCTCCCGCCCACCTCCTGCTCGTCGTCTTCCTCCTCGTGATCCGCGCCGATGCCCACGACGGGGTCGCGCGCGGTTGCGGCGGGCGCAGCGTTGACGGAGCGAGGCGAGGAGGAGGAGCAGGCCGCCGACGCGACGGTGCCCGATCCTAGCGGCGTGAAGGCGGCGCCAGAGGAGCAGCTGCTCTCGCTGAGGTGGAGGAGCTGCTCGGCCGCCGCGAGCTCCAGAGCCGTGAACCGCGTCGGCCTGCGCCCCGCCGCCCTGGCCGGCGCGTGGTCGCGGTCGCGGAGGGCCTGCTCCATGCCCGGCGGTTGTGGCCTGGCCGGTGGTTTGCTTCCTAGGTCGCGCCCGGCGTGGGGTGGGTTGGGCTCCGGTTAATTTCGTGTGCCTCTCTGCCTCTCTCCCACTCTAATTTTCATTTTTATTTTGTTGGGCTAAGGTTAATCGTGTGATATTTCTGCGCCGTGACTGGGCACTACGAAACCGACTTCGACCGGGGTGCTTGCAGAATCTATCTACTACCTCTATAAAGAGAAGAGAGGGGCAGATCCAAACAATTTGCACCGTACCTTTTTAAGATTTAACGTCCCAGATTCATTCCATGTTTAACACCAAGCCACTAACCACGTCTTACCCCTCCGCCCCCAACCGCCCCGCCTCCGCCGCCTCCCCGCGCACTGCCGCCCCTGCGCCCCGCCTCCTCCGCCGCCGCCCCGCGCGCCTCCCCGCGCACCGCCCCGCGCCGCCGCCCCTCTCCCCGCCTCCTCCGCCGCCGGCTCGCGCTTGGCGAGGGCGCGCTTCGGCCGGCCGACGAGGCGCGGGCCGACGCGGCGAGGGCGAACGGCGAACATGGAACAATGACACGCGCGGAACGGGCGCTGGCCAACGTGTCCGGCCGGACCTGAGACCGTGGCGCGCACTGCCCAACGTGGAACACCGGTCTCTTCCTGGCCGTCGGTGACCTCTCGGCTGCCACCTCCGGCCTTCTCCTACGGAACAAGCTACTCCATCCATCGGTATCTAGCCACCACCGCATCTCTTTCCCTCTCAATCCATTCTTCTGTTGTTTGTTTTTCAACTGTAGCAAAATTTTCAATACTAACAACTTCAACAGTACGTACAATTACTTTCTTCCTTTATTCTGTCAACGTCTAATTTTATAGAGCTCTACATATACAAGACTGACCACACATTACCCTGTTTCCCCTTGAAAGACCATTGAGGAAGAATGGTACTGTGGCGAGGAATTCCTTAGCATATATTCTGCCCTGCCTAGAAGATCTTCACAACTCTCTATGCCCTTCTATATATGTTCAACATTTCTAAGTTTATATCCGCAGATGACTAAGAAAGTAATGGATGTACCAACATTTCGAGTGCATTATTGTTCCATTTAGATTCCAGTGGAGTTTCTTAAATATATCGTAGATCTATTTTTTACACACAGGTTGCAATATCTGAGGAATTTGATTGGAGTACTTCCCATGGTGGCCCTTTGATTTCTCCAACTCTGGCATAATTGCATTGGAATTATTTCTGATTAAGTATTAGCTCTTGGATTACTCCTATGGTAACGTCTCTTAATCCGGCTTGCACACACTGATTCTACATTTCCCCTGATTTTCTTTAACCAATTCTACATTTCCAGCCTCAAGGTTTTTTTTAGAAAAGGAGGAAGACCCCCGGCCTCTGCATATGGACGATGCATACAGCCCTCAAGGTGGATTATGATAAGTTACTGTTTTATCTTTGTACTGGGAAGGTTTGCATTGAAGTTATTCCTACGTCGAAGATTCCATACGGATCTGAAGAGCTGTAAATTGTTATGGTATTCACATTGCTGCTGCTGCTGAATGTGTTGTGCTTCTCACCACTCATGTTCATTCTTGTGTTATGCCCATAAGGAAATATAAGGTGCTGAACTGGTCTTTTTGGTGCGTGGCTGGTCGTTTTGGTGTTTCTAGGAATGCCTCTGCGGCAACACACAGGTGACTGATTTCAGCGAAAATTCTTCTATGAAGTGTGTGGTTCACTCCACCTATTACAAATGTTCGAAACCTAAAAGTAGGTTTGCTCTCTTCTATACATGTATGTGTGCATGATTTGTAGTAAAATGTAGTCAAAGTTTGTGATAACTCAAGAAACAAAAACAGGTAGTACATGGATTTTGTCTGGTGTGAGAACAAGTCCTAAATTTAGTGCCATTTCTGTAGGAAAGAAAAAGACAGCCATTTCTATTTTTCTGTTTTTTTATGGCATATAATGTTACATTTGTGGATAAACCAATCTAGGGAAATCTGATTGTCGCTTTGTCTCCTTTATAGTTTTGCTTGGATTTTTAGTAGTTTAGAGAGCAAGTAGTATGATGGTCGACACTACCTGTTCGACAGAATGTCAGCGTGCAGTGCTTTATACCGTTTTGTTCCAAAATTGTAGCATGAGGTGTTATCTTTTATAGGTCTTCGCAAACTCTCAGAAAGGCAAGATATAACTTCAGTTTTCTTTGGTGTTCACCAATGTGCTATAGCGCAGCACCACTCCAAGATGACGAACTATGTTTTTCTGAACGTACCTTGTGAGGTAAAATGGGTTATCTGGCTTTGTAATGTTGTTTCTTGCCGTTCTTGGGATTCTGATTTGAAATATTTTTCCCCTTCCATTCCAGTTGTTCAAGTAACATATATCATGCTCGTGCGAGGCTACATGCTCACATGATGGAAGCAATTCATAGCAAGTAAAATTTGCTCTTGTTGTTTCAGAATTACACTTATGCATACTCAATATTGAGTGTTGTGATGATGGTAAGAAGTGTGATACAGAGAACTTGCAAAGGTGCAAAAAAAGAACAAGGAGCCCATGGCTAATGCTTGCACTCACATTTCTCTCACAGGTTTTCACTCCATACTTGGATATGCTCTACCATTGTTTGCTTGATTAGTATTTTCTTAGTATAGAGCAGAATAATGTTATTTTCTGGTCACCTACAATAAAAATTATTTCTTTTACCTGCATTATCATTTCTTGTTCTTCTCTCTTTAACACGAATATGCAAAGATAGAAGATAAACACATGATCTACTCTACTGACTGCAGATCGTCCTTTCTCGATCAACAGGCTGGTACGAGATGTTAAAATGGGTTCCTATTTGTCTACCATTATTCTTCTATATCAAAAGTGTCAATTCCATCGATTTCTTGCTTGTATGTATACTGACTGCAGATTTGCTGAAATTTCAGTTTGCAAAACCCAAGATCCAATCCATGCTTTGTCTTATACTACTGCTGGCCTTGTCCTTCCAAATAGATAAATGCATGATGGGACTGAGGTAGCTCCTGCAGATGCTTGTTGTCAACATTAGATAATGATTTGTTTGGTGACTATTTTGAAAAATATATTCTCAGTCTAACATGTACACTATATTCAAATGTTAGTTTTGTTTTTGAATTGGCTCATGGGTGTATTTCATATGTGTGTTGGCTACATGAAGTTGCAAGTTTCTTTTTCTTACATAAGGGGAATATTGAGTGCTCTCACCGAAGCCTTTGCAAAATTGTCTTGTCTGGGACGAAGCAAATATTCAAGCTACGCCGGTTATTGTGTTCTTTTAGTTGGGTTCATATGGCTTTAAAAGATTATTTCTTTAAAGGTATGTAATTTTTGGATCTATAGTTATATTTTCTATTGAAGAAGACAAGGAAATTCATAGTTTATCAGTTTACATTCTTTGTAATTTATCAATTTAAGTGAAATACTTGTTGTAATTATAAACATGTGTGAATTTCTTGTGCTTCCAACATATACATTTTCATTATTATTAGTTGAAACCTTAATTTTGAAATGTTGCCTAGAGCTTCAACATTATCTTGGGAGAGACACGTGCGCTGTTAAACTTTCAATCTAAAAGAACTATAGTATGCTGTCAAATCTTATTTTATCAAACTAAGTGTTAGGGATATACCCCTCCGTCGCATAATATAACAAAGTTTTTTACATTGGTATAGTGTGAAAAACGTTCTTATAACTTTAGTATGCTGTCAAAGCTTATTTTATCGAACTAAGTGTTAGGGATATACTCCCTCTGTCCCATAATATAACAACGTTTTTTTACATTGGTATAGTGTGAAAAGTGTTCTTATATTATGGGACGGAGTGAGTATTTGTTAGTTAAAGATAGTACAGGATTAAATACGAATTGTTTCCATCTTATCTCTAACAGGTGTCTTGCCCTCTAAATCTTGTACTCAATATATACTCGCTCTCGAGGCTTAGTAATATCATCCGCCGCATTGTGCCAATCATCTCCCCACTATTCCTCTTACACTAAGGGTAGTTTAATTTGTCCGAATCATCTCTTTGCAAGATGAATGATTTAGCTTCCTCTCTATCTTTATGTTTCACTCCAAACCAAAGATGTGAAAAGACTCCAGCAAAATGCACTGTAATTTTCACTTTTAACAAATCAAAAGAACTCGGTGCATACAAATTCAGGAGATCCCCCAAGGCCCAAGTTCAGAAGCTTGTACCTGCTCTGAAGAGCTAGAAAAAATCAATGTAGCTATAGCGTGTTGAGAGATTGACCCATGAATGTTATGAAACAAACATGTAGGATGAAGCGGATCCCTCTGCGAGCGAGTGGACACCATCACGTGGGTAGAGCTGCGGCCGTCGCGTCGGGGCAGCGGCGCTCTTAGCTCACATCAGCTTCGGCGACCGGTTCGCCCAACTCCTCTGGGGCATCTTTCCGCGGCGTTAGAAGATAGGGCTACACACCTCCATGCGGCATTGGCGCTCCCTCCGACTGCTTCGACTCCCTTCGGTGGCAGCAGCTTCTACGGAGTTGAAACGAACGGGCAAATAATTTACTCCCTCCGTCACGGTTTAGAAGGCACAGTTAGATTTACGTGCGTTTCCAAAATAGACAAGAATTAAGGCGTCAATGCAATTACTCCTAGCTAATTAGTACTCTGCTCTACTAGTACTATATGCATGCGAACGTGTGAATCCTAGCTGGAAACGGTCTCCACCAGTGCATGCGGGAGAGACTCCTTCTTTAGTGGCTATGGGGTTTACCATGCATTAATATCTCAACTAATTAGGCGCCGGGGTGTTACTGCTTCAGTCACGCCCAAAGGAAAATAGGGCCAATCAAAATTCACCTAGATCCCAGCGATTCCAGATGTACGCCCTTTAAACCGTGACGGAGGGAGTACCTATAATTATTAAGAGGGGTTACCTACAAAATAGGGTCAAGTGGGTGGTTAGCATTCCCTTGCTGACCCAATGCCCTGGTTGACGATTATAATGTTTCCTTCCACTTGAATGAGGTAGGTATGTTGTTTCACAAACAATTTGAAATTTAGAGTTTTCAATATGTTTGACTAAGTATAATCAGGACGTGCGTTGCACGTACAAACTTACTAGTTACAAGAAACCCAAGGGGGCTGAGCGTACTTTGTTTTTCGTTGAGTGCAGGCTAAGCGTAGTGCTCCACTTTCGATGTCAGTTGCTGTTCAAGATTTTTTTTTTCTTTTACTGGATGTCAGTCACATCCCGTGGGACATGATTAGCAAATCTTTCCACATAAAGGCACTGCCAAAAGTTCCATTTTGTAGAATAGGCAGCAGTAGAAATTAGTACGCGTATGTGGTACTCCGTATGTAGGAGTATAACTTTGAGGGGCTATGCGAGCCGGCACGCAAATGCTAATGAGATTCGTGTGATATTTCTGTGGACGAGATAACTCGGAGGGGTATATAGCTGCCACGTCATCTCACCGCACTTCACGTGGTGTGCAATCGACCAGGTACTCGGTAGGGCCGGGGACTAGCAATACACTATTCTTCCTGCAAACGAGCTATCCAGGTTGCGACAGAGATCAATGTGGAGCGCCTTCATCTGGAGCTAGATAATGTTGCTGTCGTTAAAGCCATCAACAATGGAGATCGGGACCTCTCCCCGATCGGGCAGTTGGTGCAGCAGATAAAGGATTCGCTTCAGGTGTTCGCTGAGGTGAAGGTTACTTGGATTGGTCGTGATGCCAATAGAGCCGCTGATAAATTAGCTAAGATAAGTTTAGGTGATAATCTTTGTAAGGTACGGTTTGCTGTACCTCCCGAGCACATTCTGGAGTTTATTTCCGACGACATACCTAGTTTCGAGTGAATAAAGCGGCTGCATTGATCTTAAAAAAAATGTTTTCTTTAACACGTTACAGACACACGCTCCGTAGACGCTTCATACGCACATACTCCCTCACTCCTTTCCTAACATTTTTAAGATTCTAATATGAACTACATACAAAATAAAATGACTTAATCTACACTTTAAAATACGTCTGTAGTCATCGGTATGTAGTTCATATATAAATATCTAAAAAGTCTTATATTTAAAAAGAAATAGAATATATTCATCTCTATAAACACATGTACACACATCATGTCTGTATGAATATCTTCGAGAGACCGAGTCACACATCATCTTAAAATTGATGAAGTCGACACAGACTTCTTTGTAGTCGACGAAAACGTCTCTTCCCACTGAATGCATATCATCGGAAGGTCGGAATAAATACAGGAAAATGCGAGCATCGATGTCAAGTCTAGGATTTGAGTCCTAGGTTAGGGATGCCACTGTCCTTCTAACCATCAAATCACAGGTTGCTTCGCAGGAAAAAAAATCACATGTTGCTTTGCTATGTTCCAATATGTTAAGGCCCTCTTTGGTTGTTTTTCGAGAAAAATTTTGATTTATTCATCAACTGTTAAGGTGGTGTAAAATTTTAAAACCATCAGAAGTAAAGAAAAATATATGCATGTCCATTAACCAGCTAATGACGACTACAAGTACTAGAGCAAGCCAAAGGTGCGTTGCAGTCATTGTCCCTCCATCATCAAAGCCAGGCAAACATTATTATAGTAGAGAGTGAGGAAGTCGTCGTACTAAGGCCTCAAAAGGACCAGCGCACCAAAACAGTAAACGCGGACTAGGAACAGAAGCGAGATCGGAAGGGTCCAACTCGTGCACACACAGATATATACGAACGAAGACCGGATCCAGTGAATCCACCAAAGACAAACCTGCGGTGGAGGGAGGTGCAGCAACATACTTGTAACCCTAGATACCCCTGGTGCCTAGGTAAATTGAGGGGTTTAGTATGTAGAGGCAAATTAGAACTCATTCATACAATCTTGAGGTAGCTCATCATGTATTTTGTATCCTATCACAATCAATATAACAAAAGCATGACGTAGGGAGACGGCCCAAACCTGGGTAAACATCGTCTTTCTCTACTTCCTGTTACCATTTAGGCGAGACCAACATCTCAGGACCTACTACCCGAGATCCGCTAGTTTTAGCACCGACACTCAGATGCTACTATTACATGCTCGTAGCTATCCCTACCTTATAGAGATGGTGCCTAATGCAAGTGCGTCCCGTAGAGCATCTACAATTTGCCTCCCCAAACCCACATATATGCCCAGCCGAACGTCCCATCATTGACTGGTCATAAAAATGCAACCGAGACGGACACGTCATACTTGGCACATACGTCCGGGTTGACCGGAACCCCTCATACAACCAAAATCTGGGACGGATATGGGAAGGCCTAGGCGCGCCCGGGCGCGTTCGCCACATCGTATTCGGCCCACGCTAGCCCACCCTAACCCCACATATATTCATCCCTATATGCTCCCCGGAGCAAACCCTAGCCACTCCACTTCACCTCCAAGCTCCCTTTCGGTGATGTCCGACCTTCTCCAGCATGGCGGGCAGCGGATCCACGTCCTCGGTTTACCTGGTATATGGATTGTGACCTTATCCCATGTGGGCCCAAGGAGCAGAAGGCCGTCCGCATTGCTCTCCGCTACTCCCAGGAGGAGACCGCTAGATAGCTGTTGGACTCGATCTGACATGAATCCATTGCGCCCACCCAAATTGCGCTTTGATGCGACGCTAGGCATGTCATCGATCACTTGCCAGAGGTTGTGCAGTCACTCTGGCGCTCCAACACCATGGCGTAGGCACAAACCCTTCGTTAGCTCGCTGAGGCGGAGGTAAATGTCCGCACTGATGGCCTATCGTCAAGGGATGCTAGTGGCACAGTGTGCCCGCCATGCGAGGCAAAGGGTGTGGGAGGCCGCGAAAGCCCTCGCGGCAGAGGCTAGCGAGGCGGTGTCGCACGCTGCGGCGCCACTACGGGTGACCGACAACCCGTAGCGCCGCAACTGCATCAGGGTGGACATGCTGGGCTCCGACCATGACATATCTATCTTGGACCTCACATCGACCGGCAATGTGCGGGCCACAAGCTCCAACGAGGAGAAGTACGACATTGGAGACATCGGTTCCTTGAGTCTTGTGAGCTGGTCCATCTCAATTGTCCTACGCTACCTCGCCAGCAACCGCACCTTCACATCGTGACGAGGACATGACTACCTTGGATACGACCAAAAATATTGCATACATGCATATTTGTCAGGTGATTTCTAGTGTCAACTATTCAATAATCTATTTATATTATCCAGAACAAAAATACTTCACACACTTTTGTGTTTTGTCTAATTATAGGTGTATGGGACATTTGTACAATCCACATATGAAGATAGGGGAAAAGGAGAAGTTTAAGTTCTGTTCAAAAAGTCCTCTCACGTCACTTTTAGGCCAACAGAAGATAGATTCCAAGTCTCTCACGTTCTGGATTCAGATTCGGACTGCACAGACATACCTGACTCAAAATGCCAAGAACTTTTTCGTACGGACTCCGAATTGGGTGATTCTTTTTTTGTTGGAAAGTAGATTTCATCCTCTTTTCAAACCAATTGGAATCACCTTTAAATTCGTCCAGAGCGTTGAGATATGGACGAAACAATCTGACGCTGTAGCAAAATCCGAGTCAAACAACAAGTCCAAAGGTGTTGCATCACCTCCACTTGGGCCCATGAGCCTTGTACGACCTAGGGTTAGTTTTAGGCTGCCTTGCGACGTCCTCCCACCTCCTTGGCCGCCACCCCTTACTCCTATATAAGTAGATCCATCTAGTAGCTTTTCCCTTGGGATTTGTTTAGTTAAAAGTTAGCCATTGCAACTTCGTGTACTTCGTTTGTGTCCAACGACCAGACCAACACCGCTTTTGGATCCCCACCTTTATCAATACTTCATCTATATTCGCAATATTCAGATTGCTTTATCATATTCTTGCTTGTTCTTCGATTGCTTGCAGGAATAAACCTTCGTGGTCAGGTTGATTGTGCTCCGGCGTGGTCAATAATCTCTCGGAGTTGGTTTAGCGATTGCTAAGGCGCAACGTCGTGCACGTTTGTAGTCGGATCGTCAAAGTCGTCTCCACCAAATCGATAGTTATCATCTCATCGAAAGATCGGGACACCCCGCCTCTATCACATCGAGGTGCTCAGTCGGCCGCCGGACATGAAAACGATTGTGGCGCCTGTGAAGTTTATATTATGTTTTACGTTGCATGTAGTTGTATGGATTTGAACTGTGATCGGTCACGTTCGCGGACGCGTCGATGCACCCAAAAAAAATTTGTTGTATGCGGCTGTAGATGCTCTCACATGCTTGGATTGGTTAAATGGGAGGGGAAAAGACACCCTTACTTATGGAACTACGACATCTATAAACTGTTGCTAGGTTTCATAAGAGCATTTAGAACCCGACTTGGCAAATCCGGCAACCTATACGCCCGCGGGCGCGTATGCGAACAGCGTCGGGTGGCCCCTTATTTGGGCTGCCACCCATGCACACACACCTTAAATGCGGGTCTTCAAATTCATGAAATCTATGCACGTCGATCATGCAATACAAACTATACAAATTCAACAGTCTGAAACAAATACGATGAAGTAAAACAAATCATAGTTCAACAGTCCTGACGTGCCAAAATAAAATCGATGTCCGAGCGTAATGGATCACTCGATGGCTGGTCAGATCACTCGTTGGACGCCATCCATGACGCCTGCTCCGAGGCCATCTTTGCATCCTGCTCTGCTTGCGTTCGGGCCGCCTACTCTGCCCACATCCTTGCCGCATGCGTCGCTGCTGCCATAGCCACCCTAGCCGTCTCATACTACCTATGGTCGTTGATCTCCTTCTTCTTCGCCACAAGCCACTTGTTTTTATGCTCATCCAAGAGGCTTTCGATCGCCAACATTATCTTCCCATCTGCCGCATCAAGTGCGATTTGGAACCTCTGCTTCTCAAGCTCAATCTCTCCAAATGCCTTGGCCATCTCGGTCTCCCATTTTATTGTCACCTCTTGCTTCTCCAACTCGATATTCTCCCTCTCCACTTTAAGCTTCTTCTCCGCCCTCTTCCATTCGCAATCCATCCTCTCCTTTTGTGCATCCAACATGAGCTTGTAGCTCCCCTCTTTTTGTTCTCCTTCATCGAAAAAATTCCCGTTCATGTGGAGGACATTTTTGTAGCCGTGGCGTCGTGGGAGGCCCTTGCCTTCTCCCATTTGTCTCCCATGACTTGCCGGTTATCCTTTGACATGACAACTCTTCCAATCTCCACTACAACATCTTCCTCTTCTTCATCCAACCCAATTGATTGGTGGAAGCTCGAGCTATCATTCCTCTTCTTGTAGGCCTTGAGATCGCCCACAAGCTGTGTACACTTTGGTTTGCCATTCAATACCACCCAACAATGGCTAAAACCAAATGGCTTCTTCTCCGTTTCTTAATACATATTGGCCGCCACCACCATTTGGCAAACAAAAAATGTATGAGCATGAAAATGCAATAAAAACAAGCATATGCAAATGATGGCAAGATAAAGTAATTTAGTTTACATGAGTTGCCACTCCCATCCCACTCTGAGGGCGGCCAAGCACTTGTGAATAGTAGCTGGCGTACTTGTTCACTCCCCCTTGAATGATCCCCCATCGATATTGGAGAGATGTCACATTGCGGTTCATAATAATAGGATGCGGCTCCACATATTGGTTTTGTTCATGGTATTCCTTCGAAATCTTCTCCCGATACTTGTTCACCTTTTGCTCCATGCCGCATATTAAATTTATTGTTGTGGCCAACCAAGCTTTGACCAACAACATATTCTTAAAAGTTGAGAATGTCAGACCTCTTGCCTTTCCCGTCTTTGCCATCTTCTTCTTCTTGCTCGGATTGGGATTTGATGTTGTCCCAACTTCAAATGAAGGGCCAGTTGGATCCCCCAATTCGCAGCCATTTGGGTAAGATCATCATTATCATTGATCATGTCCGACATGATGAACTCCTAATTGATTATGGTTTCCAAGCATTCATCATGTTCGAAAAGAAATAGCAGTATATGCAAAACATTGAACTTGGCACATGCAAAGTTGATCAGACAGGAGCAACAAGAACATTCCGTCGAACAGGTCGTGGGCAGCCTGGGCGCCACCAGTGCCCGTGGTTGGCCTCGCCGGAACCAATTGTGGCGAGTGACAGATGTCCACCGCCGACATCTGTGTGGGCAGAAACCTCTCCGGAATGCCCTAGCATGTCGTCGGATTCTCCTCTGCCCCAACTTGGTCCGACGACGTGATCCTTGTCGACGTCTTGACGGATGGCGCGAGTCTTGGGGCGATGGGGGCAGTGGACAGCTGCTAGTCCATGTCCGCATCTACTCCTTGCGATGCCAACGCTTCCCTCTCTCGCTACCTTTGTCGCCAGTCCCTCCGGGCACGTTGTTCGGCTTGCAGGACGAAGCCGAGGACGTGCCGCCGATGGATGAGGCGAACGCAGCCTCTATCACGCCGGCTGGGAACGGGCTGGAAGACATGTTGGTCGGAGGATTGGGACAAACAACGAAGATGAGAAGCAAAGGTGGCGGACGGTGAGAGCTCAGATGCGGGAAAAGTTGGAGGGAGCAAGAGAAGGGAGAAAGGGTTCGGTGAATTTAGTGCAATTTGAGATAGGGTAGGCCTGTCGGGTCCAACAACATGACGGCCGCGGCCGGGCCTCTCCATATCCACCTTATATTTGGGGTGAATATAGAAGTGCCGGTCAGCCTGGACATATGAGGCACCTTTATGGGTTGTGTTCTTTTTAACCGGTTAATGACTGAGCGCCGGCTGATCTGTGTGGGCGTTTGAGTTGGGTTTGATGCTCTAAACCAACCCTACATCAATACTCTACAAAACGGGCTTGAATCTACATTTTTTTATCATTTGCCATTAATCTTACCTACATATTCATTCTAGAATCTTTATGACCAATATCTTCTACATTAACGGATAATTCCAGAAGCTTCGCAGTTTGCCATTCTCAAAACATCTAGCATGGCAATTAAAAATATGTAGCTATTCGTCAGCTGAGAAACCAACTACAGTAGAATACTCTCAAGCGTGCCGCATCGCCATTCTCAAGAAATACGAGATCACTGTGACTGCACAAAGTAACTAGTCTGCCGGTGGTTTTAAAAAATATATTTTTGAGGAGGGTGTTCATTGTTTTCGTAACATTGGTATTAGCCGAGGAGCAAAGCCAACGTCACACCCGTACCATTCACGCCGTTGTGTTCGATTTCTCTTGTTTGGGTCGTCCACTTCGCATGTTCAAATTCATTTCCCTTGCCCGCAGCTAGTACTACTCATGGCTAGATTAATTAGTACTCCCTCCATCCGAAAAAACGTATCCGAAGCTTGTCTCTTAAATGGAGCACTAACTTTATACTAGATAAATTCATTTGAAGGACAAGTTTTTCTGGATGAAGGAGGAAGTAGTCAAGTAATCCAAATGCTTGCACCTATGCGCGTGTCACGCGCATAGGATAGGAGTATTACATATAGCGATGAAAATTACAATCACAAAGCTATGGGTTGGTTATATACACCGGTGATGCCCTTAGTAGTACGCGCGCGGGGCGTAGTTTTTGTTTTGCTTGCAAACGAAGCGTCATTCGCTGGCCTATGACTATGGTACGCCAGCACGCTCCGGAACATTCCAGAACGAAGCAAAGCATCCATAGAGATCAACGAATAAGAGAACACAAAGAATAAACAACTTGCAAGTTGGGAAGCGTTCTGCTGCATCATCAAAATTCAAAACTATTCCGTTTCAAAAAAAAATTCGAAACTATTAAAAACTGTGTACAAAGCTAGCTTTGCTGCTTTCCTCGACCATGATCACTCGCACACGGGAAAAGGTAAATAGAGAAGTAAAGGTAAAGACCTTACAAAACGACGTATTTACACAAATGCGCAGTTAGCCCAGTGCGCTGATCGATCTGATCCCTCCTATCGATTCCCCGTGGTCTCCTCCCTCCTCCGCTTGCCGCCGGCGTCCGCGCGCTTAAGCGGCCGCGTGGCGTGGTAGAGCTCCGCCACCCGCCGGTACCGCTTCCTTGCCCTCCTGTCCAGCCACGGCGCGCCGTCATCGCAGCCGCCCTTCCTCGCTGCCGCCTCGGTGTTGTTCACCGACTGCACCGACCGCGAGGACGACGTCGGGGATGTCGCCTCCGCTCCCCCGCTCACGCTGAGCTGCACCAGCTGGTCCGCCGCCGCCAGGTCGGCCTCCGTGAAGAACCCGTCGGCCAGGCCCGGCATCATGGACACGGGCCTCTCCACCTCCATGCTCTCTCCCTCTCTAGATCTCGAGGCTGGTGCTGATGAAGACGAAGAGAGAAGCAGATTGCTTGTAGAAATGGTTGGATCGATTTGAAAAGGACGCCGTGGGAGAGCCGGGAGCCGTATATATAGCCCCACACGTGGGAGGAAAAACCGACTTGGGGTGCACGGTGCATCGGGTGGCCGGAAGGTGGGACCCACCATGTCGGCTGGGCCCGTGGCTGCGGTGGCGACTGTTGCTGGGGAGGTGGGCGCCATGGTGGCCAACGCCCAACGGGATGGGGACACGTGGAGGCGCTTAGTGGTGTGCTGGCGTCAGCGATGCGCTGCAGATGGAGCGAGGGATCGGGGGGCGCGCGTCGCGTTGCGGACGGTGCTGGGAAAGCTGGATGCTCCCTGTCCCTGTGTGTGCGTCTGTGTCTGTGTGTGCAGGTATTGTTTGAGCTGGACATCGCCGTCTTTCCCGCTCATTCGTCTCGTCGGCCACAAAAGATCTTGGACGAGGATAGGTGTCTGCGTAAATTTTATATATGCTGTCAGACGACGAACCGACCGACTTTTCTGAAGATGGACGAGATATTTTTGCCTTGCGGCTGGCCCTAGTTTTATTATCAAGCCACACAAAAAAAATCTAGTAGGAGCCTCTTAGTTCAAAGAACTTTCATATAAATTGAGGATTTTGTCATTTTATGGTTTTTTTAATTTGATCTTGTTTGGTTTCTAGAATTAGAAACCATAAAGAAAAGAGAGAAGTGCATATTTCAACCCCCAACTCTTGCACTAGTCTAATATACACCCCTCAACTTCAAAACCGTCTAATCTACAACCCCCAACTCTTAAAACCATCTAAGATTCAACCCTGAGACCGGTTTTGACCGTGTTGACCGGTTTTGAACCTGTTGACCGCCCAGTCAGCGTGCCACATCAGCGACACTGTTCACAAATTCATTTTCTGAAACTTTTCCCTAAACAACTGAGAAATTCAATTTCTAGGGGAAAAATCCTGCATGAATAGTAAATTCAAAAAATATAAAAAGTACCATTTTTAGAAGGAAAAATAATTTTTCGTCTCGTGAACAGTAACTCAGGAAAAGTTTGAAAAAAATATAAAAAATATCAGCACAAATTTTCGAAAATTCCCAGTTTTCACACATGTGAACAGTACTAGTGGACAAAAAATTTCAAATGTACTGTTCATGCGGCGGAAAACGAAATCCCGAAATTACTGTTCACGTGGCGAAAACGGAATTTTTCAAACTTTTTTCAGAATGTTTTTTTTCACCGCATATGCAGTGAATTCGGGAATATTTCATTTTTCGCCACGTGAACAGTACTGTTCGCGTGAGAATTTTCCAGAAAATAAAATTTTCTGATTTTTTGGCAGAAAATAAATTCACGAACACTGTTATGAACAGTGTCGCTCATGTGCCACGCTGACTGGGTCGTCAATGGGTTCAAAACCGGTCAACAAGGTCAATACCGGTCTCAGGGTTGAATCTTAGACGGTTTTGAGAGTTGGGGGTTGTAGATTAGACGGTTTTAAAGTTGAGGGGTGTATATTAGACTAGGGCAAGAGTTGAGGGTTGAAATATGCACTTCTCTCTAAAGAAAAATACAAGATCTACTTTACACACAATTTTAAACAGGATTTATTGCGTCGAGTCTAATTTTGTGGAAAAAAAATCTTTGATAATTATTACATAGGATTGTACTAAGAGCAATTCTAACTGATCCCCTAAAAATAAAAAAGGATCCGGCGAAGTAAACCCTTGATGGAGTATTTTTACTTCACTAAGTTTTGGAGGACCTAGCCGACCCCCTAAATATAATGAAGTAAAAGAAATTTCATCTTCAATTCATTTTTCCGCCATCGAAACGAATTTCATTGCATCTTTATTTCATTGCACGACATTTTGATACATTTTGTTTGAATAACATTTTGATACATTGGAGCACATAATTTATAAATTCTTTGCCACGAGAACAAAATCAAAGAAAACAAGAACCACAATTAGATATTTTAATAGATATCCAATTTCCATAACTGCTCTCACTAATATTTTCTCTATGTCTTCATTGTTGATTCTTTTTATTGGCTTCTCGAGGTTGCACGCTTCTTTCTTCTTTGGTTTCGACGAATTTGATATTGCGTTGTATCTAGTCTCATCTTTAGTCTCTACTCTAGAGAGGATTGCACGGACACCTATCAAATTTCTCTCTACCAATTGATCGATGTAATCTTCTTCCCAGTATCAAAACTTGCAGCCATCCTACACACAAATTTGAGCAATCAATGAGCTACAAACGGCGCTAAATCTGAAGTACAACCGAATCAAAAGAAGCACTCACACCGTCTTTTTTGAACTTGAAGAACACCCATCCGAGGTGTTCCGCGCGTGGTGGAAACGTGGTGCACCACCTGCCACGGGCAGTCGGGCGCACTTTCTGACCGGCAACGGGGAGCCGACGAGCTACTGGACCAGTGTCGAGCCACGACTTCCAGTGTTGACTGTTTTTTCGAGTGTTGATTGTTTTTTTGCCACGACTTCCACGAATATCATCCCCTGATGAAACTTGGCAAGCACTTAAAACATTTGTCATTCTTTGCCAACAACTTTTTTTTGATTTTTTTGATTTTTATATATTTTACTACTCATGGTGGTATGATAAGAGCTAAAACTCGGATGGGCACTTACCAACACTTTTGTCATGAATGCAAGTGACATTGACATACTGGTGATGTTTTCTGGAACATTTTGGTAGCGTATTTGCATTTTTATGATTTAGTATGAATTAGTTATGAAGTTTTTAAAGTGTTTTCAGAAACTATGGGCAATCCTGACGAGGGGGACACACTTAAGGGTATAAAACCAATTATCCCTTTTTTCTGTGGTTCGAATAGTTAATGATATCTTACATCCATGTCGGTGGAATCTTTCACTCACAAAGTGTCTAACATCACAAAAATCTCCGTTACTCCACGAAGGAACGGTCCATGAAGGACACTCACCCACAAAGGGTTCATGAAGGAGAAACCAATCTATTCTACTACGTGTGCTTTTGGAATACTGCAAATCAAAGCGACCCTTTTATATTGTTTAAGGAATTAGAGTTAAACCATCTGTAGTTCTTCTATAGAGTAGTTAATGAAAAACAATGTCAATAAGCGGTGACAAATTCTTTTACTGAAACTTTCCCATCAGTAGTCACAAGCACTACTGGGAAAGGGCTTATAGACGAACCCCCATTAGTGGCACGCACAGTTTAGCACCCGCCACTGTTAAACTAAAAAATTACCAGCAGCGGGCGCTAAAACCCGCCCGCCACTACTATTGGCTAACCAGTGGCGGGCTTCAGTTTGCGGCCGCAATTGGTAAAAAATTTCCAGATTTATCGATCGACAAATTTTATCAGTGAGGGCACAAACTGACGCCCGCCACTGGTTCCTGAGTTACCGGTGGAGAGCAGCAATACGTACCCACCATTGTTATTTTTGGTCTCATGGCAAATCTGTCCAAAAATAACAGTGACAGGTTGCAATACGTGCCCGCCACGACGTTGTTTTGTGCTCGCCACACGTATTATTTTCTGCCCACCACTGTTAAAAAGGGCTCGAGTTTTTCCCGTAAAAAAGGGCTCCGGTTTTTGGAAAAAAAAGGAAGACAGAGCTGAGCCAACACATCGGGACCCACATCATGGCCTATCCACATCCACCCATATCACCCTCTCCCAAAACCCTACCTCGTCTCCCTTCTCACGTCACACCAAGCCAACCACTGCAGCCCTCCCACCTCGCCGCCCTCCTCTCACCTCACAGCTCGCCAACGACCAGATCCTCCCTACCTCGCGCCTCTGCATCCACCCATCCGGTTGGATTCGCTGCTCCCAGCCACACACAACACGATGGCTAGGGTTTCGGTCGCCCCCAACTTCGGTGCTGCTTCGGTGACTCCGACTACTCCTCCCCAATGCCACCCTCTCCCCACGTGTTGCTCCATCTCCTGGACATCCTTGTCCTACTCGAGGACGGCGGCGATGAGAGAATGTTCTTCCTCAACCTCCATGACGTTCGCCGGCAGCCGACCATCTAAGGCGATCTCATCCATGGTGATGACAGATCTCCGACAATGGTGCGTAGGAATGAATCCCTCATGTCCCCCCTTCTCTTTTGTTCCTTCATTTGCTTTCAGGTTGCTCCGATCTGGATGTTTACTGAATATTTGTGTATGTTTACTGAATGTAACTTGATGACCTACTATACAACTTTTATTCTTCTATACGTTGTTGGGCCTTCAAGTGCAGAGTTTTGTAGGGCAGCAACAAATTTTCCTCAAGTGGATGGCCTAAGGTTTATCAATCCGTGGGAGGCGTAGGATGAAGATGGTCTCTCTCAAACAACCCTGCAGTCAAATACAAGAAATCTCTTGTGTCCCCAACACACCCGATACAAGTGTAAACTGTATAGGTGCACTAGTTCGGCGAAGAGATGGTGATACAAGTGTAGTGTGGATAGTAGATATAAGTTTTTGTAATCTAAACATATAAAAACAGCTAGGTAGCAAGTGATAAAAGGAGCACAAACGGCATTGCAATGCTTAGAAACAAGGCCTAGGGTTCATACTTTCACTAGTGCAATCTCTCAATAGTGCTAACATAATTGAATCATATAACAATCCCTCAGCATGCAACAAAGAATTACTCCAAAGTTTCTATCGGAGAACGTAGGATGAAAATGTGTATCAACCCCTATGCATAGATTACCCCAATGTCACAATAATCTACAAGTTGTATACCAAAACATACATCAAGTAACTCAATAGAATACCCTATTGTCACCGCGGGTATCCACATGCAAGACATACATCAAGTGGTCTCAAATTCAATATTCAATCCAACATAATGAAACCTCAAAGATAAAGACTCAATTCATCACAGCAAGATAGAGAGGAAAAAACACCATATGATCCGACTATAGTAACAAAGCCCACGGATACATCAAGATCATGTCAGATCAAGAACACAAGAGAGAGAGAGAGAGAGAGAGAGAGAGAGAGATCAAACACATAGCTACTGGTACATACCCTCAACTTAGAAGGTGAAGTACTCCCTCCTTGTCATGGAGGCCGTCGGGATGATGAAGATGGCCTCCGATGATGATTTTCCCCTCCGGCAGGGTGCCTGAACAGGGCTCCATATGGGATATCTTCAATACAGAGGCTTGTAGTGGCGGAGCGGAAGTTCTTGGTTTCTTTCTGGGGTTTTCTACATTTATAGGAATTTTTGGCATCGGTTTCACGTCAGGGAAGCCCAGGAGGGAGCGATAAGCTCGGTAGGCGTGCCCCAGGGGGGGTCCCACGCCCTTGAGCTTGTCGTGTCCTCGTGGATCTTCTGATCCTTTCTTGAAGCTTCGGGGGTCTCCTTTTGTCCATAAAAAATCAACATATATTTTCAGCCCAATCGAAGAACCTTTATTTTTGCAAAAAAAAGAAACACCACGATAGTTATGCTGAAACAACGTCAGTCCGGTTAGTTCCATTCAAATCATACCAAAACCATATAAAATTGTTGTAAAAATGGCATGAATACTTCATAAATCATAGATACGTTGGAGATGTATCAATACTTCATACCAGATACATAGTATAAGAAATACTTGTCCTTTTTATTCAATAATATATTTCATTGCACAGTAATATAGTGATAAGTTAAAGCATGCATAGAAGTTAATTCCAGCAACAATTCCTTGCTGGTTCTCATACTTTTTTTACAGCCGCGTGCAATCAAGTTTTGTACTATGATCTTGCAGATCATAGAGCATTAACACTGACATTCATATTAGTGAAAATGGGCTGCGGTGCATCACATAAATTTATTTCTTCATCAAAACTAGAAAAGTTGCTACCAAAATTACTCTTAGATGCATTCGTGATGGGATCTCTACCTTCATATTGATAAGTTGTAAGATTTGGATCAATAACAAGTTCCCAGTTGCAGAAACTAGATCATCTTTAGCAAAACCGGGTTCTAATTTGGGACACTGCTATCGCATATGTGCTACTTGTGAACTGCGTTGGGATTTCTCCGAAGAGGAGTGGATGATACAGTACAATGGAGATAAGTATTTCCCTCAGTTAAGAACCAAGCAACAACTCGTTAGCAGCACCGGCACAGCGATACGTCTCTAATGTATCTATAATTTTTTATTGTTCCATGCTATTATATTATCTGTTTTGGATGTTTCATGGGCTTTAATAAGCTCTTTTATATTATTTTTGGGACTAACCAATAAACCAAAGGTCCAGTGCAAATTGTTGTTTTTTTGTCTAGTTCAATGTTTCGCAGAAAAGGAATATCAAACGAAATCCAAACAGAACGAAACCTTCGCGAGGATCTTTCTTGGAACAAATGCAGTTCAGGAGACTTGGAGTGGAAGTCGAAGACGTAACGAGGAGGCCACAAGGCAGGAGGGTGCGCCCAGGGGGTAGGCGCGCCCCCACCCTTGTGAGCCCCTCATAGCTCCACCGACCTACTTCTTTCGCTGATATATACTCTTATACCCTCAAAACATCAAGGGGAGCCACAAAACCACTTTTCCACCGCCGCAACCTTCTGTACCCGTGAGATCCCATCTTGGGGCCTTTTCCGGCGATCTGCCGAAGGGGGATTCAATCACGGAGGGCTTCTACATCAACACCATAGCCTCTCCGATGATGTGTGAGTAGTTTACCACAAACCTTCGGGTCCATAGTTATTAGCTAGATGGCTTCTTCTCTCTCTTTGGTTCTCAATACAAAGTTCTCCTCGATGTTCTTGGAGATCTATCCGATGTAATACTCTTTTGCGGTGTGTTTGCCGAGATCGATGAATTGTGGGTTTATGACTTTGATTATCTATGAATATTATTTGGTTCTTTTCTGAATTCTTATATGCATGATTTGATATCTTTTCAAGTCTCTTCGAATTATCGGTTTAGTTTGGCCTACTAGATTGACCTTTCTTGCAATGGGAGAAGTGCTTAACTTTGGGTTCAATCTTGCTGTGCTCGATCCCAGTGACAGAAAGGGAACCAACACGTATTGCATTGTTGCCATCGAGGATAAAAAGATTGGGTTTATATCATATTGCTTGAGTTTATCCCTCTACATCATGTCATCTTGCCTAATGCGTTACTCCGTTCTTATGAACTTAATACTCTAGATGCATGCTAGATAGCAGTCGATGTGTGGAGTAATAGTAGTAGATGAAGAATCGTTTCGGTCTACTTGACACGGACGTGATGCCTATATTCATGATCATTGCCTTAGATATCATCATAACTATGCACTTTTTTATCAATTGCTCGGCAGTAATTTGTTCACCCACCGTAATACATGCTATCTTGAGAGAAGCCACTAGTGAAACCTATGGCCCCCGGATCTACTTTACATTATATAAGTTTCCAATCTACAATTCTAGTTTACTATTCATTTTGCAATCTTTATTTTCCAATCTATACAACAAAAATACCAAAAATATTTATCTTATTATCTTTATCAGATCTCACTTTTGCAAGTGGTCGTGAAGGGATTGACAACTCCTTTATCGTGTTGGTTGCAAGGTTCTTGATTGTTTGATCAGGTACTAGGCGACTAGTGTGCAGTCTCCTACTAGATTGATACCTTGGTTCTCAAAAACTGAGGGAAATACTTACGCTACTTTGCTGCATCACCCTTTCCTCTTCAAGGGAAAACCAACGCATGCTCAAGAGGTAGCAAGAAGGATTTCTGGCGTCGTTGCCAGGGAGATCGACGCCAAGTCAAGACATACCAAGTACCCATCACAAACTCTTATCCCTCGCATTACATTATTTACCATTTGCCTCTCGTTTTCCTCTCCTCCACTTCACCTTTGCCGTTTTATTTGCCCTTTTTTTTGTTCGCCTCTTTGCGCTTGCTTCTTGTTTGCTTGTGTGTTGGATTGATTGTTTGTCACGATGGCTCAAGATAATACTAAATCGTGTGACTTTTCCAATACCAACAATAATGATTTTATTAGCACTCCGATTGCTCCTACTACCGATGCTGAATCTTGTGAAATCAATACCGCTTTGTTGAATCTTGTTATGAAAGATTAGTTTTCTGGCCTTCCTAGTGAAGATGCCACTACCCATCTAAACAACTTCGTTGATGTGTGTGATATGCAAAAGAAGAAAGATGTGGATAATGATATTGTTAAATTGAAGCTATTTCCGTTTTCGCTTAGAGATCCTGCTAAAACTTGGTTCTCTTCTTTGCCTAAAAATAGTATTTATTCATGGAATAAGTGCAAAGATGTTTTTATCTCTAAGTATTTTCCCCCGCTAAGATCATCTCTCTTAGAAACGATATTATGAATTTTAAGCAACTTGAGCATGAGCATGTTGCACAAGCTTGGGAGAGGATGAAATTAATGATACGTAATTGGCCTACACATGGTTTGAATTTATGGATAATTATACAAAAAAATATGCTGGATTGAATTATGCTTCTAGAAATCTTTTAGATTCGGCCGCGGGAGGCACTTCTATGGAAATAACTTTAGAACAAGCTACTAAACTCCTAGATAATATCATGGTTAATTATTCTCAAAGGCATACCGAAAGATCCACTAGTAAAAAAGTTCATGCTATTGAAGAGATTAATATTTTAAGTGGAAAGATGGATGAACTTATGAAATTGTTTGCTAGTAAAAGTGTTTCTTCTGATAATAATGATATGCCTTTGTCCACCTTGATTGAGAATAATAATGAATCTATGAATGTGTTGCTAGGAACAATTTTGGTAACAACGCGTATAGAGGAAATTTTAATTCTAGGCCGTTTCCTAGTAATTCCTCTAATAATTATGGAAATTCCTACAACAACTCTTATGGAAATTTTAATAAGATTCCCTCTGATTTTGAGACTAGTGTTAAAGATTTTATGATTTCGCAAAAGAATTTCAATGCTTTGCTTGAAGAAAAATTGCCTAAGATTGATGAGTTGGCTAGGAACATGGATAGAATTTCTATTGATGTTGATTCTTAGATCTATCCCACCTAAGCATGATATCAATGAGTCTCTCAAAGCCATGAGAATTTCCATTGGTGAGTGCAAAGAAAGAACCGCTAGGATGCATGCTAAAAAAGATTGCTTTGTGAAAGCGTGTTCTTCTAGTTTCCATGATAATAATGATGAAGATCTAAAAGTGATTGATGTGTCTCCTATTAAATCTTTGTTTTCCAATATGAATCTTGATAAAGATGGGACTGGAGATGAGTCAACTTTAGTTATAGGCGTCCCAATGATTCGGAGTTTTTAGATCTTGATGCAAAAATTGGTAAAAGTGGGATTGAAGAGGTCAAAACTTTACATAGCAATGAACCCACTATTTTGGATTTCAAGGAAATTAATTATGATAATTGTTCTTTGATAAATTGTATTTCCTTGTTACAATCCGTGTTAAATTCTCCTCATGCTTATAATCAAAATAAAGCTTTTACCAAACATATCGTAGATGCTTTAATGCAATCCTATGAACAAAAGCTTGAATTAGAAGTTTCTATCCCTAGAAAACTTTATGATGAGTGGGAACCTACTATTAAAATTAAGATTAAAGATCATGAATTCTATGCTTTATGTGATTTGGGTGCTAGTGTTTCCATGATTCCAAAAACTTTCTGTGATGTGCTAGGTTTCCGTGAATTTGATGATTGTTCTTTAAATTTGCATCTTACGGATTCCACCATTAAGAAACCTATGGGAAGGATTAATGATGTTCTTATTATTGCAAATAGGAATTATGTGCCCGTAGATTTCATTGTTCTTGATATAGATTGCAATCCTACATGTCCTATTATTCTTGGTAGACCTTTCCTTAGAACAATTGGTGCAATTATTGATATGAAATAAGGAAATATTAGATTCCAATTTCCATTAAGGGAAGGCATGGAACACTTTCCTAGGAATAAAATTAAATTGCCTTATGAATCTATTATGAGAGCCACTTATGGATTGCATACCAAAGATGACAATATCTAGATCTATTCTTGTTTTTATGCCTAGCTAGGGGTGTTAAACGATAGCGCTTATTGGGAGGCAACCCAACTTTATTTTTTCCTTGCTTTTTGTTTCTGTTTAGTAATAAATATTTCACCTAGCCTCTGTTTATATGTGGTTTTATGTTTTAATTAGTGTTTGTGCCAAGTAGAACCGTCGGGAAGACTTGGGTGAAGTCTTTGCGATCTTGCTGTAAAAAACAGAAACTTTTGCGCTCACGAGATTAGATGCCATTTTTTACTGGAGAGTGCTTTTAGGTTTATTCTTTTTGCAGATGATTAATAGACAAATTCCTCGCGTCCACCAATTTATTTCAGAATTTTTGGAGTTACAGAAGTATACGTTTGATACACATTGCTACAGACTGTTCTGTTTTTGACAGATTCTGTTTTTCGTGTGTTGTTTGCTTATTTTGATGAATCTATGGCTAGTATCGGGGGGGTATGAACCATAGAGAAGTTGGAATACAGTAGGTTTAACATCAATATAAATAAATAATGAGTTCATTACAGTACCTTAAGGTGGTGATTTGTTTTCTTATACTAACGGAGCTCATGAGATTTTCTGTTTGAGTTTTGTGTTGTGAAGTTTACAAGTTTTTGGGGAAAGATTTGATGGATTTTGGAACAAGGAGTGGCAAGAGCCTAAGCTTGGGAATGCCCAAGGTACCCCAAGGTAAATTTTAAGGACAAACAAAAGCCTAACCTTGGGGATGCCCCGGAAGGCACCCCCTCTTTCGTTTTCGTCTATCGGTAACTTTACTTCAGGCTATATTTTTATTCACCACATGATATGTGTTTTGCTTGGAGCGTCTTGCATTTGAGTCTTTGATTTTTTAGTTTACCACAATCATCCTTGCTGTACACACATTTTGGGAGAGACACACATGAATCAAAATTTATTAGAATACTCTATATGCTTCACTTATATCTTTTGAGCTAGGTAATTTTGCTCTAGTGCTTCACTTATACCTTTTTAGAGCACGGTGGTGGTTTTATTTTATAGAAATTATTGATCTCTCATGCTTCACTATATTATTTTGAGAGTCTTTTAGAACAGCATGGTAATTTGCTTTGGCTATAAAATTAGTCCTAATATGATAGGCATCCAAGATGGGTATAATAAAAACTTTCATATAGAGTGCATTAAATACTATGAGAAGTTTGATACCTGATAGTTGTTTTGAGATATAAAGGTGGTAATGTTAGAGTCATGCTAGTTGGGTAATTGTGGAATGAGAAATACTTATGTTGAGGATTGCAAGTCCCGCAGCATGCACGTATGGTAAACGTTGTGTGACAAATTTGAAACATGGGGTGTTCTTTGATTGCTTTCCTTATGAGTGGCAGTCGGGGACGGGCGATGGTCTTTTCCTACCAATCTATCCCTCTAGAAGCATGCACGTAGTGCTTAGTTTTGATGACTTGTAGATTTTTGCAATAAGTATGTGAGTTTTTTATGACTAATGTTGAGTCCATGGATTATACGCACTCTCACCCTTCAATCATTGCTAGCCTCTTCGGTACCGTGCATTGCCCTTTCTCACCTCGAGAGTTGGTGCAAACTTCGCCGGCGCATCCAAACCCTGTGATATGATACGCTCTATCACACATAAGCCTCCTTATATCTTCCTCAAAACAGCCACCATACCTACCTATTATGGCATTTCCATAGCCATTCCGAGATATATTGCCATGCAACTTTCCACCATTCCATTTATTATGACACGCTCCATCATTGTCATATTGCTTTGCATGATCATGTACTTGACATCGTATTTGTTGCAAAGCCACCTTCATAATTCTTTCATACATGTCACTCTTGATTCCTTGCACATCCCGGTACACCACCGGAGGCATTCACATAGAGTCATATTTTGTTCTAAGTATCGAGTTGTAATTCTTGAGTTGTAAGTAATTAAAAGTGTGATGATTTTCATTATTAGAGCATTGTCCCATGTGAGGAAAGGATGATGGAGACTATGATTCCCACTGGTGTGCGTCGGTCCTAAACAAATGGTTTAAAACCCCTTTCCGCGACGGCATCTGGAACCGTCTCCAAGTGAGTGTGGGCGATAGGGAGGTCCTTCCCACACGACCTAGAAACCGTCGGGGATATGCCCTCCTGGCACACACGTTCGGCATAATGAGTTCGTGTGCGATTGGCGAGCGCTCAAATACGGAAATACGTATAGTACAGATAAAAATACAATTATACGACGAAATTGTTTCCGGTCGCAAGTACATCCCACACAGTCAGTCCCCGCTAAACGTTTCTGTTCGTATGCACATCCCACACAGTCTCTCCAAGGAAAACGTTTCTGTTCACAGGTACATCACACACAATTTTTCTCGTTAAATCATTTGAGTTATTGAATGTAGCACACACGGTCCATAGAAGAAACTGTGTGGCAAAGGTCGTCCATGACACACCGTTTTTATGTGGTAAACGTTTGCGCAAGGTGGCCTAACGCAATCAGTTTTCAAGAGAAAGTCATGTGTGATTGTTCATTAATTGAACACGGTTTATTCCTAAAAACTTCGTGAGTTGCCCGAGGTCATCGCCCACGGTATTTTTTCAACAACCGTTTGCAATATCAAAACCAGTTTAGCAGGCTAATTCGCCATTAGCAGGCTAATTGCCCTATTATTAATAATCCATTTATTAATCTTATTGACATTCATATTAAGCACACAATATATTTCATTTCCATATTAAGGAAGCAGAATTTCATAATTGAAATATATCAGAGTACAACATGATATAGCTTCAGCATTCAGCTACCCCATTACACAACTGCACCAGCAGCAAGTTCCACATGCAACATGTAGAACCTTTCGAAATTAGCATCATAGACAGTATATAGACAGAGCATCTCATCTGGAAAACTGCTGAAGCGGAAGGCCTTGGAAGTGATCTCGTGTTCTCAATGGCCAAGAGCTTCCCGTCGCCCTGCATCAAAAACAGGATAAACATCATGACTGGCTGAAGCGTTAGATGCAAAGCCTCTTGGTGGATGTTAATCGCATTCGCAACCTTGCCACCAAGAATGCTTTTGTCACTCATGAAACCTGACGGCGGTCGTGGAAGAGTCTGACATTGCTGAGCTCTGAAGATGATCTTCATCAAGATGGCTTCACAGAGAGATTCAAATTTGATTCCACTCCTCCCAGGAACGTTGTCTTGCGTCGGACTCCCTCACTTGAAGACTCTGAGTACTCCTCCTCAGCGGCAACTGTCAATGCCAGAGTCATTGAAGACGAAGATGATGCTACTTCACCAACTTCAGCTGCGCCTCGCATCAACACTGCACCACCGGACCACAACAACGACCCTGCACCTTCACCTACTCCTCATGGGGACGAGTAGAAGCTCTATGTCTTCAAACCTTTTTGGTCCTTACTGACAAAAGGGGGAGAAGCATATGAGTTGATAGTCTTCAAGCAGGTCCATATGGGTGGTTGCTATACTTTTTGCCAAGTGTTTACAACTCTCGCTTTTGATACATTTGGTTCTTTGAGTTGTAACACTTAAACTTGATGGTCATCTGCTACCTTTCTGTCAACTATGTGATGCGATGATAAATTCCGCATGTGCGATGATAAATCCCGCACAAAGTCATTCTGCAGAAGTCCATTTTTCATTATGCATGTCATTACCTTCATTATATCTTTTCATGCATGATGAATTGTCTTCATAAGTTGAAGAGGATCTCCACAAGTACAACCTGCCATGTGCATTTGCATTCAAAAGCAAAACACTTACATGCACATCTTCAGGGGGAGCCTTTTACTACTTATGAAGACAATATCTTAACCCTTACAATTTCACATACTTTTATCCCGTTGAAAACTTCAACTAGTTTGTCATCAATCACCAAAAAGGGGGAGATTGTAAGTGCATCTAGTGCCACCCCTAGTTGGTTTTGGAGTATTGGCGACAAACCTGGTTGAGGGACTAATGTGTTTGTGAGAATTGTAGGATAACACATGTATTAGTCCCTCATTGATTCGGTTTACCTACCGGAGATGACCCCTAAAAATGTGTGAAGACATTGAAGACAATGGTAGTATGTGAAGATATTCACAACGAAGATTATGACTCGAGAAGACATTCACGTGAAGACTATAGAGTGCGAAGACATAGCTGTTTCGTAGTTTCCTTTTCTTCTTTGTTGAGTCATAGGAACCACCGTACTGTTAACTGGGGTCCAAGTGAACAAAGTCAGAGTGACTGAAGTGATGCTCAACCAAATCCTAAGTCTTCGAGCGAAGACAATGAGAGCAAATCTTATCCAGAGCTGGATGAGTAAGCTTTACTTGTAGCCCAAGTCAAGCTGCCGCGTGTGTTTGAAATCTGACCGTTGGACACGTGTCAGTTACTTAGTGACCCGGGGTCATTTCGGACAAATCAGGTCGGGTTTCCTAGTGGCTATAAATAGCCCACCCCCTACACCATAATTTGGTGGCTGCTCAGAGTTAGTGCACTACTTTTGTCGTTTGAGAGCAACCCACCTCAAAGCCTTTGAGAGAAAGATCCTTGCGAGGACAAAGCCCAAAACACCCAGAGCCTAAGAGTGTTAGGCATCACTGAAGTCTTTCTGTCCGGGTGACCTGAAGACTTGTTACACTTGAGGACTGTGAATCCTCCAGCCGGTTAGGCGTCGCGTTCTGAGCATCCAAGAGTCATTGTGGATTTCCGGTGAACAAAGTCTGTGAAGGTTTGGAAGTCTACCTTGAAGACTTACCAGAGTGATTGGGCGAGGACTAAGTGTCCTTAGCTCAAGGGGAATAAGGTGAAGACGTGGTCTTCTGAGTTGAATCTCAGCCTCCCTAACCAGACATACAGTTGTCACAGCAATTGGAACTGGTCGAACAAATCCTTGTCCTCACGAAGCAACTGGTTCTATCTCCTCCCTCACTTATTTAAAGTTTGTCTTCGTGAAGTCATTTGCTTGCTTGCCTTATCTGTTTGACTTCACTGTGTGACGGCTATTGTTGTTTGGCTTCATACTATCTTCCATCTTGATCCATACTACCTAGCTGCTAATAGTCTTCGTGCTTTAGCTTCATTACTTGCTTGACTATGGCTTGTCTAGTGTAGTCAACCTTCCGCTGCATGTCAATTGGGTCATTTCTATTGTTTGTCTTCAAATCTCCCATGTTTTGAAGACTTCCATAAAAATTGCCTATTCACCCCCTGTAGTCGATAACTAGCACTTTCAATTGGTATCAGAGCAAGGTACTCCCTTGTCCTGTGTGATTCGGTTTAACCACCTTGAGTTTTAGCTATGTCAACTGTAGGAATAATCAAAGTCTCTACTGCGTGCCCTGTCTTCGATGGCACTGATTATCCCTACTGGAAGAATAAGATGCGTATGCATCTTGAAGCCATTGATGTCGACCTCGGGTATGTTGTCAAGAACGGCGTTCCCAAGGGCAGTGAAGGTGTCACCCTGCTGATGTCAAGAAGTTCATTCAACTGGATTCTACTGCCAAGAACATCACCTGTGGTCATCTGACCAAAGAACAGTATGGCTGTGTGAGTGCTTTGGAAACTTCGAAGCTAGTCTGGGACTGGCTTTCCAAGGTCAACAAAGGCGTCTCAACCCAGAGAGACTCAAGGATCAGTGTTCTTCGCAACCTCTTCAACCGCTTCAAGAGAAACGACAATGAGAATGTCCAGCTCACATTTGATCGCCTCACTGACATCACAAATGAGCTTCATGCTCTGGGCGCCACTGAGATCACCAAGCATGAAATCGTCAAGACACTCCTAAGATCTCTTGACAGCTCGTTTGACACCCTAGCCTTGATGATCCAAGAACGCCCTGACTTCAAGACTCTCGATCCGTCTGACATACTTGAGAGGCTCAACACACATGAGTTCCAATTATCCGAGAAAAGAGAGATCTATGGTTCTAGCTATGGATGTACCCGTGCTTTGAAGGCAAAAGCTATTTCCTCATCTGAAGAAGAATCTGACTGCGGTTCTGGGGATCCTGAAGACATTGGAAAGGAGCTTGCTATGCTTGTGAAGAAGTTCCAAAAATTCACCAAGAAGAAAGGATTCTGAAAGTCTTCAAGATCCAGCTCGAGAAACGATGAAGCTTCTACTCATGACCACAAGAAGAGAACATGCCACAAGTGCAAGAAACCTGGTCACTACATCTCTGAGTGTCCTCAGTGGGACAATGAGAACAATAACAAGAAGAAGAGCAAGGAATATGATTCTGATGACAAGAAGAAGAAGAATAAATCCTCAAAGTCTTCTTCCAAGTCTTCGTCCAAGTCCTCATCACATAAGAAGAGCTCATCTGACAAGGCTCATGCTTTTGTTGGCAAGGAGATGGATTTAGAGGAGGAGTCTGCTTCTGAGGAGGCAGAGGTGGAGTCTGAGTAGGAGTCCAACTCTGGCGTTGCAAGTCTGGCTCTAGCCACAACCTACGTAGCCAAGTCCATCTTCAACACTAAAGACAATGGCTCCATCACCAACGTTGATGCTAATGACAAGGACGACTCTGCCCCCACCTACTGCTTAATGGTACGAGGTGCCAAGGTAAACTCACACGATGGTTACTTTCAAACATCAAGTGAAGATGAATCTGATTTTGAATCCAAACCTAGCTACAAAACACTTGCTAAAATTGCAACTGAACAACAGAAGGCTATGGAACATATTCAAAAACTGTTAGACAAAAGCGATGACCTATTGGACGCGGAAATGACATGGTCTTAGTCCTTAATTGAAGACATAAAAAATCTTCATGTTAAGTACGAGGAACTTGAAAGTCGTCATGAAACGCTCTCAACAACTCATGAGAAGCTTTCCTATGATTATCTTCAAAGGAAGCAAGAATTTGAGAAATTGAGAGCAGTTCATGAAGATCTTCAAAAAGAAAACGAGTCACTTCACGCTCAACGGATCAGTCCCGCTCAGGAAGGATTTGAACCACCATGTACAAAATGCCTTGAGCATGATAACGCTACTTCTGTTGCTGAATGTTCTACTGCTGCTACTGTCACAATATCTTCAATTGCTGATGTGGTAAGTAATGCTGAGGATACCACTACTATTGCTGATGAAAATGCTAGTTGAAGACATTGCTTGAGACTGGGATGTAAAAAAGTCTCAAAGGGCATCAGACACTATGTGATGTCCTCAAAAAGCAGATTCTGAACCGAAACCCTAGGAAAGAGGGTGTTGGGTTAAAGAGGAAAATGAATGTTGATGGTTCTTACTGGAAGCCTGAGCAGTACCCCAAAACCACATGGGTTGCTGCAAAGGGACGTTCAGTGGACCCATCCACCCTATCTAGCTTCACTTGTGCTAACCCGATTATCATTGATGAATCCTTTGATGCAAACTATAAGCTGTTTAGGAATCAAAATGGTGATGTGTTTGCCAGGTATATTGGAACTAACTGCAGGAATGGACCACCCTTGAAGAATATCTGGGTGCCCAAAAGATGTCTTGAGAATCTTCCTGTGAATGTCATTATGACACCACAAGGGAAGAAGACAAACCCCAGACCAAAGGCTTCATGTGGCCCAAAGGCTTCATACAGACAAAGGACTCACCAGAGTCACCCTAACGCCAATGTTTTGCAGGGAAATTATACTCACACTTATGAATATGAGTGTGTATCATCAAACCACTATGTTCATAAGACTAAGAACTATTCTGCTTATTCATATGAGTACTATTCACCACCTGCAAGGCTATTTGCTAGGGCTCCAAAGCCAAAGTTCTCAGATGCTGCACTTAGACTCATTGCTTCGAAGCCACAACTAAAAATGTGGGTGGTTAAGAAAACTTAACTCTCTTATGCAGGGAAAGGTCTCCAGCAGGAAATCAAAGGCATCCGATGCTTATGCTGGGGACCTAAAACATCTTGTGGGGCGCAAGATAAAATGCCCAAATTGTCTTACTATGTATTTTGTTCCTGAGTCGCTTGCCAATCATCCTATCAGTCCTAACCTTGATCTGAGCTTTGATAATACTCTTGTCCGTCAAATGTTTATGCTTCACAATACTCTTGGTGAAGCATATCCCCCTAACTATACTGTAGGGTATGACACCAAATGCTTCAGAATGGATTATGAACAGTGGATGCACTAATCACATGACTGGTGATCAAAGTCTTCTCATGGACTCAACCTGATGTCCATCTGACAAGAGTCACATCACATTTGCTGACACTGGTAAAAGCAAGGTATTGGGTCTAGGTAGAGTTGCAATCTCAAAGGATCAGCACATGTATAAAGTGATGCTTGTTGAATCCATTGGTTTCAACTTAATGTCTGTCTCAATGCTTTGTGATTCGAACATGATTGTGATATTTGGAAAATATCGTTGCCTTGTTCTAATGGAATCTGACAAGTCTCTAGTCTTTGAAGGGTACCGAAAAGATGATCTATATATGGTAGATTTCTCAGCAGAACCACAGTTGGCCGTATGTCTTCTAGCAAAAGCTTCAGAGTGCTGGCTCTGGCATCGGAGGCTAGGGCATGCTGGCATGATGAACTTGTACACTCTTGCTAAGAAGAAACACGTCATAGGCATCGAGGGCGTCAAGTTCAACAAGGATCATCTGTGTGGTGCCTGCGAAGCTGGAAAGATGACGATGGCCAAGCATCCCTCGAAGACAATCATGACAACATCTCAACCCTTCGAGCTGCTACACATGGACTTATTTGGTCCTACTCACTACTCTACTCTTACTACCACTGCTTGCCTCTATGGCTTCGCCATTGTTGATGATTATTCAAGATATACTTGGATGCACATAATCCTCTACAAGAATGAAGTGCAGGATGTCTTCAGACGCTTCGCCAATCGTGCCATGATGAACTATGGCATCAAGATCAAGCACATCAGAAGTGACAACGACACAGAGTTCAAGAACACCGGCCTCGATCTTTATCTTGACACATTAGGCATCACTACACACCTCAGCAGAATGGCATCATCGAGCGCAAGAACAGAACACTTATAGAGATGGCTCGGGCGATGCTTGATGAATACAAGACTCCAAGGAAGTTCTGGCTGAAAGCCATTGATATTGCATGTCACATCATTAACCGTGTTTATCTTCACAAGCTTCTGAAGAAGACATCCTATGAGCTCCTAACTGGTAAGAAGCCAAATGTCAGTTACTTCAGAGTATTTTGTGCTAGGTGCTGGATCAAGGATCCACATCACACTTCAAAATTTGCACCGAAAGCACATGAAGGTTTTATGCTTGGCTATGGAAAGGACTCGCACTCCTACAGAGTTTTCAACCTCTTTCACTATAAAGTGGTCGAAACTGTAGATGTGAGGTTCAATGAGACTAATGGCTCGCAAAGAGAGCACCTGCCAAATGTGCTAGATGAAGTTCCACCTAGTGAATCCATCAAGCTTATGGGAACTGGGGAAATCATACCTTCTAAGGCACAGGCTGAAGAGGAACTTATCATTTCTGCACCTAATCAACTTGAAGACAATGCTCAAAATGAAGACAATGATCAGCAAGAGCAAAATCTTCGTCCAGTTCATCTTCGTGTTGCAAATGAAGTACATATTGAGAAGATAATTGATAGCATCAATGCATCTGGTCCACTCACTCATTCAAGAGCAACACAACTAGCTAATTTCTGTGGGCACTTTGCATTTGTCTCAATATCTGAACCCAAGAAAGTTGCTGAAGCCTTCATGGAACCTGAGTGGATTCAAGCTATGCAAGAAGAGGTTCAACAGTTCGAGCTGAACAATGTGTGGGAGTTGGTCAAGCGTCCTGACCCTCGCAAGCACAACATCATAGGCACCAAATGGATATATCACAACAAGCAAGATGATCATGGTCAAGTGGTCAGAAACAAGGCTCGTCTCGTTGCCCAAGGGTACACTCAAGTTGAAGGGATTGACTTCGATGAAAGATTTGCTCCCGTGGCTAGGCTTGAAGCCATTCTCATACTGCTAGCCTATGCCAACCATCACAACATCCTTCTGTACCAAATGGATGTGAAGAGTGCTTTTCTCAATGGCAAGATTGAAGAAGAAGTGTATGTTGCACAACCACCTGGCTTTGAAGATCCAAAACATCCTGACATGGTATACAAGCTCAACAAGGCATTGTATGGCCTCAAACAAGCCCCTCGTGCTTGATATGACACACTCAAAGACTTCCTGAAGAGCAAAGGCTTCAAACCTGGTTCTCTAGATCCTACACTCTTCACGAAGACATATGATGGAGAATTGTTTGTGTGCCAGATCTATGTGGATGACATTATCTATGGGTGCACTAACCAGAAATATAGTGATGAGTTTGGGCACATGATGCAAGAGCAATATCAAATGTCCTTGATGGGTGAGTTGAAGTTCTTCCTAGGTCTTCAAATTCGTCAGCAAAGCAATGGCATCTTCATATCTCAAGAGAAATACCTCAAAGAATGCCTGAAGAAGTTTGGAATGCAAGATTGCAAAGGTTACACGACGCTAATGCCAACCAAAAGTCATCTGGGTCCTGACGCCAATGGTAAAGAGTTTGATCAAAAGGTATACCGCTCCATGATTGGTTCTTTACTTTTTTTATGTGCATCTAGGCCAGATATCATGCTTAGTGTTTGCATGTGTGCCCGATTTCAAGCGGCACCAAAGGAATCGCATCACTTAGCTGTGAAGCGAATTCTTCGATATTTGGCTTACACCCCAACACTAGGATTATGTTATCCAAAGGGCTCAGAGTTTGATCTAGTTGGATTCTCGGATGCTCATTATGATGGTGACAAGGTGGATCGCAAGTCTACATCAGGCACATGTCACTTTCTGGGACGATCACTTGTCTGTTGGTCTTCAAAGAGGCAGAATTGTGTGTCTCTCTCCACCACTGAATCTGAATACATTGCTGCTAGATCTTGCTGCGCTCAGCTTCTATGGATGAAGCAAACTCTCAAGGACTATGGCATCCATCTGAAGTAGGTACCACTCTACTTTGACAATGAAAGCACCATCAAGATTGCCAACAACCCAGTTCAGCACTCGAAGACAAAGCACACTGAAATTTGTCATCACTTTCTCAGAGATCATGTCATGAAGGAAGATATTGATATCATTCACGTCAACACTGAAGAGCAATTGGCAGATATCTTCACAAAGCCCTTGGATGAGAAAAGGTTTCGCAAGTTGCGCTGTGAGCTAAATATCTTAGAATCCTCAAATGTCCTGTAATTGGACACACATCCTAACACTTATGCATATTGATGACTTAGATGTGCAACACACGAAGTAAAGTATATCTTCAATCAATGAAGACATACACTCTAAGTGTGAATACATTAATGTGGAATATGACTTCGGAGCGCCATGATAATTGTGCGCCGTGTCTGGGTCTAATACTTCCTATACGGTGGGTAATGCCACCACCAAACTTTTGTTTGAAGTGTTTCATCTGGCGAGCCATTTGCAAAGTCTTCGCGTTTGATTTGTCTTCAACATTGTTTTGACTTCTGTTTTATCTTCACAATGTTGATTTGGTCTTACTCAGATATATAAATATATTTGTGTTCTGTCCTCTACAGCATTCACTTATAGTATGTCTTCTTGCTTGAATCTTTTGATCTAAGTGAATGTGATCGGACCCTAACCTCCTCTATGCTTCTATCTCAAATTCTATCTATCCAAATCATATGCATTGTATTGAAACCGTCAAATGTCTTCTCTGCGTCCTTATCAGCAGAAGATACACAGACAAAAATTGAATCTATTTTAAATGTTATATCCTTATTGCCTGAAACCCGGAGAAGCCGGAACGACCACCCGACAGGCCAGGCGTGCGTGGGAACATGGAACAACTTCCAATGTGTTGCATGTTTGCCACGTGTCCCTCAGATGTGAACCGCCAAGGGCACCTGCGTAATTGCATTGTGCTGTCTCTTTCCTTATAAATACACATCACATCGCGGTCAAAATCCTTCTCCCACCTCTCCACCTCGCACAAACCCTAGCGCCACCGCTATCTCTCGACGACGCCGGCGACGAAGCGCTTAGCTGCCGCGACCTCACCGACGCCGTCTTCACGCCGGCAGCGGACCTCGTCTCTTCCGCCGCCTCCGTAGGTGTATTCCGTTGCCAAGTTAGGGCACGGGAGATTGAACTGCTCGGCCTCCTACTCAACTCCGTCTAGCAGTTCTTCGTGTGGTAAATAAAACCTCCTTTTTACTGTCTTTTTGATCCGATAGATTCATCCTTCCTCACCAAAAGTAGTTTATATTCCTACAAAACTGGATCTATTCTGTTCCGCATCTCATATCATGCCTAGTATATTCACTTATGCTTCACAACTAGTTAGATTCTTCACTTGTACTTATTCTTGGATTCGTACAAATCTGGAACCAACTCTCAACATATTAGTGAATGTCTTCGCACTATGAGGTCAATGTCTTCAAACTGATTTATCTTCAAAATCTTCTGAGAATGCATATGACCTCTTCCCCTTCCCTCGCATCTCTAATGCTGTCACATGTACATGTCCGTGGGAGAATCCCTTTTTTCTCATAGTCTGCATTCATTTGCAGAGTTCCTACAACATCACATTCATTTATCATCAGCAAGTTCCTGTCTGACCAGCAAGTGGAAGCCATTCACTGTACTGAAGCCATTCTGCTTGAATACAATGGCCACAAAAAAGTCAGCAAGAAAGGGCGGCAAGAAGCGTCGTGGGGATACATCAAAGGATTTGCCTAAAGATCTCTATGAGCTGTACAAGACTGATCTCGAAGAGGATTACAATCAGCGCAAAACACGAATCCAATGGATTCGAAGATATTGGGCCGAGCAATGGTTCAAATATAGGTTCGTGACCAAGGAGTATGCTGAGAAGAATGCCATTAACTGTCCTTGGGGTGATATTCTCTTTCGAAATCTTCAACCCAAGAACAGATCTGAAGCTATTGCTCAGGGTTTCTACCCTTGTATGGTCCGTGGACCACAGCCTGCTAATGCTGACCCATCATCATTTCTATGGTGTCGTGACGATAATCTGTTCAAGCACAACTTTCAGACTGCAAAGGCATCTGCCAAAGAGAACAAGAAATCACTTGGATTAGACTTCAACCCCGGTCCATCCGCTCCTCGGGCTGATGGCACCCGTGATGCTAAACCCAATATTGTCGGGCCCTTCTATAACCTCGAAGGTCTCATCACACACATTGTTGTTCAGGGGACAGCCGTGGAGCACTCTGCAGACGACGCTGATTCTGATGAAGCGCCTGCTCCTCCTAAGCCACAGAAGCAGAAGAAACCAAAGGCTTCAAAGCCCTCCTCTGCACCTAAAGCTTCGCGAGTGAAGCCTCTGGCCACGGCACCTCCTGAAGCAAGTGTGCAGTCTGAAGATCAATCTCGCATCTCCAAGACCGAGAAGAAGAAGAAGCCCATACAAAGTTCTGGGCAAGCACAGACACCAGCTGCCGTTCTAAGGAACGAGAATGATGCCATTGATCTGTCTAGTGACGAAGATCTTGGCGATGACGCTCTTGAGCAGTTGATAAAGAGAAAGCAAGAGGCGGGAGATCTTCAATGGTCTGCCTCTCTTTGATGTGGACATATTGAATAACTTCCTTGATGAGTGGTTTGACAACCCAAGCCTCAGTATCGATGATCTTCAGCTCCCAGTTGGCATCAGTGTCTCCTTCCATGGAGCCATTGCACATGAGCTGGCTCTGGCTCAAAAGATTGTTGAACTGAAGAACAAAATTGACTATGAGAAGGCTCAGTTCAAGAAGCACATGGCCAAGCTCAGCGTGGCTAATGTTCAAAACTTCAAGCAGATGCTGCATGACCTCAAGGAGGCGTTTCACAAGAAACGTGAGGAAGCAAAAGGTTCAAGAAAGCGAATGAAACACCTCGCTGCAAAATGTGTTCAAGCTCACAAAGAAGCAGAAAAGCGCAAGGCTCTTGGGTGTCCAGGCATCGACCCCAAGATGGCTGCCAAGAAGAAGAAGACTGCTGTGGCCCGAGCTGAAGCATCAGGGCGGGAAGCACCTCACATTGTCTTCCCTGCCAGTATGACAGGCACGAAGCCTAAGGTCCCCATAGCTGCGTCTGAACTGAAGAAGACAAGGGCAGCTGAGGTTGAAGCCAGAAAGCGCAAGAGCAAGAATTCCACTGACGATGCTCCATAGACCAAGAAGAAGAAGACAAAGAAGAAAGATCGGGCTGCTCCCACAGAGCTCCTTGTCGTCGAGCCCATCTCAGTTGCTCGCCCTGCGTCAGAAAACCAAGAACGTCAGTTAATTGTTCACTAGCCTGCTACCCCAGAGGCTCCTGAAGCTGAAGAAGTTCCAGTTGTTTACCCCACCGCAGCTGAAGACATTGGTCCCCAAGACAATGTAGATGATGATGAAGTCCTTCCTCAGATAGAGCACCAAATGGTATCATCGCCTGTTCTCACGAACAGCAAACTCATCAGCATTGGTCGTCCCTTGACGCCAATTGCTCAGGATGATTCATGGGCTGATCGCCCTCAAGACTCCCCTCGTCAAGAAGAATCACCAAGTACTCCCCCACCTCATGTCACCACTCAGGTGGTTGACGATGATGACTATGTGGTCCAGCCAACTCCCTCACCAAAAGTGTCGCCCGCATTCCGCAGGCTTCGCAAAGGACCAAGGCCACAAGTCACTCAGTCAAGCGTTCCAGAAGGAGAAGAGCAACACAACTCACTGGCACGACAAGTGTTTCCTGATGCCACTCCAACTATGAACGTCTCTGAGTCTGAAGCCAAGGCTGGTGAAGACATTCCGACTGCATCAGCCGATGACCAACAAGAACCCCATCAAGAAGAAGAGCGTGTTGCCACACCCCCAACCAACCAAGAAGTTGTTCTCGAGGAGAACGAGTCTGTGCCCGACCCTCCAGCCACTCAAGTGGAGGTTGAAAATACAGAGGCGGCCACCAACCCCAATACTGAAGCCAATGACGTTGTCATGGCTGAAGCTAATGTGGCGCCTGAAGTGAATCTGGTGCCCGAAGCCAATATTGCACCTGAAGCCATTGTACAGCTTGAAGCCCATGTCAATGCCAATGCTCCTGTACCACCTCCAAGGCCTCACACTATTGAGCTGGCATTTGATTGCGGTCAACCTGTCATGGTTCGATGGCCTATTCTGGTTCCTCCTCCTGCTGTCGGACCACAATTTGACTACCATGTCGATCACAGACCTCAGGTCCAGAAGCCAAAGCCCAGGTTGCCAAGGTTTCCAGGTACCACGTCTTCGCCAGGATCATTCAATGTGAATGGCTTCATTGCACACAACACCTTCTTTGATAGCACCAAGAACCCATATTCGAAACCAAGGATTTCACCTGATTGGTTCTGGAGCTATCAGCAGCGCAGTTACTATTCTTGTGTCCTATACAATCAAGGACGCATTTTCCCCATATGTGTCTAGACTGCGAAGCCATTGCTGGCCTAGCCTGCTTGGAAGAAGCCCTTGACTGCTTAAGAGATGCTGGCCTTCTACAGTTTGTGACCGACAAAGAAAATTGGAATGAAGGGCTTCTGTTACAATTCTATGCAACTCTTCACATTCGCGGCTACAACAGGGATCCAAAGACTTGGGTCCTTGAGTGGATGACAGGCAATGTACACCATGAAGCCAAAGCTCTTGATATTATTGAGCTTACTGCCTTGCCTACTCCAGGTGAACTCTATGAACCTGGTTGTCAGCTTCACCGCAATGCTTTGGAGAGCATATTCCAAAAGCCTGAGCCGAATATGAGCCAAATGCTGAGTATGATGAAGCCACTGCCTAGAGATGCTGGATATCCAACGGAATTCTTTGTTGAAGACCTAGAGTATCTGCCCCGCACTATTTATCATATCATCAGGCGAACTCTATGGCCTGTCAGAGGACATTCTCCAGCTATGAAGCTTGAAGGAGCAATGAAGACATTGGTTTTCTATATCTTCAATGGCATCAGCTTCAATGCTCAAGACTTCTTCATCAGGCAACTGGCTGCATCTGGCTCTGATCTATTTGGTCTGAAGTTTTATGCTCCATGGGTAATGCGCCTCATCAAGCTTCACTCTGCTATCAACTATCAGCCTTCTGCGTGCAATCATCTCATATTCTTGCCAGAGGTTGATATGTCTGTCGAAGCCATATACCCAGAGCCTGCCAAGGAGCCAATTTATCTTCACAATGTCGATCGTCAAAGGTTCACGCAACTAATTGAAGGCGTTCTTGCTGCAACTCGCGTTTATCCTCTGGCTGGTATTACACGTGCACCTCATCGTGCAACTACAGAAGCCACTGAAAGCACTATTGCTCAAAGGCCTTGAAGTGATCTCGTGTTCTCAATGACCAAGAGCTTCCCGTCGCCCTACATCAAAAACAGGATAAACATCATGACTGGCTGAAGCGTCAGATGCAAAGCCTCTTGGTGGATGTTAATCGCATTCGCAACCTTGCCACCAAGAATGCTTTTGTCACTCATGAAACCTGACGGCGGTCATGGAAGAGTCTGACATTGCCGAGCTCTGAAGATGATCTTCATCAAGATGGCTTCACAGAGAGATTCAAATTTGATTCCACTCCTCCCAGGAACGTTGTCTTGCGTCGGACTCCCTCACTCGAAGACTCTGAGTACTCCTCCTCACCGGCAACTGTCAATGCCAGAGTCATTGAAGACGAAGATGATGCTACTTCACCAACTTCAACTGCGCCTCGCATCGACACTGCACCACCGGACCACAACAACGACCCTGCACCTTCACCTACTCCTCATGGGGACGAGTAGAAGCTCTATGTCTTCAAACCTTTTTGGTCCTTACTGACAAAAGGGGGAGAAGCATATGAGTTGATAGTCTTCAAGCGGGTCCATATGGGTGGTTGCTATACTTTTTTCCAAGTGTTTACAACTCTCGTTTTTGATACATTTGGTTCTTTGAGTTGTAACACTTAAACTTGATGGTCATCTGCTACCTTTCTACCAACTATGTGATACGATGATAAATTCCGCATGTGCGATGATAAATCCCGCACAAAGTCATTCTACAGAAGTCCATTTTTCATTATGCATGTTATTACCTTCATTATATCTTTTCATGCATGATGAATAGTCTTCATAAGTTGAAGAGGATCTCCACAAGTACAACCTGCCATGTGCATTTGCATTCAAAAGCAAAACACTTACATGCACATCTTCAGGGGGAGCCTTTACTACTTATGAAGACAATATCTTAACCCTTACAATTTCACATACTTTTATCCCGTTGAAAACTTCAACCAGTTTGTCATCAATCACCAAAAAGGGGGAGTTTTAAGTGCATCTAGTGCCACCCCTAGTTGGTTTTGGAGTATTGGCGACAAACCTGGTTGAGGGACTAATGTGTTTGTGAGAATTGCAGGATAACACATGTATTAGTCCCTCATTGATTCGGTTTACCTACCGGAGATGACCCCTAAAAATGTGTGAAGACATTGAAGACAATGGTGGTATGTGAAGATATTCACAACGAAGATTATGACTCGAAAAGACATTCACATGAAGACTCTGGAGTGCGAAGACATAGCTGTTTCGTAGTTTCCTTTTCTTCTTTGTTGAGTCATAGGAACCACCATATTGTTAAGTGGGGTCCAAGTGAACAAAGTCAGAGTGACTGAAGTGATGCTCAACCAAATCCTAAGTCTTCGAGCAAAGACAATGAGAGCAAATCTTTTCCAGAGCTGGACGAGTCAGCTTTACTTGTAGCCCAAGTCAAGCTGCCGCGTGTGTTTGAAATCTGACCATTGGACACATGGCAGTTCCTTAGTGACCCAGGGTCATTTCGGACAAATCAGGTCGGGTTGCCTAGTGGCTATAAATAGCCCACCCCCTACACCATAAATTGGTGGCTGCTCAGAGTTAGTGCACGACTTTTGTCGTTTGAGAGCAACCCACCTTGAAGCCTTTGAGAGAAAGATCCTTGCGAGGACAAAGCCCAAAACACCCAGAGCCAAAGAGTGTTAGGCATCACTAAAGTTTTTTTGTCCGCGTGACCTAAAGACTTGTTACACTTGAGGACTGTGAATCCTCCAGCCGGTTAGGCGTCGCGTTCTGAGCATCCAACAGTCATTGTGGATTTCCGGTGAACAAAGTTTGTGAAGGTTTGGAAGTCTACCTTGAAGACTTACCAGAGTGATTGGGCGAGGACTAAGTGTCCTTAGCTCAAGGGGAATAAGGTGAAGACGTAATCTTCTGAGTTGAATCTCAACCTCCCTAACCAGACATACAGTGGTCACAGCAACTGGAACTGGTCCAACAAATCCTTGTCCTCACCAAGCAACTAGGAGATTGGACTAATTGTCGGAGTTGATTTAGGGATCTATATAAGCTTGACCTTGGAGTTACTTGACCCCGATAATGGGAAATTGGTGGACTGACTATAGTAACGATAACCCTTTTCAAGTATATGAGGATTATACGACATTAGAAGATCATGTGGTACACCATAAACATTGGATTTTTAGAATTAATGGATTTTGTAGTGGTTGATGGAAGTTAATGGGCTGTTGGAGTTGATCCATAGGAAGGAAACAAGATCTTGGAGTGGTATACGACGTGTTTCCTTAGGATAGAGATGCACTATCTTAGACCTTGGAAGAGTAGGCTGAGCACTTGGATTGTCACATTCAAGCTTAGTATCTTGTATGTTCTACCCATGGATTTTTAGGGGTAGACATACATATGAGTTTGGGGATTGTAGACATATATGATTTTGTTAGACCTCCTCTCGAGAGTCATGAGGGTATGAATCACATGAGTGATGATTGGATTTGACCTATACGAAATGATGTGATTTGTTTAAAGGACTAGATAGCACAATTGGCATCTTAGAACCCGTGCTTAAAGATAAGATGATAAATGTTCACTCGCACCCTAGAATCCTTGAAACCCTTAAGCCCTACCAAGCTACAACATGGTCGGACCATGACCGTGGGCCTTGACTCTAGATCGAGAATACCTTGGACCATACTCAACCGTGACCACCACCAATACCCCCATCCTACTTTATGTACCTCATGAACAAAGTCTTCATGGAGTACTTGGACAAGTTGGTTGTCATCTTTATTTTGGTAACATAATTGTGTACCCGAAGACGGAAGAAGAATCACTGAGCTGGTCAAGGAACATCTGAGGATCGCCATGTCCAGGAGGAAGAACTACATCCACCACCATCGTCAAGAAGTGAACTTTCTCGTCGAAGACCAGGTGTATCTGCGAGCAACTTCTCTTAAAGAGAACCAAGCATTTTCATGACAAGGAAACCCACACCAAGATTCATTGGCCCTCTTCGAGATCACTCCAAGATTTAACAACCCCCTCCGAGATCGCCACAAGATGAAGAGAAGATAGTTACCAGAAGGAGTTACCACCGGAGTCACCCACTGTGCACGACATTTTTTTCCCACACAACACCACTCCGAAAATGCTTCTAACTCCCTATCTAGCCCGATCTCTACCAGGGCATCAATCACCGAACCATTGACCCCCTAGCCCTACCTGACCTAACGCGAGAGACCCCTTAGCAACCTGGATCAAGCAAGGACGTCATACACGAAGCCGCGCCATCGAGTACTTCAAGGATCAATGGAGCACCAAACGGAAGCAGAAGCAGTATGAGGACGTGAAGACTACCCCAAATCCAAGTTTCCGTATTCCTTTCCGCGCCTAGTCTGGGAATCTCGGGGACGAGATTCTTGTAACGGGGTAGGTCTGTCACACCCTGATTTTCATGCCACAACACTTAAGCTAATGAATCATGATAAAATGTGGTTTGACAAAAACTTTTGAGTGTTTTGGACCTTGCCTTGATTGGATTTTGTGTGTTGTTTGCAAGAGCTCTAAAAACAAAATAAATCCTCCAACTCCTATACTTCATCTCCTTGATCCAAACTCTTGAATCGATGATCATGCCATGTGTATAGGACATAAAAATAATTTCTTACAAAAATAATTTGCCCAAATAGTATTTTCAAAAATTAGTTTTCCAAAAAACCCCTGAATTGAGGTTTGCACTGCAAGTACCTAATTATGGGCAGTAAAATTCTTTCCAAAAATATATTTGACTCCTACTAGATATAGGACACCCAGAAACCACAAAAATATAATTTTAAAAGTTATTTCCCTATTTTATTTAAAAGCTTTTTCTTAAGTCCAGAAATGGTCTTTAATAGGTTAAAATTATTTTAATGCTTTAAAAATATTTGCAAAAAACCTAGAGAAACTCGGTGGACATATATTGTCCATATATATGAGTTTCAACACATGGTCATGTTCAAAATATTGGACAAAACCTCCCAAAACCATTTCTTCCCATTTCAAGTATTTGAAATATTTATACAAGAAATATTTTCCAATAAATCCAGGAAAATTCTAGCAAGTCCAATATGCATAATATGATGACCTTGCAAAGTTTCAGCTCAATCCAAACTATTTTGGTTCACCAAAGTGCCCCAAAACAAACTTTGTCCAGATTCAAATTTGAACAACTCTACATTGCCAGGTGTGTCATTTTGATCTGAATTTTTGTGGACATGTTCAAATCCTCAAGTGATGACACTACACCAAGTGGTGAATCAAGGAGAATAGATTTGCATGACTAAATCTTGGAAAATACATTTCTGTTCATTTCTAGGGTTTACCAAAGTTACATTGGCCACTTTGACCAAATGAGCTCAAATTTGGTGGAACACCCTAATTATATGTTACATTTCACCCTGTGGAGTCTCATTCCAAATGGAGTTCATTTGCTTACCCAAACAAGCATCAAACACCTTCTGCCACTTTACCAAAATTCCATTTTTGACCTCTTCCACTAATCTCCATGGGCTCAACTTTGTACCACAGCTGCTCCCGGCCCTCTTCTACTTCCAGTAACTATGGCTGCATCTCAGGTCAATGATTGAGGGGTGAAACCACCTCATTTACCCCTCTGGACAACCCATTTCCATCTCTCTCTCAACCCCACTCCTCTCCTAGTGGTTCACCAGGGCATCCAAGGCCACCTCCCCTTTGTTTACACTCCCCGAGTGCTCCTAGACAAAAGTGGACACGCCCATGGCATATATTTTATGCCATGGCGTGCAGAGATCGTGCTCTGGATCATGCTACAGTGCTCTCCCGCACTGTAGCTCACCCATGCCAATGGCATAAGACGGCCTTGGGCGGCGGGGTGGTGTCCCCCGAGGTTGCCTCGGCGTCCGAGACACGGCAAGATGTCGGGCCCCTCCTAGACCTCTCTCCTCCCCCCTCTGCAGAGCTCACCGAGCGCGTCCGTGGACGCTGCCCACAGAGCACCGGCGCCTCCTCCATATAATCCATCCCCCGAGCTCTCTCTCGCCTCGGTTGGACCCCTGTCTCTCCCTTGCACCTCCTGGACAGACTCCCCCTCCCTCTCGTGCCCTCCAGCACCCCTCATGGCCGGAATGCCGCCGCTGGCCTCCGCTCCGATTCGGGCAAGGACGAGGTCCTCCCCACCTCCTCTCCCCTCCAGAAGAACCGCCAAATCCCGGTGACCCATTTCCCCCATCTCCCAGTCCGCCGGGGCACCGTGCCCCCCTGCACATCACCGCCCGAGTAGCCGTCCGCTGAGGCCAGTGCCGGGCGCGCCCCGGCCATCTCCCGCCGACCCTGATGAGCTCCCCCGATGCGCCGACCCCAGGGCCCCCCACATGTCAGTGAGCCAGCCAGTGGGCCCCGACGTTTAAGTGGAAACGCACAAGCGGTTTCCGGCCTCCTCGTAGCGAAGACGCGTTCTCTTAATACGCCTTCGGCGTAGGCAGCCAGCGCGTCCGAGCCACTTGGTCGGCCCAGTGTGCAGCGGTGCTATATTACGCTCAGCACGCGCTTTAGGTATAACCTAAATCTTTTTCTTTTCCTTTTTCTTTTTCAGTAAATTTCCAAAATCCATAAACAATTCAAATTAACTCCAAACTTGATGATTCAAATTTCTAGTAGTTACTAAAATCATGCCCTATCACATGGTGCTACTTGCACATTTTTCCAGAACACTTCCCTTCACACATATTTAATAAACCCTGTTTTCTTATTTCCGTGCTGAACTTTAAAAAATAACAGTGGGCCCATTATTTATCCAAATGCAATGATTCTAATTCCTAGATACTTATAAGTTCAAAACTTAGTTTCTGAACATTTTTCCCAATACTTTACATGTGACATGTAGTATTGGTCCATTTCTCGATATATTGCCAACTTTGCAAATTCATTGGAAAATGATTTGAACTCCAAATCCAGTAAAACCAACTCCTAAATGCTTCTAAAACCATTCCTTGTTAAATGGGTGCCTTTGATCTTTTTTTAAAATAATTTTCCTGTACACTTCTTGCAAATCTATTACTTCCTTGATTCCATCATATTGAAATGTTCAGAGATATCCATTGATCAAATCCCAGTGAAACCACCTTGGTCATTCCTCATATGACCAAGGGTATCCTAGAAAAGTCCAACTCACTTTTTAGAGCACTTTTGTTTTTGCCTTGTTGAGTTGCTTATTGTGATTGTTTCCGACGTTAGTTGCCGAAGGAGACAAAGTACTTGGAGAAGGACTAGAAGACTTGAAGACTCTGATGAACCAGGCAAGCAACCCTTTGACCATGATGAACCATTTTACATCATGATGGCATTTTCGTTGCTTCACTGAGTGCATGATATACCTTGAATGGCTACCTTGCTAGGCTTGCCTCCGTTGCATACTCCATTGATACTTGAATTGTTCATGACTCTACCCTTGCTTAGAGTTGTGTTGGTGGGTTGTAGAAATATGCTATAGTAAATGGCTACGTAAAGTGGGTCAGGGTTACGCATGGAAAGAAACAAGTGTGGGTTGAGATACTTGCAAACAGCCTAGTGGGTGCCACTAATGCCCCTGGGAGATGATGATGAACTAGGTCACTACTTGGTGGAGAGGTAGTGTACCGAGGCTCGATAAAAGTGTTGTTTACAGAGACGGATTAGATTTAAGATTTGTCGACTGTCCCAACCTTACATGCGCAACCACTCTACCCTTGTATGGGAAAGGGCATTATTGATTACCTAGGCCAATACTAGCTTGGAGCCCGCATTACTACTAACGGGGGAGAGTTGGTGCTCTCTCTCGGGATGGGGTCGTGCCAGGTAGGGCGGCCATGACTGTTTTTACAGGGAACCGGATACACCGTTGGGTCCCCTCTTGGATGTTACGATCTCGAGAGAGTCTCGTATGATGTACATCGTGAGGATACGGAACAACGAGTGGACTCTTTGTTAGTGTCGTCTAGGGAATGATAGTGATCGGGTGCTTACCCCGGGTACTTGAGGTACCGCGGGTCGTGGATGACACGGAAGTTCCCCGGATCTTGTGGGTAAAGTGTGCAACCTCTGCAGAGTGTAAAACTATTCGAATGGCTGTGTCCACGGTCAAGGATAGTTGGGTGGTGCTGCTTAGACTACGTCCATATGTTTCTGACAAACAACACGGTTTGGTAAATCTATTGACGTGATTCGTGAGGAAGTCACGATGAGCTTGAGCATGAGTTGTCCATAACTCTCTCTCTCGATGTTGATGTCTGTAACCTCCTGATACTTGTTGCATACGCATTCATATCCTTGATAAATGTTGATCATACTTGCATGAGAAAAACTAGCTTTCCGCAAAAATGCCGAATTAGCAGTAGTGCCTTGCATAATTATTCTGTTATCACTCTTGGGTTGCTTGCGAGTACATTCAAAGTACTCATTGGCTTGCCACTGGTTATTTTATTAGCCAGGCACGAAAGAACATGATATGAAGAAGAATACTTTGGTGACGAACATGCGAGCTAGGACGCTTCCTAGTCAGAATGCCTGTAGGGTTAAGGCAGATGGCATGGGTCCAAGTTGTTATTGAAGATTTCCGTTGCGATGATACACTCAAGACTTGACCATAATGGTCCTACTTGTGTAAAACGGTATGTATGGATGTAAGACTCTTGTTATTCAGCTTCTGTGTGTTCAGTGAGCATTGATCTCTGGGATCACTTTACCCGTGCATTCGGTGATCTCGACTTATGAGTCGGGGTCCCCACGGAGCTGGTATCAGAGCCATCCTGACTGTGGGAAGCCTTAGTTAACATGGTCGTTAGTTAGGGTAAAACTATTTCCAAGACTATTACAAGTTTTCAAAACTATCTATACTTCTCTTCCCTTCTTAGTTTTTCAAAAACTAAGGTATACTTTCCCCATCGATCTCTTCCCTTCAAAACTATTGCAAACGGTCGCTAGCACCCTTAAGCCCCTGACCACGGGATTCCTTGTAATCCTCGTGGATAGCCTAGAAGGAGTACACCTTGCCAAATACTCACCCACCTCTTCTGAACCCAAGATTCGCGACACCACGACAAGACGATGCCAACAGAAGATACGCCTTTGAAGAATGAGGACATGTAAACCCAGAGGATGGTGACACCTTTGAATTTGCTCCAAGATGATGCGACCTTAGCCTATGATGATCAGGGCATAGGAAATGCAAGATCATGATGTACATCGCTAATAGAGCAACCATGTCCTTACCGTTGTTGTATCGACAACCACCGGTGGATGAGAACCCCGCCATTTGGTCCGCCTCATTATAGTTAGCAGGAAAATGGTTCTCTTCATCCCCCGCTCTTGGTGTCGATGTTGTCATCAACGTAATCGATAGGTTGGACCTCTACTATGCCTTGTTAATGTCATTGCATAAATGATTGCTTACCCGAAACCCTTGACGCCTTAAAAGGCAAGAGGGATCGTCATGACTAAGAAGACAATAGAAGACCGAGTCAATGCCAGCTACGAGGAGCCACCTTCACCCCATCACTTCAACAGGCGAGAAGTTGTTGAAGACTCTTCAGGCTCAACCCGGATTGTTTCACCGAACAACTACAAGAGACGTAGCAACACCTGAGGAAAACCCAAAAGACTGCATGAGGCACGAAGTAAAGCGCGACTACTTAGTCCGAGAACCCCTAGGGTAGGATGAGTCGTGTACCCCCTATGCGCAGTCGAACCATGACTGTGTGTTGCTTGTTTTTATTTGTTTGTGTTTTGATATAAGTCGCACTTTTTGCCCTAGGCAACAAGTACGCAACTATATCACCTGCCTTATTTTGTTGTTTGTGTTTGGCCCTTTTCGGCACTTGTTTTTTTCGCACTTGCACTATAGAACCCCCTTTAGGCATTCCACTCCTCTATGCTACTTTTCCCTCTCATCTCTCTCTCCTTAACTGAAGATCGGCAAGACAAGATGCACCAAGGATTCTACTTCGACAACCAACTAGCACTGAAGAACTTTTCTACAGCATCCTCGACCAAGTAAACCACGTAGAGTTATGTTTAACCCCCCAGACTAGAAACCCATTCCTAGACCCTTCGAGACTTCACGAGATACCCCAGCTCGAGTCCTTAACCATGTGCTTAACCCATAGAATTGCAAGAGAACTAGTTAAGCCTCTGTAAACCCTGCATAGCACTCGGTTCATTATGGAACTAGTGGACATAGTGAACGATCACATTATCATCCTAATATAGCACCAGAACTGACGATGCCATAGGGAAGACCAGTTTGAGGATATAGGAATAGAGGACAAATGACTTGATGAGTTTATATAAATGACTTGAGGAATTATATGAGACTATTTGGTGGATTATGAGGCTTTGATGTTGGTAGATGAACTTGGTGGGATCATGAGTATAGATTAGCATAGCTTTCATTACCCCTGAGTAAATTGGATTTAGTAGGATAATGGTGTTCGCAAGCTGGAATTCTTGGAAGTATGAGGATTTGACTTAGCCAGGGGATATTGAAAGGAGATAGTTGATATTACGATAATGACTTGGGGGAAAGTCTAGAAATTATCGTTGGACATGAGATTTGGATTTAAGTAGGTGATTCTTGTTGAATATAGATGTTGAGTATGTCTACATGGTTCGGAGTAAATTGGATTTAGATTGATGATCTCGATCATGATACCATGTTTCTTGGTGGACAATAAACTAGGAGATTGGACTAATTGTCGGAGTTGATTTAGGGATCTATATAAGCTTGACCTTGGAGTTACTTGACCCCGATAATGGGAAATTGGTGGACTGACTATAGTAAATATAACCCTTTTCAAGTATATGAGGATTATAGGACATTAGAAGATCATGTGGTACACCATAAACATTGGATTTGTAGAATTAATGGATTGTGTAGTGGCTGATGGAAGTTAATGGGCTATTGGAGTTGCTCCATAGGAAGGAAACAAGATCTTGGAGTGGTATACGATGTGTTTCCTTAGGATAGAGATGCACTATCTTAGACCTTGGAAGAGTAGGCTGAGCACTTGGATTGTCACGTTCAAGCTTAGTAGCTTGTATGTTCTACCCATGGATTTTTAGGGGTAGACATACATATGAGTTTGGGGATTGTAGACATATATGATTTTGTTAGACCTCCTCTCGAGAGTCATGAGGGTATGAATCACATGAGTGATGATTGGAGTTGACCTATACGAAATAATCCTATCGGTGATATGATGTGATTTGTTTAAAGGACTAGATAGCACAATTGGCATCTTAGAAACCATGCTTAAAGATAAGATGATAAATGTTCACTCGCACCCTAGAATCCTTGAAACCCTTAAGCCCTACCAAGCTACAACATGGTCGGACCATGACCGTGGGTCTTGACTCTAGATCGAGAACACCTTGGACCATACTCAACAGTGACCACCACCAATACCCCCATCCTACTTTATGTACCTCATGAACAAAGTCTTCATGGAGTACTTGGACAAGTTGGTTGTCATCTTTATTTTGGTAACATACTTGTCTACCCGAAGACGGAAGAAGAATCACTAAGCTGGTCAAGGAACATCTGAGGATCGCCATGTCCAGGAGGAAGAACTATACCCACCACCATCGTCAAGAAGTGAACTTTCTCGTCGAAGACCAGGTGTATCTGCGAGCCACTTCTCTTAAAGAGAACCAAGCATTTTCATGACAAGGAAACCCACACCAAGATTCATTGGCCCTCTTCGAGATCACTCCAAGATTTAACAACCCCCTCCAAGATCGTGACAAGACGAAGAGAAGACAGTTACCAGAAGGAGTTACCACCGGAGTCACCCACTGTGCACGACATTTTTTGCCCACACAACACCACTCCGAAAATGCTTCTAACTCCCTATCTAGCCCAATCTCTACCAGAGCATCAATCACCGAACCATTGACCCCCCAGCCCTATCTGACCTAACGCGAGAGACCCCTTAGCAACCTGGATCAAGCAAGGACGTCATACACGAAGCCGCGCCATCGAGTACTTCAAGGATCAATGGAGCACCAAACGGAAGCAGAAGCAGTATGAGGACGTGAAGACTACCCCAAATCCAAGTTTCCGTATTCCTTTCCGCGCCTAGTCTGGGAATCTCGGGGACGAGATTCTTGTAAGGGGGGTAGGTCTGTCACACCCTGATTTTCATGCCACAACACTTAAGCTAATGAATCATGATAAAATGTGGTTTGACAAAAACTTTTGACTGTTTTGGACCTTGCCTTGATTGGATTTTGTGTGTTGTTTGCAAGAGCTCTAAAAACAAAATAAATCCTCCAACTCCTATACTTCATCTCCTTGCTCCAAACTCCTGAACCAATGATCATGCCATGTGTATAGGACATAAAAATAATTTCTTACAAAAATAATTTGGCCAAATAGTATTCTCAAAAATTAGTTTTCCAAAAAACCCCTGAATTGAAGTTTGCACTATAAGTACCTAATTATGGGCAGTAAAAATCTTTCCAAAAATATATTTGACTCCTATTAGATATAGGCACCCAGAAACCAAAAAAATATAATTTTAAAAGTTATTTTCCTATTTTATTTAAAAGCTTTTTCTTAAGTCCAAAAATGGTCTTTAATATGTTAAAATTATTTTAATGCTTCAAAAATATTTGGAAAAAACCTAGAGAAACTCAGTGGACATATATTGTCCATATATATGAGTTTCAACACATGGTCATGTTCAAAATATTGGACAAAACCTCCCAAAAACCATTTCTTCCCATTTCAAGTATTTGAAATATTTATACAAGAAATATTTTCCAATAAATCTAGGAAAATTCTAGCAAGTTACATATGCATAATATGATGACCTTGCAAAATTTCAGCTCAATCCAAACTATTTTGGTTCACCAAAGTGCCCCAAAACCAACTCTGTCCAGATTCAAATTTGAACAACTCTACATTGCCAAGTGTGTCATTTTGATCTGAATTTTTGTGGACATGTTCAAATCCTCAAGTGACGACACTAAACCAAGTGGTGAATCAAGGAGAATAGATTTGCATGACTAAATCTTGGAAAAGACATTTCTGTTGATTTCTAGGGTTTACCAAAGTTACATTGGCCACTTTGACCAAATGAGCTCAAATTTGGTGGAACACCCTAATTATATGTTACATTTCACCCTGTGGAGTCTCATTCCAAATGGAGTTCATTTGCTTACCCAAACAAGCATCAAACACCTTCTGCCACTTTACCAAAATTCCATTATTGACCTCTTCCACTAATCTCCATGGGCTCAACTTTGTACCACAGCTGCTCCTGTCCCTCTTCTACTTCCAGTAACTATGCCTGCATCTGAGGTCAATGATTGAGGGGTGAAACCACCTCATTTACCCCTCTGGACATCCCATTTCCATCTCTCTCTCAACCCCACTCCTCTCCTAGTGGTTCACCAGGGCATCCAAGGCCACCTCCCCTTTGCTTACACTCCCCAGTGCTCCTAGACAAAAGTGGACACGCCCATGGCATACATTTTATGCCATGGCATGCAGAGATCATGCTCTGGAGCATGCTACAGTGCTCTCCCGCACTGTACCTCACCCATGCCAATGGCATAAGACGGCCTTGGGCGGCGGGGTGGTGTCCCCCGAGGTCGCCTCGGCGTCCGAGACACGGCAAGATGTCGGGCCCCTCCTGGACCTCTCTCCTCCCCCCCTCTACAGAGCTCACCGAGCGCGTCCGTGGACGCTGCCCACGGAGCACCGGCGCCTCCTATATATAATCCATCCCCCGAGCTCTCTCTCGCCTCGGTTGGGCCCCTCTCTCTCCCTTGCTACTCCTGGACAGCCTCCCCCTTCCTCTCGTGCCCTCCAGCACCCCCCATGGCCGGAATGCCGCCGCTGGCCTCCGCTCTGATTCGGGCAAGGACGAGGTCCTCCCCATCTCCTCTCCCCTCCAGAAGAACCTCCAAATCCCGGTGACCCATTTCCCCCGTCTCCCAGCTCGCCGGGGCACCGTGCCCCCCTGCACATCACCGCCCGAGTAGCCGTCCGTCGAGGCCAGTGCCGGGAGCGCCCCGGCCATCTCCCACCGACCCTAATGAGCTCCCCCGATGCGCCGCCCTCCGGTGGCCCGTCCGGTGGCCGCAGCTTGGCCGGAGGTGGCCTGTGCTGCCAGGGGCGAGCGTCGGCCTCGCGCGGCCAAGGCGTCCCCTCCCCTCTATCGCGGGAGCGGGAGGAGGAAGATGACCCTGCGGGGCCCCCCACATGTCAGCGAGCCAGCCAGTGGGCCCCGGTGTTTAAGTGGAAACGCACAAGCGGTTTCCGGCCTCCCCGCAGCGAAGACGCGTTCGCTTAATACGCCTTCGGCGTAGGCAGCCAGCGCGCCCGAGCCACTGGGCCGGCCCAGTGTGCAGCGGTGCTATATTACGCTCAGCACGCGCTTTAGGTATAACCTAAATCTTTTTCTTTTCCTTTTTATTTTTTAGTAAATTTCCAAAATCCATAAACAATTCAAATTAACTCCAAACTTGATGATTCAAATTTCTAGTTGTTACTAAAATCATGCCCTATCACATGGTGCTACTTGCACATTTTTCCAGAACACTTCCCTTCACACATATTTAATAAATCATGTTTTCTTATTTCTGTGCTGAAATTTAAAAACTAACAGTGGGCCCATTATTTATCCAAATGCAATGATTCTAATTCCTAGATACTTATAAGTTCAAAACTTAGTTTCTGAACATTTTTCCCAATACTTTACATGCGACATGTAGTATTGGTCCATTTCTCGATATATTGCCAACTTTGCAAATTCATTGGAAAATGATTTGAACTCCAAATCTAGTAAAACCAACTCCTAAATGCTTCTAAAACCATTCCTTGTTAAATGGGTGCCTTTGATCTTTTTTTAAAATAATTTTCCTGTATACTTCTTGCAAATCTATTACTCCCTTGATTCCATCATATTGAAATGTTCAGAGATATCCATTGATCAAATCCGAGTGAAACCACCTTGGTCATTCCTCATATGACCAAGGGTATCCTAGAAAAGTCCAACTCACTTTTTAGAGCACTTTTATTTTTGCCTTGTTGAGTTGCTTATTATGATTGTTTCCGACGTTAGTTGCCGAAGTAGACGGAGTACTTGGAGAAGGACTAGAAGACTTGAAGACTCTGATGAACCAGGCAAGCAACCCTTTGACCATGATGAACCATTTTACATCATGATGGCATTTTCGTTGCTTCACTGAGTGCATGATTTATCTTGAATGGCAACCTTGCTAGGCTTGCCTCCGTTGCATACTCCATTGATACTTGCATTGTTCATGACTCTACCCTTGCTTAGAGTTGTGTTGGTGGGTTGTAGAAATATGCTATAGTAAATGGCTACGTAAAGTGGGTCAGGGTTACGCATGGAAAGAAACAAGTGTGGGTTGAGATACTTGCAAACAGCCTAGTGGGTGCCACTAATGCCCCTGGGAGATGATGATGAACTAGGTCACTACTTGGTGGAGAGGTAGTGTACCGAGGCTCGATAAAAGTGTTGTTTACAGAGACGGATTAGATTTAAGATTTGTCGACTGTCCCAACCTTACATGCGCAACCACTCTACCCTTGTATGGGAAAGGGCATTATTGATTACCTAGGCCGATACTAGCTTGGAGCCCGCATTACTAGTGACGAGGGAGAGTTGGTGCTCTCTCTCGGGACGGGGTCGTGCCAGGTAGGGCGGCCATGACTGTTTTTACAGGGCACCAGATACACCATTGTGTCCCCTCTCGGATGTTACGATCTCGAGAGAGTCTCGTATGATGTACATCGTGAGGATACGGAACAACGAGTGGACTCTTTGTTAGTGTCGTCTAGGGAAAGATAGTGATCGGGTGCTTACCCCGGGTACTTGAGGTACCGCGGACACGGAAGTTCCCCGGATCTTGTGCGTAAAGTGTGCAACCTCTACAGAGTGTAAAACTATTCGAATAGCCGTGTCCACGGTCAAGGACAGTTGGGTGGTGCTGCTTAGACTACGTCCATATGTTTCTGACAAACAACACGGTTTGGTAAATCTATTGACGTGATTCGTGAGGAAGTCACGATGAGCTTGAGCATGAGTTGTCCATAACTCTCTCTCTCGATGTTGATGTCTGTAACCTCCTGATACTTGTTGCAGACGCATTCATATCCTTGATAAATGTTGATCATACTTGCATGAGAAAAACTAGCTTTCCGCAAAAATGCCGAATTAGCAGTAGTGCCTTGCATAATTATTCTATTATCACTCTTGGGTTGCTTGCGTGTACATTCAAAGTACTCATTGGCTTGCCACTGGTTATTTTATTAGCTAGGCATGAAAGAACATGATATGAAGAAGAATACTTTGGTGACGAACATGCGAGCTAGGACGATTCCTAGTCAGAATGCCTGTAGGGTTAAGGCAGATGGCATGGGTCCAAGTTGTTATTGAATATTTCTGCTGCGATGATACACTCAAGACTTGACCATAATGGTCCTACTTGTGTAAAACGGTATGTATGGATGTAAGACTCTTGTTATTCAACTTCTGTGTGTTCAGTGAGCATTGATCTCTAGGATCACTGTGCACGTGCATTCGGTGATCTCGACTTATGAGTCGGGGTCCCCACGAAGCTGGTATCAGAGCCATCCTGACTGTAGGAAGCCTTAGTTAACATGGTCGTTAGTTAGGGTAAAACTATTTCCAAGACTATTACAAGTTTTCAGAACTATCTATACTTCTCTTCCGTTCTCAGTTTTTCAAAAACTAAGGTATACTTTCCCCATCGATCTCTTGACTTCAAAACTATTGCAAACGGTCGCTAGCACCCTCAAGCCCCTGACCACAGGATTCCTTGTAATCCTCGTGGATAGCCTAGAAGGAGTACACCTTGCCAAATACTCACCCACCTCTTCCGAACCCAAGATTCGCGACACCACAACAAGACGATGCCAACAGAAGATACGCCTTTGAAGAATGAGGACATGAAGACCCAGAGGATGGTGACACCTTTGAATTTGCTCCAAGATGATGCGACCTTAGCCTATGATGATCAGGGCATAGGAAATGCAAGATCATGTTGTACATCGCTAATAGAGCAACCATGTCCTTACCGTTGTTGTATCGACAACCACCGGTGGATGAGAACCTCGCCATTTGGTCTCCCTCATTATAGTGAGCAGGAAAACGGTTCTCTTCATCCCCCGCTCTTGGTGTCGATGTTGTCATCAACGTAATCGATAGGTTGGACCTCTACTGTGCCTTGTTAATGTCATTGCATAAATGATTGCTTACCCAAAACCCTTGACGCCTTAACAGGCAAGAGGGATCGTCATGATTAAGAAGACAATAGAAGACCGAGTCAATGCCAGCTACGAGGAGCCACCTTCACCCCATCACTTCAACAAGCGAGAAGTTGTTGAAGACTCTTCAGGATCAACCCGGATTGTTGTTGGAAATATGCCCTAGAGGGAATAATAAAAGCATTATTATTATATTTCCTTGTTCATGATAATTGTCTATTGTTCATGCTATAATTGTGTTATCCGGAAATCGTAATACATGTGTGAATACATAGACCACAACCTGTCCCTAGTAAGCCTCTAGTTGACTAGCTCGTTGATCAACAGATAGTCATGGTTTCCTGACTATGGGCATTAGATGTCATTGATAACAAGATCACATCATTAGGAGAATGATGTGATGGACAAGACCCAATCCTAATCCTAGCACAAGATCGTGTAGTTCGTTTGCTAAAGCTTTTCCAATGTTAAGTATCATTTCCTTTGACCATGAGATCGTGTAACTCCCGGATACCGTAGGAGTGCTTTGGGTGTGCCAAACGTCACAACGTAACTGGGTGACTATAAAGGTATATTACAGGCATCCCCGAAAGCATCTGTTGGTTGACACGGATCGAGACTGGGATTTGTCACTCTGTACGACAGAGAGGTATATCTGGGCCCACTCGGTAATGCATCATCATAATGAGCTCAATGTGACAAAGTGGTTGGTCACGGGATCATGCATTACAGTACGAGTAAAATTTACTTGCCGGTAACGAGATTGAACAAGGTATTGGGATACCGACGATTGAATCTCGGGCAAGTAACGTACCGATTGACAAAGGGAATTGCATACGGGATTACTTGAATCCTCGACATCGTGGTTCATCTGATGAGATCATCATGGAGCATGTGGGAGCCAACATGGGTATCCAGATCCCGCTGTTGGTTATTGACCGGAGAGTCATCTCGGTCATGTCTGCATGTCTCTCGAACCCGTAGGGTCTACACACTTAAGGTTCGGTGACGCTAGGGTTGTATAGATATGAGTATACAGTAATCCGAAAGTTGTTCGGAGTCCGGGATGAGATCCTGGACGTCACGAGGAGCTCCGGAATGGTCCGAGGTGAAGAATTATATATAGGAAGTGCAGTTTCGGCCATCGGGAAGGATCCAGGGTCACCGGTATTGTACCAGGACCACCGGATGGGTCTCGGGGGTCCACCAGGTGGGGCCACCCATCCCGGAGGGCCCCATGGGCTGAAGTGGGGAGGGGAACCAGCCCCTGGTGGGCTGGTTCGCCCCCCTTGGACCCCCCTGCGCCTAGGGTTGGAAACCCTAGGGTGGGGGGGCGCCTCCACTTGCCTTGGGGGGCAAGCCTCCCCTTGGCCGCCGCCCCCCTAGGAGATCCCATCTCCTAGGGCCGGCGCCCCCCTATGGGGCCTATATAAAGGGGGGAGGGAGGGCAGCCGCACCCCAAGTCTTGGCGCCTCCCTCTCCCCTACTACACCTCTTCCTCTCGCAGAAGCTCGGCGAAGCCCTGCTGCAATCACTGTTGCATCCACCACCACGCCGTCGTGCTGCTGGATCTTCATCAACCTCTCCTTCCCCCTTGCTAGATCAAGAAGGAGGAGACGTCTTCCGCTCCGTACATGTGTTGAACGCGGAGGTGCCGTCCGTTTGGCACTTGGTCATCGGTGATTTTGATCACGACGAGTACGACTCCATCATCCCAGTTCTCTTGAACGCTTCCGCTCGCGATCTACAAGGGTATGTAGATGCACTCTCCTCTCGTTGCTAGTTGACTCCATAGATTGATCTTGGTGGATCGTAGGGAATTTTTTTTGTTTTCTGCAACGTTCTCCAATAGTGGCATCATGAGCTAGGTCTATGCGTAGTTCTCTTTGCACAAGTGGAACACAAATTTGTTGTGGGCGTAGATGTTGCCAACTTTCTTGCCGCTACTAGTCTTATTTTGCTTTAGTGGTATTGTGGGATGAAGCGGCCCGGACCGACCTTACATGTACGCTTACGTGAGACAGGTTCCACCGACTGACAGGCACTAGTTGCATAAGGTGGCTAGCGGGTGTCTGTCTCTCCCACTTTAGTTGGAGCGGATTCGATGAAAAGGGTCCTTATGAAGGGTAAATAGAAGTTGGCAAATCACGTTGTGGCTTTTACGTAGGTAAGAAAACGTTCTTGCTAGAACCCTATTGCAGCCACGTAAAACATGCAACAACAATTAGAGGACGTCTAACTTGTTTTTGCAGCAAGTGCTTTGTGATGTGATATGGCCAAAAGTTGTGATGAATGATATATGTGATGTATGAGATGATCATGTTATTGTAATAGGAATCACGACTTGCATGTCGATGAGTATGACAACCGGCAGGAGCCATAGGAGTTGTCTTAATTTATTTATGACCTGCGTGTCAACATAAACGTCATGTAATTACTTTAATTTATTGCTAAAGCGTTAGCCATAGTAGTAGAAGTAATAGTTGACGTGACAACTTCATGAAGACACGATGATGGAGATCATGGTGTCATGCCGGTGACGAAGATGATCATGGCGCCCCAAAGATGGAGATCAAAGGAGCAATATGATATTGGCCATATCATGTCACTATTTGATTGCATGTGATGTTTATCATGTTTTGTTTCTTATTTGCTTAGTACGACGGTAGTAAATAAGATGATCCCTCATAATAATTTCAAGAAGGTGTTCCCCCTAACTGTGCACCGTTGCTAAAGTTCGTTGTCTCGAAGCACCACGTGACGATCGGGTGTGATAGATTCTAACGTTCACATACAACGGGTGTAAGCCAGATTTACACATGCAAAACACTTAGGTTAACTTGAGGAGCCTAGCATGTACAGACATGGCCTCGGAACACGGAAGACCGAAAGGTCGAACATGAGTCGTATAGAAGATACGATCAACATGGAGATGTTCACCGATGATGACTAGTCCGTCTCACGTGATGATCGGACACGATCTAGTCAAGTTGGATCATGTATCACTTAGATGACGAGAGGGATGTCTAATCTGAGTGGGAGTTCATTATATAATTTGATTAGATGAACTTAATTATCATGAACTTAGTCTAAATAAACTTTGCAATATGTCTTGTAGATCAAATGGCCCACGCTAATGTCAACCTCAACTTCAACGCGTTCCTAGAGAAAACCAAGCTGAAAGATGATGGCAGCAACTATACGGACTGGGTCCGAAACCTGAGGATCATCCTCATAGCTGCCAGGAAACAATATGTCCTAGAAGCACCGCTAGGTGAAGCACCCATCCCAGAGAACCAAGACGTTATGAACGCTTGGCAGCAGCGTGCTGATGATTACTCCCTCGTTCAGTGCGGCATGCTTTACAGCTTAAAACCGGGGCTACAAAAGTGTTTTGAGCAACACGGAGCATATGAGATGTTCGAAGAGCTGAAAATGGTTTTCCAAGCTCATGCCCGCGTTGAGAGATATGAAGTCTCCGACAAGTTCTACAGTTGTAAAATGGAGGAATATAGTTCTGTCAGTGAGCACATACTCAAAATGTCTAGGTTGCACAACCGCTTGTCCCAGCTGGACATTAACCTCCCGGACGAGGCGGTCATTGACAGAATCCTTCAGTCGCTCCCACCTAGCTACAAGAGCTTTGTGATGAAATACAATATGCAGGGGATGGAAAAGACCATTCCTGAGGTGTATTCAATGCTGAAATCAGCAGTGGTAGATATCAAAAAGGAACATCAAGTGTTGATGGTCAATAAAACCACTAAGTTCAAGAAAGGCAAGGGTAAGAAGAACTTCAACAAGGACGGTAAGGAAGTTGCCGCGCCCGGTAAGCCAGTTACCGGGAAGAAGTCGAAGAATGGACCCAAGTCTGAAACTGAGTGCTTTTATTGCAAGGGAAAGGGACACTCGGAGCAGAACTGCCCCAAATACTTAGCAGGTAAGAAGGCCGGCAACACTAAAGGTATATGTGATATACATGTAATTGATGTGTACATTACCAGTACTCGTAGTAGCTCCTGGGTATTTGATACCGGTGCGGTTGCTCATATTTGTAACTCAAAACAGGAGCTGCGGAATAAACGGAGACTGGCGAAGGACGAGGTGACGATGCGCGCTGGGAATGATTCCAAGGTTGATGTGATCGCCGTCGGCACGCTACCTCTACATTTACCTACGGGATTAGTTTTAAACCTCAATAATTGTTATTTAGTGCCAGCTTTGAGCATGAACATTGTATCTGGATCTCGCTTAATGCGAGATGGCTACTCATTTAAATCCGAGAATAATGGTTGTTCTATTTATATGAGAGATATGTTTTATGGTTATGCCCCGCTGGTGAATGGTTTATTCTTGATGAATCTCGAACGTAATGTTACACATATTCATAGTGTGAATACCAAAAGATGTAAGGTTGATAATGATAGTCCCACATACTTGTGGCACTGCCACCTTGGTCACATAGGTGTCAAACGCATGAAGAAGCTCCATACAGATGGACTTTTGGAGTCTCTTGATTTTGAATCATTTGACACATGCGAACCATGCCTCATGGGGAAGATGACCAAGACTCCGTTCTCCGGAACAATGGAGCGAGCAACCAACTTGTTGGAAATCATACATACTAATGTGTGCGGTCCAATGAGTGTTGAGGCTCGCGGTGGCTATCATTATGTTCTCACTCTCACTGATGACTTGAGTAGATATGGGTATGTCTACTTAATGAAACACAAGTCTGAGACCTTTGAAAAGTTCAAGGAATTTCAGAGTGAGGTTGAGAATCAACGTGATAGAAAAATCAAGTTCTTATGATCAGATCGTGGGGGAGAATATTTAAGTCACGAATTTGGTACGCACTTAAGGAAATGTGGAATCGTTTCACAACTCACGCCGCCTGGAACACCTCAGCGTAACAATGTGTCCGAACGTCGTAATCGCACTCTATTGGATATGGTGCGATCTATGATGTCACTCACTGATTTACCGCTATCATTTTGGGGATACGCTCTAGAGACAGCTACATTCACTTTAAATAGGGCACCGTCTAAATCCGTTGAGACGACACCGTATGAATTATGGTTTGGAAAGAAACCTAAGCAGTCGTTTCTAAAAGTTTGGGGATGCGATGCTTATGTCAAGAAACTACAACCTGAACAGCTCAAACCCAAGTCAGAAAAATGCATCTTCATAGGATACCCTAAGGAAACCATTGGGTATACCTTCTACCTCAGATCCAAAGGCAAGATCTTTGTTGCCAAGAACATGTCCTTTCTAGAGAAAGAGTTTCTCTCGAAAGAAGTAAGTGGGAGGAAAGTGGAACTTGATGAAGTATTACCTCTTGAACCGGAAAGTAGCGCAGCTCAAGAAAATGTTTCTGTGGTGCCTCCACCGATTAGAGAGGAGGTTGATGATAATGATCATGAAACTTCAGATCAAGTTACCACTGAACTTCGTAGGTCCACAAGGACACGTTCCGCACCAGAGTGGTACGGCAACCCTGTCCTGGAGATCATGTTGTTAGACAACGGTGAACCTTCGAACTATGAAGAAGCAATGGCGGGCCCAGATTCCAACAAATGGCTTGAAGCCATGCAATCCGAGATAGGATCCATGTATGAAAACAAAGTATGGACTTTGACAGACTTGCCCGATGATCGGCGAGCGATAGAGAATAAATGGATCTTTAAGAAGAAGACAGACGCGGATGGTAATGTTACCATCTATAAGGCTTGACTTGTCGCTAAGGGTTATCGACAAGTTCAAGGGGTTGACTACGATGAGACCTTCTCACCTGTAGCGAAGCTGAAGTCCGTCCGAATCTTGTTAGCAATTGCCGCATACTATGATTATGAGATATGGCAAATGGACGTCAAAACGGCATTCCTCAACGGCTTTCTTAAGGAAGAATTGTATATGATGCAGCCGGAAGGTTTTGTCGATCCTCAGAATGCTAACAAGGTATGCAAGCTCCAGCGCTCCATTTATGGGCTGGTGTAAGCATCTCGGAGTTGGAACATTCGCTTTGATGAAATGATCAAAGCGTTTGGGTTTATGCAGACTTATGGAGAAGCCTGCGTTTACAAGAAAGTGAGTGGGAGCTCTGTAGCATTTCTCATATTATATGTGGATACTTTTGATGGAAAATGATATAGAACTTTTGGACAGCATTAAGGCCTACTTGAATAAGTGTTTTTCAATGAAGGACCTTGGAGAAGCTTCTTATATATTAGGCATCAAGATCTATATAGATAGATCAAGACACCTCATAGGTCTTTCACAAAGCACATACCTTGAAAAGATATTGAAGAAGTTCAAAATGGATCAGTCCAAGATGGGGTTCTTGCCTATGTTGCAAGGTGTGAAATTGAGCTCAGCTCAATGTCCGACCACGGCAGAAGATAGAGAAAAGATGAGTGTCGTCCCCTATGCCTTAGCCATAGGGTCTATCATGTACGCCATGCTGTGTACCAGACCTGATGTAAACCTTGCCGTGAGTTTGGTAGGAAGGTACCAAAGTAATCCCGGCATGGAACACTGGACAGCGGTCAAGAATGTCCTGAAGTACCTGAAAAGGACTAAGGACATGTTTCTCGTATATGGAGGTGATGAAGAGCTCGTCATAAAGGGTTACGTCGACGCTAGCTTCGACACAGATCTGGATGACTCCAAGTCACAAACCGGATACGTGTTTATTTTGAATGGTGGGGCAGTAAGCTGGTGCAGTTGCAAGCAAAGCGTCGTGGCGGGATCTACATGTGAAGCGGAGTACATGGCAGCCTCGGAGGCAGCGCATGAAGCAATATGGATGAATGAGTTCATCTCCGGCCTAGGAGTCATACCAATGCGTGGGGGCCAATCACTCTCTTCTGTGACAACACTGGAGCTATTGCTCTAGCCAAGGAGCCCAGGTTTCACAAGAAGACTAGACACATCAAGCGTCGCTTCAACTCCATTCGTGAAAATGTTCAAGATGGAGACATAGATATTTGTAAAGTGCACACAGATCTGAATGTCGCAGATCCGTTGACTAAACCTCTTCCGCGAGCATAACATGATCAACACCAGAACTCTATGGGTGTTCGATTCATCACAATGTAACTACATTATTGACTCTAGTGCAAGTGGGAGACTGTTGGAAATATGCCCTAGAGGCAATAATAAAAGGATTATTATTATATTTCCTTGTTCATGATAATTGTCTATTGTTCATGCTATAATTGTGTTATCCAAAAATCGTAATACATGTGTGAATACATAGACCACAACATGTCCCTAGTAAGCCTCTAGTTGACTAGCTCGTTGATCAACAGATAGTCATGGTTTCCTGACTATGGGCATTAGATGTCATTGATAACGAGATCACATCATTAGGAGAATGATGTGATGGACAAGACCCAATCCTAAGCCTAGCACAAGATCGTGTAGTTCGTTTGCTAAAGCTTTTCCAATGTTAAGTATCATTTCCTTAGACCATGAGATCATGTAACTGTTGGAAATATGCCCTAGAGGCAATAATAAAAGCATTATTATTATATTTCCTTGTTCATGATAATTGTCTTTTATTCATGCTATAATTGTGTTATCCGGAAATCGTAATACATGTGTGAATACGTAGACACCAATATGTCCCTAGGAAGCCTCTAGTTGACTAGCTCGTTGATCAACTGATAGTCATGGTTTCCTGACTATGGACATTGGATGTCATTGATAACGAGATCACATCATTAGGAGAATGATGTGATGGACAAGACCCAATCCTAAGCATAAGCACAAGATCGTATAATTCGTTTGCTAGAGCTTTTCCAATGTCAAGTATCTTTTCCTTAGACCATGAGATCGTGTAACTCCCGGATACCATAGGAGTGCTTTGGGTGTGCCAAACGTCACAACGTAACTGGGTGACTATAAAGGTATACTACGGGTATCTCCGAAAGTGTCTGTTGGGTTGACACGGATCGAGACTGGGATTTGTCACTTCGTATGACGGAGAGGTATCACCGGGCCCACTCGGTAATGCATCATCAGAATGAGCTCAATGTAATCAAAGTGTTTGATCACGGGATCATGCATTACGGTACGAGTAAAGTGACTTGCCGGTAACGAGATTGAACGAGGTATTGGGATACCGACGATCGAATCTCGGGCAAGTAAAATACCGATTGACAAAGGGAATTGCATACGGGATTGATTGAATCCTCGACATCGTGGTTCATCCGATGAGATCATCGAGGAGTATGTGGGAGCCAACATGGGTATCCACATCCCGCTGTTGGTTATTGGCCAGAGAGGTGTCTCGGTCATGTCTGCATGTCTCCCGAACCCGTAGGGTCTACACACTTAAGGTTCGATGACGCTAGGGTTGTAGAGATATGAGTATGCAGTAATCCGAAAGTTGTTCGGAGTCTCGGATGAGATCCCGGACATCACGAGGAGTTCCGGAATGGTCCGGAGGTGAAGAATTATATATAGGAAGTGTAGTTTCGGCCATCGGGAGTGATTCGGGGGTCACCGGTATTGTACCGGGACCACCAGATGGGTCCCGGGGGTCCACCGGGTGGGGCCACCTATCCCGGAGGGCCCCATGTGCTGAAGTGGGAGGGGGAACCAGCCCTTAGTGGGCTGGTGCGCCCCCCTAGGCCCACCCCCTACGCCTAGGGTTGGAACCCTAGGGTGGGGGGGCGCCCCACTTGCCTTGGGGGGCACTCCACCCCCTTGGCTGCCGCCCCCCTGGGAGATTGGATCTCCAAGGCCGGCGCCCCCCAGGGGGCCTATATAAAGGGGGAGGGAGGGGCAGCCACACTGTTGACACCTGGCGCCTCCCTCTCCCCTGTCACACCTCTCCCTCTCGCGCAGACGCTCGGCGAAGCCCTGCTGCAGGTGACAACTACATCCACCACCACGCCGTCGTGCTGCTGGATCTCCATCAACCTCTCCTTCCCCCTTGCTGGATCAAGAAGGAGGAGACGTCATCCGCTCCGTACGTGTGTTGAACACGGAGGTGCCGTCCGTTCGGCGCTTGGTCATCGGTGATTCGGATCACGACGAGTACGACTCCATCATCCACGTTCTAGTGAACGCTTCCGCTCGCGATCTACAAAGGTATGTAGATGCATCCGATCACTCATTGCTAGATGAACTCATAGATGGATCTTGGTGAAACCGTAGGAAATTTTTTGTTTTCTGCAACGTTCCCCAACAGTAACTCCTGGATGCCGTAGGAGTGCTTTGGGTGTGCCAAACGTCACAACGTAACTGGGTGACTATAAAGGTATATTACAGGCATCCCCGAAAGCATCTGTTGGGTTGACACAGATCGAGACTGGGATTTGTCACTCCGTATGACGGAGAGGTATCTCTGGGCCCACTCGGTAATGCATCATCATAATGAGCTCAATGTGACCAAGTGGTTGGTCACGGGATCATGCATTACAGTACGAGTAAAAGTGACTTGCCTGTAACGAGATTGAACGAGGTATTGGGCTACCGACGATCGAATCTCGGGCAAGTAACGCACCAATTAACAAAGGGAATTGTATACGGATTACTTGAATCCTCGACATCGTGGTTCATCCGATGAGATCATCGAGGAGCATGTGGGAGCCAACATGGGTATCCAGATCCCGCTGAGGAAAACCCAAAAGACTGCATGAGGCACGAAGTAAAGCACGACTACTTAGTCCGAGAACCCCTAGGGTAGGATGAGTCGTGTACCCCCTATGCGCAGTCGAGTCCATATGATGGTTCAAATAGAACCATGACTGTGTGTTGCTTGTTTTTATTTGTTTGTGTTTTGATATAAGTCGCACTTTTTGCCCTAGGCAACAAGTACGCAACTATATCACCTGCCTTATTTTGTTGTTTGTGTTTGGCCCTTTTCGGCACTTGTTTTTTTCGCACTTGCACTATAGAATCCCCTTTAGGCATTCCACTCCTCTATGCTACTTTTCCCTCTCATCTCTCTCTCCTTAACTGAAGATCGGCAAGACAAGATGCAACAAGGATTCTACTTCGACAACCAACTAGCACTGAAGAACTTTTCTACAGCATCCTCGACCAAGTAAACCACGTAGAGTTATGTTTAACCCCCCAGACTAGAAACCCATTCCTAGACCCTTCGAGACTTCACGAGATACCCCAGCTCGAGTCCTTAACCATGTGCTTAACCCATAGAATTGCAAGAGAACTAGTTAAACCTCTGTAAACCCTGCATAGCACTCGGTTCATTATGGAACTAGTGGACATAGTGAACGAGCACATTATCATCCTAATATAGCACTAGAACTGACGATGCCATAGGGAACACCAGTTTGAGGATATAGGAATAGAGGACAAATGACTTGATGAGTTTATATAAATGACTTGAGGAATTATATGAGACTATTTGGTGGATTATGAGGCTTTGATGTTGGTAGATGAACTTGGTGGGATCATGAGTATAGATTAGCATAGCTTTCATTACCCCTGAGTAAATTGGATTTAGTAGGATAATGGTGTTCGCAAGCTGGAATTCTTGGAAGTATGAGGATTTGACTTAGCCAGGGGATATTGAAAGGAGATAGTTGATATTACGATAATGACTTGGGGGAAAGTGTAGAAATTCTCGTTGGACATGAGATTTGGATTTAAGTAGGTGATTCTAGTTGAATATAGATGTTGAGTATGTCTACATGGTTCGGAGTAAATTGGATTTAGACTGATGATCTCGATCATGATACCATGTTTCTCGGTGGACGATAAACTAGGAGATTAGACTAAATGTAGGAGTTGATTTAGGGATCTATATAAGCTTGACCTTGGAGTTACTTGACCCCGATAATGGGAAATTGGTGGACTGACTATAGTAAAGATAACCCTTTTCAAGTATATGAGGATTATAGGACATTAGAAGATCATTTGGTACACCATAAACATTAGATTTGTAGAATTAATGGATTGTGTAGTGGTTGATGGAAGTTAATGGGCTGTTGGAGTTGATCCATAGGAAGGAAACAAGATCTTGGAGTGGTATACGACGTGTTTCCTTAGGATAGAGATGCACTATCTTAGACCTTGGAAGAGTAGGCTGAGCACTTGGATTGTCACGTTCAAGCTTAGTAGCTTGTATGTTCTACCCATGGATTTTTAGGGGTAGACATACATATGAGTTTGGGGATTGTAGACATATATGATTTTGTTAGACCTCCTCTCGAGAGTCATGAGGGTATGAATCACATGAGTGATGATTGGAGTTGACCTATACGAAATGATGATATCGGTGATATGATGTGATTTGTTTAAAGGACTAGATAGCACAATTGGCATCTTAGAAACCGCGCTTAAAGATAAGATGATAAATGTTCACTCGCACCCTAGAATCCTTGAAACCCTTAAGCCCTACCAAGCTACAACATGGTCGGACCATACTCAACCGTGACCACCACCAATACCCCCATCCTACTTTATGTACCTCATGAACAAAGTCTTCATGGAGTACTTGGACAAGTTGGTTGTCATCTTTATTTTGGTAACATACTTGTGTACCCGAAGACGGAAGAAGAATCACTGAGCTGGTCAAGGAACATCTGAGGATCGCCATGTCCAGGAGGAAGAACTACATCCACCACCATCGTCAAGAAGTGAACTTTCTCGTCGAAGACCAGGTGTATCTGCGAGCAACTTCTCTTAAAGAGAACCAAGCATTTTCATGACAAGGAAACCCACACTAAGATTCATTGGCCCTCTTCGAGATCACTCCAAGATTTAACAACCCCCTCCGAGATCGCCACAAGATGAAGAGAAGATAGTTACCAGAAGGAGTTACCACCGGAGTCACCCACTGTGCACGACATTTTTTTCCCACACAACACCACTCCGAAAATGCTTCTAACTCCCTATCTAGCCCGATCTCTACCGGGGCATCAATCACCGAACCATTGACCCCCTAGCCCTACCTGACCTAACGCGAGAGACCCCTTAGCAACCTGGATCAAGCAAGGACGTCATACACGAAGCCGCGCCATCGAGTACTTCAAGGATCAATGGAGCACCAAACGGAAGCAGAAGCAGTATGAGGACGTGAAGACTACCCCAAATCCAAGTTTCCGTATTCCTTTCCGCGCCTAGTCTGGGAATCTCGGGGACGAGATTCTTGTAACGGGGTAGGTCTGTCACACCCTGATTTTCATGCCACAACACTTAAGCTAATGAATCATGATAAAATGTGGTTTGACAAAAACTTTTGAGTGTTTTGGACCTTGCCTTGATTGGATTTTGTGTGTTGTTTGCAAGAGCTCTAAAAACAAAATAAATCCTCCAACTCCTATACTTCATCTCCTTGATCCAAACTCTTGAATCAATGATCATGCCATGTGTATAGGACATAAAAATAATTTCTTACAAAAATAATTTGCCCAAATAGTATTTTCAAAAATTAGTTTTCCAAAAAACCCCTGAATTGAGGTTTGCACTGCAAGTACCTAATTATGGGTAGTAAAATTCTTTCCAAAAATATATTTGACTCCTACTAGATATAGGACACCCAGAAACCACAAAAATATAATTTTAAAAGTTATTTCCCTATTTTATTTAAAAGCTTTTTCTTAAGTCCAGAAATGGTCTTTAATAGGTTAAAATTATTTTAATGCTTTAAAAATATTTGCAAAAAACCTAGAGAAACTCGGTGGACATATATTGTCCATATATATGAGTTTCAACACATGGTCATGTTCAAAATATTGGACAAAACCTCCCAAAACCATTTCTTCCCATTTCAAGTATTTGAAATATTTATACAAGAAATATTTTCCAATAAATCCAGGAAAATTCTAGCAAGTCCAATATGCATAATATGATGACCTTGCAAAGTTTCAGCTCAATCCAAACTATTTTGGTTCACCAAAGTGCCCCAAAACAAACTTTGTCCAGATTCAAATTTGAACAACTCTACATTGCCAGGTGTGTCATTTTGATCTGAATTTTTGTGGACATGTTCAAATCCTCAAGTGATGACACTACACAAAGTGGTGAATCAAGGAGAATAGATTTGCATGACTAAATCTTGGAAAAGACATTTCTGTTGATTTCTAGGGTTTACCAAAGTTACTTGGCCACTTCGACCAAATGAGCTCAAATTTGGTGGAACACCCTAATTACATGTTACATTTCACCCTGTGGAGTGTCATTCCAAATGGAGTTCATTTGCTTACCCAAACAAGCATCAAACACCTTCTGCCACTTTACCAAAATTCCATTTTTGACCTCTTCCACTAATCTCCATGGGCTCAACTTTGTACCACAGCTGCTCCTGGCCCTCTTCTACTTCCAGTTACTATGGCTGCATCTCAGGTCAATGATTGAGGGGTGAAACCACCTCATTTAACCCTCTAGACAGCCCATTTCCATCTCTCTCTCAACCCCACTCCTCTCCTAGTGGTTCACCAGGGCATCCAAGGCCACCTCCCCTTTATTTACACTCCCCCAGTGCTCCTAGACAAAATTGGACACGCCCATGGCATATATTTTATGACATGGCGTGCAGAGCTCGTGCTCTGGAGCATGCTACAGTGCTCTCCCGCACTGTAGCTCACCCATGCCAATGGCATAAGACGGCCTTGGGCGGCGGGGTGGTGTCCCCCGAGGTCGCCTCGGCGTCCGAGACACGGCAAGATGTCGGGCCCCTCCTGGACCTCTCTCCTCCCCCCTCTGCAGAGCTCACCGAGCGCGTCCGTGGACGCTGCCCACGGAGGACCGGCGGTTCCTCCATATAATCCATCCCCCGAGCTCTCTCTCGCCTCGGTTGGACCCCTGTCTCTCCCTTGCACCTCCTGGACAGCCTCCCCCTCCCTCTCATGCCCTCCAGCACCCCCATGGCCGGAATGCCGCCGCCGGTCTCCGCCCCGATTCGGGCAAGGACGAGGTCCTCCCCACCTCCTCTCCCCTCCAGAAGAACCGCCAAATCCCGGTGACCCATTTCCCCCCATCTCTGAGTCCGCTGGGGCACCGTGCCCCCCTGCACATCACCGCCCGAGTAGCCGTCTGCCGAGGCCAGTGCCGGGCGCGCCCCGGCCATCTCCCGCCAACCCTGATGAGCTCCCCCGATGCGCCACCCTCCGGTGGCCGCAGCTTGGCCGGAGGTGGCCTGTGCTGCCCGGGGCGAGCGTAGGCCTCGCGCGGCCAAGGCGTCCCCTCCCCTCTGTCGCAGGAGCGGGAGGAGGAAGATGACCCTGCAGGGCCCCCCACATGTCAGCGAGCCAGCCAGTGGGCCCCGACGTTTAAGTGGAAACGCACAAGCGGTTTCCGGCCTCCCCGCAGCGAAGACGCGTTCGCTTAACACGCCTTCGGCGTAGGCAGCCAGCGCGCCCGAGCCATTGCGCCGGCCCAGTGTGCAGCGGTGCTATATTACGCTCAGCACGCGCTTTAGGTATAACCTAAATCTTTTTCTTTTCCTTTTTCTTTTTCAGTAAATTTCCAAAATCCATAAACAATTCAAATGAACTCCAAACTTGATGATTCAAATTTCTAGTAGTTACTAAAATCATGTCCTATCACATGGTGCTACTTGCACATTTTTCCAAAACACTTCCCTTCACACATATTTAATAAATCCTGTTTTCTTATTTCCGTGTTGAACTTTAAAATATAACAGTCGGCCCATTATTTATCCAAATGCAATGATTCTAATTCCTAGATACTTATAAGTTCAAAACTTAGTTTCTGAACATTTTTCCCAATACTTTACATGCGACATGTAGTATTGGTCCATTTCTCGATATATTGCCAACTTTGCAAATTCATTGGAAAATGATTTGAACTCCAAATCTAGTAAAACCAACTCCTAAATGCTTCTAAAACCATTCCTTGTTAAATGGGTGCCTTTGATCTTTTTTTAAAATAATTTTCCTGTATACTTCTTGCAAATCTATTACTCCCTTGATTCCATCATATTGAAATGTTCAGAGATATCCATTGATCAAATCCGAGTGAAACCACCTTGGTCATTCCTCATATGACCAAGGGTATCCTAGAAAAGTCCAACTCACTTTTTAGAGCACTTTTATTTTTGCCTTGTTGAGTTGCTTATTATGATTGTTTCCGACGTTAGTTGCCGAAGTAGACGGAGTACTTGGAGAAGGACTAGAAGACTTGAAGACTCTGATGAACCAGGCAAGCAACCCTTTGACCATGATGAACCATTTTACATCATGATGGCATTTTCGTTGCTTCACTGAGTGCATGATTTATCTTGAATGGCAACCTTGCTAGGCTTGCCTCCGTTGCATACTCCATTGATACTTGCATTGTTCATGACTCTACCCTTGCTTAGAGTTGTGTTGGTGGGTTGTAGAAATATGCTATAGTAAATGGCTACGTAAAGTGGGTCAGGGTTACGCATGGAAAGAAACAAGTGTGGGTTGAGATACTTGCAAACAGCCTAGTGGGTGCCACTAATGCCCCTGGGAGATGATGATGAACTAGGTCACTACTTGGTGGAGAGGTAGTGTACCGAGGCTCGATAAAAGTGTTGTTTACAGAGACGGATTAGATTTAAGATTTGTCGACTGTCCCAACCTTACATGCGCAACCACTCTACCCTTGTATGGGAAAGGGCATTATTGATTACCTAGGCCGATACTAGCTTGGAGCCCGCATTACTACTAACGAGGGAGAGTTGGTGCTCTCTCTCGGGATGGGGTCGTGCCAGGTAGGGCGGCCATGACTGTTTTTACAGGGCACCGGATACACCGTTGTGTCCCCTCTCGGATGTTACGATCTCGAGAGAGTCTCGTATGATGTACATCGTGAGGATACAGAACAACGAGTGGACTCTTTGTTAGTGTCGTCTAGGGAAAGATAGTGATCGGGTGCTTACCCCGGGTACTTGAGGTACCGCGGGTCGTGGATGACACGGAAGTTCCCCGGATCTTGTGGGTAAAGTGTGCAACCTCTGCAGAGTGTAGAACTATTCGAATAGCCGTGTCCACGGTCAAGGACAGTTGGGTGGTGCTGCTTAGACTACGTCCATATGTTTCTGGCAAACAACACGGTTTGGTAAATCTATTGATGTGATTCATGAGGAAGTCACGATGAGCTTGAGCATGAGTTGTCCATAACTCTCTCTCGATGTTGATGTCTGTAACCTCCCGATACTTGTTGCAGACGCATTCATATCCTTGATAAATGTTGATCATACTTGCATGAGAAAAACGAGCTTTCCGCAAAAATGCCGAATTAGCAGTAGTGCCTTGCATAATTATTCTGTTATCACTCTTGGGTTGCTTGCGAGTACATTCAAAGTACTCATTGGCTTACCACTTGTTATTTTATTGGCCAGGCATGAAAGAACATGATATGAAGAAGAATACTTTGGTGACGAACATGCGAGCTAGGACGCTTCCCAGTCAGAATGCCTATAGGGTTAAGGCAGATGGCATGGGTCCAAGTTGTTATTGGAGATTTCCGCTGCGATGATACACTCAAGACTTGACCATAATGGTCCTACTTGTGTAAAACAGTATGTATGGATGTAAGACTCTTGTTATTCAGCTTCTGTGTGTTTAGTGAGCATTGATCTCTGGGATCACTGTACACGTGCATTCAGTGATTTTGACTTATGAGTCGGGGTCCCCACAGAGCTGGTATCAGAGCCATCCTGACTGTAGGAAGCCTTAGTTAGCATAGTCGTTAGTTAGGCTAAAACTATTTCCAAGACTATTACAAGTTTTCAAAACTATCTATACTTCTCTTCCTTTCTCAGTTTTTCAAAAATAAGGTATACTTTCCCCATCGATCTCTTCCCTTCAAAACTATTGCAAACGGTCGCTAGCACCCTCAAGCCCCTGACCACGGGATTCCTTGTAATCCTCGTGGATAGCCTAGAAGGAGTACACCTTGCCAAATACTCACCCACCTCTTCCGAACCCAAGATTCGCGACACCACAACAAGACGATGCCAACAGAAGATACGCCTTTGAAGAATGAGGACATGAAGACCCAGAGGATGGTGACACCTTTGAATTTGCTCCAAGATGATGCGACCTTAGCCTATGATGATCAGGGCATAGGAAATGCAAGATCATGATGTACATCGCTAATAGAGCAACCATGTCCTTACCGTTGTTGTATCGACAACCACCGGTGGATGAGAACCTCGCCATTTGGTCTACCTCATTATAGTGAGCAGGAAAACGGTTCTCTTCATCCCCCGCTCTTGGTGTCGATGTTGTCATCAACGTAATCGATAGGTTGGACCTCTACTGTGCCTTGTTAATGTCATTGCATAAATGATTGCTTACCCGAAACCCTTGATGCCTAAAAAGGCAAGAGGGATCGTCATGATTAAGAAGACAATAGAAGACCGAGTCAATGCCAGCTACGAGGAGCCACCTTCACCCCATCACTTCAATAGGCGAGAAGTTGTTGAAGACTCTTCAGGCTCAACCCGGATTGTTTCACCGAACAACTACAAGAGACGTAGCAACACCTGAGGAAAACCCAAAAGACTGCATGAGGCACGAAGTAAAGCGCGACTACTTAGTCCGAGAACCCCTAGGGTAGGATGAGTCGTGTACCCCCTATGCGCAATCGAGTCCGTATGATGGTTCAAATAGAACCATGACTGTGTGTTGCTTGTTTTTATTTGTTTGTGTTTTGATATAAGTCGCACTTTTTGCCCTAGGCAACAAGTATGCAACTGTATCACCTGCCTTATTTTGTTGTTTGTGTTTGGCCCTTTTCGGCACTTGTTTTTTTCGCACTTGCACTATAGAACCCCCTTTAGGCATTCCACTCCTCTATGCTACTTTTCCCTCTCATCTATCTCTCCTTAACTGAAGATCGGCAAGACAAGATGCACCAAGGATTCTACTTCAACAACCAACTAGCACTGAAGAACTTTTCTACAGCCTCCTCGACCAAGTAAACCACATAGAGTTATGTTTAACCCCCCAGACTAGAAACCCATTCCTAGACCCTTCGAGACTTCACGAGATACCCCAGCTCGAGTCCTTAACCATGTGCTTAACCCATAGAATTGCAAGAGAACCAGTTAAGCCTTTGTAACCCGATGACAACTTACTTGAAGGATCTTACTCAATCCATAGGTAGATATGGTGTACTCTCATGGCAAAACTGGTTTAAGGGTAATTGGAAACACGAGTAGTATCTCTACTTAGTGCTGAGAATTTGGCTAGCATGTGGGGGAAAGGCAAGCTCAACAAGTTAGAGGATCCATGACAACATACTTTATCTCAGATATAAGAAAGACATAACTCATTATGTTGTCTTCCTTGTCCAACATCAACTCGTTAGCATGTCATATTTTAATGAGTGCTTCCAATCATAAAAGATGTCAATGATAATATATCTATATGTGAAACCTCTCTTTCCTTATTACTTCCTATTAATTGCAACGATGACCAAAGCTATCTCTGCCTACTCCCAACAACTTTTAATCATCATACTCTTTCTATGTGAAGTCATTACTCTCAATAAGATCAATATGAGCTTTTTGTTTCCTTTCTTTTTTTTCTTTTATTCAACCAAGATCATGGCAAAATAATCAGGCCCTTGACTCAACACTAATATTTATTATATATAGCTCACGGACTCGATTACAAAGAGAGATCATAAAGCAGAACTCAAAACTAGATCATGCCAACAACTTTATTCTACTAGATCAAGATACTACTAATAGGATCGAACTAAGAAAAACGGTAAAGATAGGGGTTGTGATTGTGATACGATACCGGGGCACCTCCCCCAAGCTTGGCAGTTGCCAAGGGGAGTGCCCATACCCATGTGATTATGTCTCCTTCTTTGTTGGTGGAGAAGATGATGGTGTCGTTGACTTAGTTGGTGGCGTAGACTTCTCCCTTAATTTACGCTTGAGGACGGCGTTTTGATTCCTCAGATCATCGATCTCCCACTCTTGGGTTAATATCTTTTTGCATAGGCCTTGCTTATTTTCCTGCAAGAGACGAAAAGGGATAAACTCGAACTTTGGTTTCTTTACCCTATCAGGGAGACTCGACTTTTTGAACTCCACGTGCATGTCCCCAGGTTGAGGCAATGGGGCTTCATCTTCATCTGAGCTCGTCTCCTCCTTCCCCTTGGGTTCATAGTCTTCTTCTTCCTCCGTGGTCCAGCCGTCGTGTTCCACATCTCCATAGATCTTGGGATTTGCTAAATAATCATCCACATAGCTTTCTCCTTCCGAATCCAGGGAAGACATGTTGATCAAATCTGCAGCGGGACAGCTCGAAACGAAAACAGAGGATATTTGTGTGACAGGGGAGTCAAAACCTTCGGCAGAATATATAGTGAATTTTTACCGACCAAAATACGTGTCGTACAAGAAAACGGAGTCCGGAGGGCACACGAGGTGCTCACGAGGTAGGGGGCGCGCCCAGAGGGGTAGGGCGCGCCCACCACCCTCGTGGGGCCCTCGTGTCCTTCCCGGACTGGTACTTAATTTTCTATTTTTCTAAATATTCCAAAACGGAGAGATATTGCCTTGAAAATTGTTTTGGAGTCGGTTTACTTACCATACCACGTACATATTCCTTTTTGGAGTCTGAAACGTTCTGGAAAGTGTCCCTTATATATTCCTCCGGGGTTACGGTTTCAATAATATTGGTTTCAACATTTATGGGATTACCTGAGATATAGTGCTTGATTCTTTGACTGTTTACCACCTTCGGGTTTGTGCCTTCGAAGTTGTTGATTTTTATTGCACCGGAACGATAGACCTCCTCGATAACATAGGGGCCTTCCCATTTAGAGAGAAGTTTTCCAGCAAAAAATCTTAAACGAGAGTTGTATAGCAATACATAATCACCTACATTAAACTCACGCTTTTGTATCCTTTTTGTCATGCCATCTTTTAACTTTTTCTTTAAACAACTTGGCATTTTCATATGCTTGGGTTCTCCATTCATCAAGTGAGCTAATATCAAACAACCTCTTCTCACCAGCAAGTTTGAAATCATAGTTGAGCTCTTTAATAGCCCAAAATGCCTTGTGTTCTAGTTCGAGAGGTAAGTGACATGCTTTTCCATAAACCATTTTATACGGAGACATGCCCATAGGATTTTTATATGCAGTTCTATAAGCCCATAATGCATCGTCAAGTTTCTTGGACCAATTCTTTCTAGACCTATTAATAGTCTTCTGCAAAATTAATTTGAGCTCTCTGTTGCTCAATTCTACTTGACCACTAGACTGCGGGTGATAAGGAGACGCAATTCTGTGATTAACGTCATATTTAGCAAGCATTTTACTGAAAGCACCATGAATAAAGTGTGAACCACCATCAGTCATTAAATATCTAGGGACTCCAAACCTCGAAAAAATAACTTCCTTAAGCATTTTAATAGAAGTGTTATGATCAGCACTACTAGTTGGAATAGCTTCTACCCACTTAGTAACGTAATCAACAGCAACTAAAATATGTGTGTATCCATTGGAGGCAGGAAAAGGTCCCATATAATCAAAGCTCCAGACATCAAATGGTTCAATAACAAGAGAATAATTCATAGGTATTTCTTGACGTCTACTAATATTACCAATTCTTTGACATTCATCACAAGACAAGACAAACTTACGGGCATCCTTGAAGAGAGTAGGCCAATAAAAATCGGATTGCAATACCTTATGTGCAGTTCTGTCTCCAGTGTGGTGTCCTCCATAAGCTTCGGAGTGACACTTGCATAGGATCTGTTCTTGTTCATGCTCAGGTACACAACGTCTAATAACACCATCTACTCCTTCTTTATAAAGATGTGGGTCATCCCAAAAGTAATGTCGTAAATCATAGAATTTTTTTTTCTTTTGTTGGTATGTGAAGCTAGGTGGTATAAATTTAGCAACAATATAATTAGCATAATCAGCATACCATGGAGTACTACGAGAAGTACTTATAAAATTTAATTGTTCATCAAGAAAGCTATCATTGATAGGTAGTGGGTCATCAAGAACATTCTCTAACCTAGATAAGTTGTCTACAACGGGGTTCTCAGCTCCCTTTCTATGAACAATATGCAAGTCAAATTCTTGTAGCAAGAGAACCCATCTAATAAGTCTAGGTTTAGCATCTTTCTTTTCCATAAGATATTTAATAGCAGCATGATCAGTGTGAATAGTTACTTTAGAATGAACAATATAAGGTCTGAACTTATCACAAGCAAATACAAACTGCTAAAAGTTCCTTTTCAGTAGTAGCATAATTTCTTTGAGCATTGTCTAGAGTCTTACTAGCATAATGGATAACGTTTAATTTCTTATCAACTCTTTGCCCTAAAACAGCACCTACAGCATAATCACTGGCATCACACATAATTTCAAAGGATAAATTCCAATCAAGTGGCTGAACAACAGGTGCAGAGACTAATGCTTTCTTAAGTATTTCAAATGCTTCTACACAATCATCATCAAATACAAATGGTATATCTTTTTGCAATAAATTAGTCAGAGGCCGAGAAATTTTTGAGAAGTCCTTAATGAACCTCCTATAAAATCCAGCATGACCAAGGAAACTTCTTATACCTTTGACGTCCTTGGGACATGGCATCTTTTCAATAGCATCAACTTTGGCTTTATCAACTTCAATACCTCTTTCGAAAACTTTGTGCCCCAAAACAATACCTTCATTAACCATAAAGTGGCACTTTTCCCAATTCAAGACAAGATTAGTTTCTTCACATCTCTGCAAAACTCGATCAAGATTGCTCAAGCAATCATCAAAAGAGGAACCATAGACGGAACAATCGTCCATGAAAACCTCACAAATCTTTTCACAAAAGTCAGAGAATATAGCCATCATGCATCTTTGAAAGGTAGCAGGTGCATTACATAAACCAAAAGGCATACGTCTATAAGCAAAAGTACCAAAAGGGCATGTAAAAGTAGTCTTTGATTGATCTCTAGCTGACACAGGTATTTGAGAGAAACCAGAATAACCATCTAAAAAGCAGTAATGTGTCTGTTTGCATAATCTTTCTAGCATTTGATCAATAAAAGGTAAGGGGTAATGATCTTTCTTAGTAGCTTTATTTAATTTGTGGAAATAAATTACCATCTTATAACCTGTAATAATTCTTTGTGGAATCAATTCATCTTTATCATTAGGAACAACAGTAATACCTCCCTTCTTAGGGACACAATGGGCATGACTTACCCACTGACTGTCAGCAACGGGATAAATTATACGTGCCTCCAGAAGCTTGAGTATTTATTTTCTTACCACTTCCTTCATTTTAGGATTCAGACGTCGTTGAGGATCACGAACGGGTTTAACATCTGCTTCCAAATTTATTTTATGTTGACATAGAGTGGGACTAATGCCCTTAAGATCATCAAGAGTATATCCAATAGCAGCATGGTGCTTCTTAAGAGTTTTCAATAATCTTTCTTCTTCATGCTCTGAAAGGTTAGCACTAATAATAACAGGATATATCTTCTTTTCATCAAGATAAACATATTTGAGATTATCAGGCAACGGTTTAAGCTCAAACACGGGATCACCCTTGGGCGGAGGAGGATCCCCTAAAATTTCAATAGGCAAGTTGTGTTGCAGAATTGGTTCCTGTTTAAAGAATACTTCATCTATTTCCCTTCTTTCATTCATGAACATATCATTTTCATGGTCTAGCAAATAGTGTTCTAAAGGATCACTAGGAGGTATGGCAATAGAAGCAAGACCAATAATTTCATCCTTACTAGGTAGTTCTTCCTCACGATGTTGTTTACTAAATTTAGAGAAATTAAACTCATGAACCATATCATCCAAGCCAATAGTAACAACATTCTTTTCGCAGTCTATCTTAGCGTTAACAGTGTTCAAGAAGGGTCTACCAAATATAATGGGACAAAAGCTATCTTGTGGGGAACCAAGAACAAGAAAATCAGAAGGATATTTAGTTTTCCCACACAATACTTCGACATCTCTAACAATTCCCACTGGTGATATAGTATCCCTATTAGCAAGTTTAATTGTGACATCAATTTCTTCTAACTCAACAGGTGCAATGTCATGCATAATCTGTGTATATAAGTCAATAGGTATGGCACTAGCACTTGCACCCATATCACATAGGCCATGATAACAATGATCTCCTATTTTAACAGAAATAACAGGCACGCCTACCATAGGTCTATGTTTATCTTTATCACAAGGCTTAGCAACTCTAGCAGTTTCACCTTCGAACTGAATAACATGCCCATCAATATTATCAGACAAGAGATCTTTAACAATAGCAATATTAGGTTCTACTTTAACTTGCTCAGGAGGTGTATAAGTTCTAATATTGCTTTTACAAACAACAGTTGAAGCTTTAGCATGATCCTTTACTCTAACAGGGAAAGGTGGTTTCTCAACATAAGCAGTAGGAACGATAGGATCATTATAAGTGTCTGTCTTTTCTTCAACTTTAATAGGTGCAGCTACTTTTACTTCTATAGGAGGATGATATTTAAACCACTTCTCCTTAGGGAGATCAACATAAGTAGCAAAAGATTCACAGAAAGAAGCTACTATCTCAAAGTCAAGTCCATATTTAGTGCTAAACTTCCGGAAAATATCGGTATCCATAAAAGATTTAACACAATCAAACTTAGGTGTCATACCTGACTCCTTACCCTCGTCGAGGTCCCAATCTTCAGAGTTGCGTTTAACTCTATCCAATAAGTTCCATCTAAATTCAATAGTCTTTATCATAAAAGAGCCAGCACAAGAAGTATCGAGCATGGTGCAATTGTTTTCAGAAAGCCGAGCATAAAAACTTTGCATAATTATTTCTCTCGGGAGCTCATGATTGGGGCATGAGTATAACATTGATTTAAGCCTCCCCCAAGCTTGAGCGATGCTTTCTCCTTCGCGAGGCCAGAAATTATATATATAATTGCGATCACGATGAACAAGATGCATAGGGTAATACTTTTGATGAAATTCCAATTTCAATCTTTTATAGTCCCACGATCTCGTATCACATAGCCTATACCATATCAATGTGTCTTCCTTCAAAGATAAAGGAAAGTCCTTCTTCTTAGCAACATCATCGGGTACACCTGCAAGCTTAAATAATCCACAAACTTCATCCACATATAATAAGTGCTCATCAGGATGTTTTGTTCCATCTCCTGCAAAAGAGTTAGCTAGCAGTCTTTCCATCATACCCGAAGGAAATTCAAAAGGAGTTTCATTTTCAATAGGTTCAGTAGGTTGAGGAGCAACTCTTTGCTCTATTGGACGGGGCGAAGATACCCCGAACAAGCCCTTCAGAGAATTACTTTCCATAGCAACAAGTGACAGTACATTTTAGCACACTATATAAATTTTTCCTTACCAAATTCCACCTACCAAAGGCGCTACACTCCCCGGCAACGGCGCCAGAAAAGAGTCTTGCTGACCCACAAGTATAGGGGATCTATCGTAGTCCTTTCGATAAGTAAGAGTGTCGAACCCAACGAGGAGCAGAAGGAAATGATAAGCGGTTTTCAGCAAGGTATTCTCTGCAAGTACTGAAATAAGTGATAACAGATAGTTTTGTGATAAGGTGAATTGTAATGAGCAACAAGTAACAAAAGTAAACAAAGTGCAGCAAAGTGGCCCAATCCTTTTTGTAGCAAAGGACAAGCCGGAACAAACTCTTATAATAGGAAAAGCGCTCCCGAGGACACATGGGAATATCATCAAGCTAGTTTTCATCACGTTCATATGATTCACGTTCGGTACTTTGATAATTTGATATGTGGGTGGACCGGTGTTTGGGTGCTGTTCTTACTTGAACAAGAATCCCACTTATGATTAACCTCTATTGCAAGCATCCGCAACTACAAAAGAAGTATTAAGGTAAACCTAACCATAGCATGAAACATATGGATCCAAATCAGCCCCTTACGAAGCAACGCATAAACTAGGGTTTAAACTTCTGTCACTCTAGCAACCCATCATATACTTATTACTTCCCAATGCCTTCCTCTAGGCCCAAATAATGGTGAAGTGTTATGTAGTCGACGTTCACATAACACCACTAGAGGCTAGACAACATACATCTTATCAAAATATCAAACGAATACCAAATTCACATGACTACTAATAGCAAGACTTCTCTCTTGTCCTCAGGAACAAACGTAACTACTCACAAAACATATTCATGTTCATAATCAGAGGGGTAATAATATGCATATAGGATCTGAACATATGATCTTCCACCAAATAAACCAACTAGCATCAACTACAAGGAGTAATCAACACTACTAGCAACCTACTAGCACCAATCCCGGACTTTGAGACAAGAATTGGATACAAGAGATGAACTAGGGTTTGGAGATGAGATGGTGCTGGTGAAGATGTTGATGGAGATTTCCCTCTCCAGATGAGAGGAGCGTTGATGATGACGATGGTGATGATTTCCCCCTCCCGGAGGGAAGTATCCCCGGCAGAACAGCTCTGCCGGAGCTCTAGATTGGTTCCGCCTCGGTTCCGCCTCGTGGTGGCGGAGTCTCGTCCCGAAAGGTTGCTTCTAATTTTTTTCTCATCGAAAGACTTCATATAGCAGAAGATGGACGTCGGAGACCTACCAGGGGGCCCACGAGGTAGGGGGCGCGCCCTAGGAGGGGGGGGGCGCCCCCCCACCCTCGTGAGCAGGGTGTGGGCCCCCTGGACTTCATCTTTGGCGAGGATTTTTCTTTATTTATTTTAATATATTCCGTGGAGTTTCAGGACTTTTGGAGTTGCCCAGAATAGGTCTCTAATATTTGCTCCTTTTCCAGCCCAGAATACCAACTGCCGGCATTCTCCCTCCTTATGTAAACCTTGTAAAATAAGAGAGACTAGCAATAAGTATTTTGACATAATATGAAATGGCAGCCCATAATGCAATAAATATCGATATAAAAGCATGATGCAAAATGGACGTATCAGCGCTCTTGCTGGAGTGGGCCACCGAAGTTGCCCTCGCGACGCGGGTCCACGTGCCCATCTTTCACCGGCGATGATTGAACAGTGAAATGATATTTGGGGAGCGAGCTAGTGTGTTTGAGACGCCGGCTGTGGACTGTAGCCGATGCACCTTCTCGCGTAAGCCATAGGCGTACTATACACCGACGGTGCTCCAAGATATTTTGTACTACATCTCACACGGATGCTGATAATAAATTGTGTGTGATCTACTTGATTTTTCATCTTGATTTACATAATGGGGTCACAACGGCAATGGACGATGTTTGAATTGCTAGACCTTTTATCTGGAGTGAACATACAGCTATATGTGTGTCGTAAAAGAATTGGAATTATCCAGGGTTCGTTTGAACATTTTATACATTAAATTGGTTTCCTAGCCATTTCAGGTGAACAATTCAAATCGAACTACATGCACATGCTCCAGTGCATATAAATTGGTTGAAAAATCAAATCTGTGTCCTTGGGTGCATGCTTAGGTCCCATGCAAGAAATGGTAATGAATTTCAAACACCGGGGCATCGTTGATTGCCGGCAAAACGTTGAGATGCCTGGTTTTTCAATTCTAGTAAACCCAAAACTCGTCTAAAATTCATGAAACTTGGCATGCTATCATGGAGCGGCATCAACATGTCGTGGTACAAATTTTGTCCCATTTGGGGTAGGTTTGGGTATATGCTTCTCACAAACCGGAGCTTCTCACAACAAGCATGATGGTTTTCGGTCGGGAACGTTCCACCTTTGTGGACGAAACGACATCCATTGCCCCTTGTTGCTTTCAAAATTTTTTTCTCGTGTCAACATAGAACAACAGGAGTGTTCTATGATTTTTCGGGGTTTGTTTGGACATTTTTATGCATTAACTGAGTTTTCAATGCATTTTATGTGCATAATTCAAATTTGAACTACATGCACATGCTCCAGTGCATATAAATTGGTTGAAAAATCAAATATGTGTCCTTGGGTGCATGCTTAGGTCCCATGCAATAAATGGGAATGAATTTCAAACACCGGGGCACCGTTGATTGCCGGCAAAACATTGAGATGCCAGGTTTTTAAATTCTAGTAAATTCAAAACTCGTCTGAAATTCATGAAACTTGGCATGCTATCATGGAGCGGCATCAACATGCCGTGGTACAAATTTTGTCCCATTTGGGGCAGGTTTGGGTATATGCTTCTCACAAACTGGAGCTTCTCACGGCAAGCATGATGGTTTTCGGTAGGGAACGTCCCACCTTTGGGGACGAAACGATATCCATTGCCTCTTATTGCTTTCAATTTTTTCTCGTGTCCACATAGAACAACATGAGTGTTGTGTGATTTTTTGTGATTTTTCAGGGTGCGTTTGGACATTTTTATGAATTAACCGAGTTTTCAATGCATTTTATGTGCATAATTCAAATTTGAACTACATGCACATGCTCCAGTGCATATAAATTGGTTGAGAAATCAAATCTGTGTCCTGGGTGCATGCTTAGGTCCCATGCAAGAAATGGGAATGAATTTCAAACACCGGGGCACCGTTGATTGCCGGCAAAACTTTGAGATGCCTGGTTTTTAAATTCTAGTAAATCCAAAACTCGTCTGAAATCATGAAACTTGGCATGCTATCATGGAGCGGCATCAACATGCCGTGGCACAAATTTTGTCCCATTTGGGGTAGGTTTGGGTATATGCTTCTCACAAACCAGAGCTTCTCACAACAAGCATGATGGTTTTCGGTCGGGAACATCCCCCCTTTGTGGATGAAACGATATCCATTGCCTCTTGTTGCTTTCAATTTTTTTCTTGTGTCAACATAGAACAACACGAGTGTTGTGTGATTTTTAGTGATTTTTTGGGGTTTGTTTGGACATTTTTATGCATTAACCGAGTTTTCAATGCATTCTATGTGCATAATTCAAATTTGAACTACATGCACATGCTCGAGTGCATATAAATTGGTTGAAAAATCAAATAAGTGTCCTTGGGTGCATGCTTAGGTCCCATGCAAGAAATGGGAATGAATTTCAAACACCGGGAACCGTTGATTGCCAGCAAAACATTGAGATGCCTGGTTTTTAAATTCTAGTAAATCCAAAACTCGTCTGAAATTCATGAAACTTGGCATGCTATCATGGAGCGGCATCAACATGCCGTGGTACAAACTTTGTCCCATTTTGGGTAGGTTTGGGTATATGATTCTCACAAACCGGAGCTTCTCACAACAAGCATGATGGTTTTCGGTCGGGAACTTCCCACCTTTGTGGATGAAACGATATCCATTGCCTCTTGTTGCTTTCAAATTTTTTTCTCGTGCCAACATAGAACAACAGGAGTGTTGTGTGATTTTTTGTGATTTTTCGGGGTTCGTTTGTGCATTAACTGAGTTTTCAATGCATTTTATGTGCATAATTCAAATTTGAACTACATGCACATGCTCTAGTGCATATAAATTGGTTGAGAAATCGAATCTGTGTCCTTGGGTGCATGCTTAGGTCCCATGCAATAAATGGGAATGAATTTCAAACACCGGGACACCGTTGATTGCCGGCAAAACATTGAGATGCCTGGTTTTTTAATTCTAGTAAATCCAAAACTTGTTTGAAATCATGAAACTTTGCATGCTATCATGGAGCGGCATCAACATGCCACGGTAAAATATTTGTCCCATTTGGGGCAGGTTTTGGTATATGCTTCTCACAAACCGGAGCTTCTCACAACCAGCGTGATGGTTTTCGGTATGGAACGTCCCACCTTTGGGGACAAAACAATATAAATTGCCTCTTATTGCTTTCAAGTTTTTTTCTCGTGTCAACATAGAACAACATGAGTGTTGTGTGATTTTTTGTGATTTTTCGGGGTGCGTTTGGACATTTTTATGCATTAAACGAGTTTTGAATGCATTTTATGTGCATAATTCAAATTTGAACTACATGTACATGCTCCAGTGCATATAAATTGGTTGAAAAATCAAATATGTGTCCTTGGGTGCATGCTTAGGTCCCATGCAAGAAATGGGAATGAATTTCAAACACCGGGGCACCGATGATTGCCGGCAAAACATTGAGGTGTCTGGTTTTTAAATTCTAGTAAATCCAAAACTCGTCCGAAATTCATGAAACTTGGCATGCTATCATGGAGCGGCATCAACATGACGTGGTACAAATTTTGTCCCATTTGGGGCTGGTTTGGGTATATGCTTCTCACAAACTAGAGCTTCTCACAACAAGCATGATGGTTTTCGGTAGGGAACGTCCCACCTTTGTGGACGAAATGATATCCATTGCCTCTTATTGCTTTCAAATTTTTTTCTCATGTCCACATAGAACAATAGGAGTGTTGTGTGATTTTTGTGATGCATTAACTGAGTTTTCAATGCATTTATGTGCATAATTCAAATTTGAACTACATGCACATGCTGCAGTGCATATAAATTGGTTGAAAAAACAAATATGTGTCCTTGGGTGCATGCTTAGGTCCCACGCAAGAAATGGGAATGAATTTCAAACACCAGGGCATCGTTGATTGCCAGCAAAACATTGAGATGCCTGGTTTTTAAATTCTAGTAAATCCAAAATTCTGTTAACCATTCACGTGACGCCACGTGTCTTGGTTTTAATGGCTGTAGGAGGTGCCGTGCGGACAGCTTCTTGACCTTCACTGAACGGGAGGCGTGCCCCAAGGTAACATTCAAGGATAACCAAGCGTCTAAGCTTGGGGATGCCCCGGATGGCATCCCCTCTTTCGTCTTCATTCATCGGTAACTTTACTTGGAGCCATATTTTTATTGACCACATGATATGTGTTTTGCTTGGAGTGTCATTTTATTTTATTTAGCTTTGCTTGTTGTTTGAATAAAGTATCAAGATCTGAAATTATTAAATGGGAGAGTCTTCACATAGTTGCATAATTATTGACTACTCATCGATCTTCACTTATATCTTTTGGAGTAGTTTGTTGTTGCTCAAGTGCTTCACTTATATCTTTTAGAGCACGGTGGTGGTTTTATTTTGAAGAAATAGATGAACTCTCATGCTTCACTTATATTATTTTGAGAGTCTTAATTAGCATGGTAATTTGCTTAAAATCCTAATATGCTAAGCATAAAAGATTTGTAAGAATTCTTATGAGTGTGTTGAATACTAAGAAAAGATTGAAGCATGATAATTGTTTTGAGATATGGAGGTGATAATATTAGTGCCATGCTAGTTGAGTAGTTGTGAATTTAAAGAATACTTGCGTTGAAGTTTGTGATTCCCGTAGCATGCACGTATGGTGAACCGTTATGTGATGAAGTCGGAGCATGAGGTGTTTATTGATTGTCCACCTTATGAGTGGCGGTCGGGGACGAGCGATGGTCTTTTCCTACCAATCTATCCCCCTAGGAGCATGCGTGTAATACTTTGCTTTGATAACTTCTAGATTTTTGCAATAAGTATATGAGTTCTTTATGACTAATGTTCAGTCCATGGATTATACACGCTTTTTCCCATCCTTCCACCATTGCTAGCCTCTCTAATACCGCGCACTTTTCGCTGGTATGATACACCCACCATATATCTTCCTCAAAACAGCCACCATACCTACCTATCATGGCATTTCCATAGCCATTCCGAGATAAATTCCATGCAACTTTCCACTGTTCCGTTTATTATGACACGCTCCATCATTGTCATATTGCTAGCATGATCATGTAGTTGACATCGTAATTGTGGCAAAGCCACCATTCATAATTCTTTCATACATGTCACTCTTGATTCATTGCATATCCCGATACCCCGCCGGAGGCATTCATATAGAGTCATATCTTGTTCTAAGTATCGAGTTGTAATTCATGAGTTGTAAGAAAATAAAAGTGTGATGATCATCATTATTAGAGCATTGTCCCAATGAGGAAAGGATGATGGAGACTATGATTCCCCCACAAGTCGGGATGAGACTCCGGACAAAAAATAAAAAAAATAAAAAAATAGGCCATAAAAAAGAGAAAAGGCCCAAACAAAAAAATAAAAAAATAAAAAATGAGAGAAAAAGAGAGAAGGGGCAATGCTACTATCCTTTTACCACACTTGTGCTTCAAAGTAGCACCATGATCTTCATGATAGAGAGTCTCCTATGTTGTCACTTTCATATACTAGTGGGAATTTTTCATTATAGAACTTGGCTTGTATATTCCAATGATGGGCTTCCTCAAAATGCCCTAGGTCTTCGTGAGCAAGTGAGTTGGATGCACACCCACTTAGTTTCTTTTGTTGAGCTTTCATATACTTATAGCTCTAGTGCATCCGTTGCATGGCAATCCCTACTCACTCACATTGATATCTATTGATGGGCATCTCCATAGCCCGTTGATATGCCTAGTTGATGTAATACTATCTTCTCCTTTTTGTCTTCTCCACAACCACCATTCTATTCCACATATAGTGCTATATCCATGGCTCACGCTCATGTATTGCGTGAAGATTGAAAAAGTTTTGAAAATGTTAAAGTATGAAACAATAGCTTGGCTTGTCATCGGGGTTGTGCATGATTTAAATACTTTGTGTGGTGAAGATGGAGCATAGCCAGACTATATGATTTTTTAGGGATAACTTTCTTTGGCCATGTTATTTTGAGAAGACATGATTGCTTTGTTAGTATGCTTGAAGTATTATTATTTTTATGTCAATATGAACTTTTGTCTTGAATCTTCCGGATCTGAATATTCATATCACAAGTAAGAAGAACTACATTGAAATTATGCCAACTAGCATTCCACATCAAAAAATATCTTTTTTATCATTTACCTACTCGAGGACGAGCAGGAATTAAGCTTGGGGATGCTTGATACGTCTCCAACGTATCTATAATTTTTGATTGCTCCATGCTATATTATCTACCGTTTTAGGCAATATTGGGCTTTATTATCCACTTTTATAATATTTTTGGGACTAACCTATTAACCGGAGGCCCAACCCAGATTTGCTATTTTATGCCTATTTCAGTGTTTCGAGGAAAAGGGATATCAAACGGAGTCAAAACGGAACGAAGTCAACTGGAGAAGTTATTTTTGGAAGGAAACCTACCGGATGGGCTTGGAGTGCACGTCAGGGAAGAAGGGAGGTGCCCACGAGGGTGGGGGTGCACCCACCCCCCTGGGGCGCGCCCCCTGCCTCGTGGCCCCCCCTTCGGTCCACCGACGTATCCCTTTCACCCATATATACCTACTTATCGCAAAACTTCCAGAACAGAGAATAGCTCGGGAGTTCCGCCGCCGCAAGCCTCTGTAGCCACCAAAAACCAATCAGGACCCTGTTCCGGCACCCTGCCGGAGGGGGGAACCCTCACCTGTGGCCATCTTCATCATCCCAGCGCTCTCCATGACGAGGAGGGAGTAGTTCACCCTCGGGGCTGAGGGTATGTACCAGTAGTTATGTGTTTGATCTCTCTCTCTCGTGTTCTTGATTTGGCACGATCTTGATGTATCGCGAGCTTTGCTATTATAGTTGGATCTTATGTCTCTTCTCCCCCTCTTCTCTCTTGTAATGGATTGAGTTTTCCCTTTGAAGTAATCTTATCGGATTGAGTCTTTAAAGATTTGAGAACACTTGATGTATGTCTTGTCGTGCGTATCTGTGGTGACAATGGGATATCACGTGCCACTTGATGTATGTTTTGGTGACCAACTTGCGGGTTCCGCCCATGAACCTATGCATAGGGGTTGGCACACGTTTTCGTCGTGATTCTCCGGTAGAAACTTTGGGCACTCTTTGAGGTTCTATGTGTTGGTTTGAGTAGATGAATTGAGATTGTGTGATGCATATCATATAATCATACCCACGGATACTTGAGGTGACATTGGAGTATCTAGGTGACATTAGGGTTTTGGTTGATTTGTGTCTTAAGGTGTGATTCTAGTACGAACTCTAGGGCTGTTTGTGACACTTATAGGAATAGCCCAACGGATTGATTGGAAAGAATAACGTTGAGGTGGTTTCGTACCCTACCATAATCTCTTCGTTTGGTCTCCGCTATTAGTGACTTTGGAGTGACTCTTTGTTGCATGTTGAGGGATAGTTATGTGATCCAACTATGTTATTATTGTTGAGAGGACTTACACTAGTGAAAGTATGAACCCTAGGCCTTGTTTCCTATCATTGCAATACCGTTTATGCTCAGTTTTACCGTTAGTTACCTTGCTGTTTTATATTTTTCAGTTTACAAAAACCTATATCTACCATCCATATTGCACTTGTATCACCATCTCTTCGCCGAACTAGTGCACCTATACAATTTACCATTGTATTGGGTGTGTTGGGGACACAAGAGACTCTTTGCTATTTGGTTGCAGGGTTGCTTGAGAGAGACCATCTTCATCCTACGCCTCCCACGGATTGATAAACCTTAGGTCATCCACTTGAGGGAAATTTGCTACTGTCCTACAAACCTCTGCACTTGGAGGCCCAACAACGTCTACAAGAAGAAGGTTATGTAGTAGACATCACATAGTTCCACCACATCTATAGTCAGATGAACTGAACAAAATAGCCCCTAAATACTACTACTGTGGAGGGGCTTTGTACTACTTCCGACTGCCTCTCCTCTGCCGAGTGCGCTCAGTAAGAGGCGGAGGAGGAGGAGCCTACCGACGAGCTGGGCAACTGCAATACGGTGCCTGCCGCTAATGCAGCTTCAACGTCGCTCGCCTCGAACGCCCTCTGCCGCTCCAGACGACCCCTCTTGAAGCGGTGGTTCTCCTCGTAGATCTCTTGATTCCTCGCCTCTGAGGCAGCTTGTGCCACTGCCACTGCGGCGGTAAGGCTCTTTGCGTGCTCGACGAGGCGGTCCTCCTCCTCCTGCAGGAACTCGGTGTAGCGCGCAAGGTCGCTGTCGCACGTGCGGGCATCCACCTCCATATCCCGCCTTTAGGCGGCGGTGGCAGAGCGGGTGATGAGCCCGGTGGTCGACGGTGGGCTGGTGGCCACGGCGGCCGACGACGGGGTGGCGGCCACGACCACCACCCCACGACCACCACCTCCCGCCTTCGGGCCGCGGTGGCGGAGCGGGTGATGGCTACAGTGGCCGGCAGTGGGGTGTCGGCCACGACGACCATCTCCTGCCTTCGGGCCGCGGCGGCGGAGCGGGCGATGGCCCTGGCTTTCGACGGTGGTGTGGCGGCCACGGCGGCCGGCAACAGCTGCCAACGGGCACTGGCGGCGGAGCGTATGGTGGGTGTTCCGTGCACACCCAACAGGGACGCCACACGCACTACACTACGCCGGGGACTACGACGCCGCCGCGGTGTAGCCTCCCAGCTGGAGATGTCCTCTGATGACGGCGCAGTGGCTGAGCGACGACGACGGACCGGTGCCATTGGCGAATGTGGGAGAAGCATACGAAATAAGCTACAGGGATGGAGGGGAAGATGCGACGCAGGACTCGCCGGCCATGAGGATTTTTATAGCAGGCCGGTAAGCATTGGGATTTTGGGGGATTTCACCGAGTCGGGCGGGAAGATTGCGCGGGAACCTGCGAGGTTGCGCGGGAACGGGCTCACCGACGATTCATTGGCGCCACCGTTTGGCAAAAAGAACGCCCCCGTGCGCTGCGCAAGCTTGCGCTGTAAGCCGTCTGCGGCAGCGGGGTGACAAGACGTGCGAGAGGAGGACGAAAGGCCACGTACACATACGGTAAATAAAAAAACGCTTGTGATTAGGTACCTACTATACCACCATCCTGGTTTATAAGTATGATTTAACTAATAAAATACGAATGCATGACGCCAAAGATTATATAGTTGGATTTGTATTTGAACATAGGTTCCAATTATATAATTTTTAAAACATGCATCAACTTTTTGTTGGTTAAATTTGAGGGCAAAGTATGGCACGGAATATAAAGGAGACTATAGACTACATGTAGGTGGTACCACACGGCCGCTCTCTACACAGCGAGGCAACTGTCGGCCGGCTTGTAGGCGACCATTTACTGCGTGTTCAACTGCTCTATATATGCGTGTGGTTGCTTGCGGTTCAGGCGGCCGCGGTGCCCTTTGCTCGCGTCCCGCCGCGCGCGCTCTACTCTCGCATCCCTCCGGGTGCTTTGCCCTCGTCCCTCCACGTGCGCTGTTAGTGTTTGGGGCCGGCGCACGATCACGCACGTTCGTGTGCAAGCGGTTGCGCCGGGCGCGGCGTGACGATGCAGTTACCCGCTGCAAAAACTGCCATGTGAACGCGCCGAGAATCCACGCCGCATGACCCCCTTTTATTCCTGCGGCCATTTCCTTCATCTCTCGTCTCACATGACACAATAAGCACACCCACAAGGACAGATACAGAGAGGACATTCAGCGGTTCCGGCGCTCCCCGTGGCTCCAATGACGCTCCTAGCGGCCGACGATGACAAGGGCGGGCAGTTCACCACGCATCACGTAGTGGACACCCACATGAGGGGGAAGGCCCCCTCGGTGGTGTACACAAACAATATGGTCTCGGTGGAGAGCTCCATCCAAACTATGGAGCAGTTCCTTGCCGATGACAAGTACCGAGTGGTCGGCTTCGATCTCGAGTACACCATGGGTCGTGCCGGGCATGATCAGAAGGTTGCCCTCGCCTAGTTGTGCGTGGGACATGACGTCCTCATCTACTACTTCCACCTTGCCACAAGGCCTTGCGAGCGTTTCTCCAGGTTTATCAAGAGCTCTGACTAGAGTTTCGCTACGGTGGACACCACCAACGATCTAAAAGCGCTCAATGTTTCGGACTTGAAATGCCCGAATCTTGTCAACATCCAGCACCACTACAAGGTTTGGGGCACCGACAAAAGAAAACTAAACTCCCTGGTTGACCTCGCCTCGGCCATCATCGACCCCTACTATGCGAAGATGAAGCAAGAGAGCAATAAGGACAAGAACACATGTCACAGCGTGTGGCATAAGAGACTGTATGAACAACATGTCAAGTACGCGGCCATGGACGTGTACACAAGCTACGAGATGTACAAGCGGATCGTTGACATAAGGAACTGTCTTCTTGATCGAGACGAGGGATCGAGCCACATAGCAGTGGCGGGAGCGTCACAAGAAGTAGATGACTAGACGATCGTTTCTCCTACTTTAGAATGCATGCAATTGCTTATTGAGGTGTGTGTGAATGATCTGTATAGTCACTTATGTAATTGGATGCTTATTTCAGTTATATATATATACATGTTATTCTACTGTAGACACAACAATTCACACGGCTTATTAGCAGCAATCGTCTGTGTTATTATTGGTCTTCGCACACATTTCAGATTAAATACATGTTTGCCACGTATCACACACATCTTGTTCAGTTGAACCGTTTCCATTGTGTTGCCTAATCACACACAGTTCATCCCAGTGAACCGTATGCTGTATATCGCACACGCCTTCATCTGGCTGCTCGTTTCTTTTGTGCCTCCTCATCACAAACAGTTCATTGAGCTGAACCGTATGCCCTGCATCGCACAAGCAACTAAATTTTGAACCATGTTTGATGCATCTGTCATCGCAAAAGTTTTGCACCTTTTTAACGGTTTTTTTACACCACCGTTTTTGATTATGGCATCGCACACAGTTTCGTCAAAGGGTCTCTGTTCGTAGTGTCGCGTTCGGACCATCCTGCAGTTGTGTCCCCCACAAGTCGGGATGGGACTTCAGACAAAAAATAAAAATAATATTAAAAAAAGAGGCTAAAGAAGCCCAAATAAAGAAAGAGGCCAAAGAAGCCCAAACAAAAAATGAGAGAAAAAGAGAGAAGGGGCAATGTTACTATCCTTTTTCCACACTTGTGATTCAAAGTAGCACCATGATCTTCATGATAGAGAGTCTCTTATTTTTTTCACTTTCATATACTAGTGGGAATTTTTCATTATAGAACTTGGCTTGTATATTCCAATGATGGGCTTACTCAAAATGCCCTAGGTCTTCGTGAGCAAGCAAGTTGGATGCACACCCACTTAGTTTCTTTTTTTGAGCTTTCATATATTTATAGCTCTAGTGCATCTGTTGCATGGCAATCCCTACTCCTCGCATTGACATCAATTGATGGGCATCTCCATAGCCCGTTGATTAGCCGCGTCAATGTGAGACTTTCTCCTTTTTTGTCTTCTCACACAACCTCCATCATCATATGCTATTCCACCCATAGTGCTATGTCCATGGCTTGCGCTCATATATTGCATGAAAGTTGAAAGAGTTTGAAAAGGCTAAGTATGAAACAATTGCTTGGCTTGTCATCGGGGTTGTGCATGATGGGAGCACTTTGTGTGATGAAAATGAAGCATGGCCAAACTATATGATTTTGTAGGGATAAGCTTTCTTTGGCTATGTTATTTTGATAAGACATAATTGCTTGGTTAGCATGCTTGAAGTATTACAATTTTTATGTCAATATTAAACATTTGTCTAGAATCTTTTGGATCTGAACATTCATGCCACAATAAAGAGAATTACATTGAAAATTATGTTAGGTAGCATTCCACATCAAAAATTCTGTTTTTATCATTTACCTACTCGAGGACGAGCAGGAATTAAGCTTGGGGATGCTTGATACGTCTCCAACGTATTTATAATTTTTTATTGTTCCATGCTATTATATTATCTGTTTTGGATGTTTAATGGGCTTTAATAAGCTCTTTTATATTATTTTTGGGACTAACCTATTAACCGAAGGCCCAGTGCAAATTGCTGTTTTTTTTGCCTATTTCAGGTTTCATACAAAAGGAATATCAAACGGAACGAAACCTTCGCGAGGATCTTTCTTGGAACAAACGCAATCCAGGAGACATGGAGTGGAAGTCAGAGACGTAACGAGGCGGCCACGAGGTAGGAGGGCGTGCCCAGGAGGGTAGGCGCGCCCCCGCCCTCGTGGGCCCCTCGTAGCTCCACCGACCTACTTCTTTCGCCTATATATATACTCTTATACCCTGAAAACATCAAGGGGAGCCACGAAACCACTTTTCCACCGCCGCAACCTTCTGTACCCGTGGGATCCCATCTTGGGGCTTTTTCCGGCGATCTGCTGGAGGAGGATTCGATCACAGAGGGCTTCTACATCAACACCATAGCCTCTTCGATGATGTGTGAGTAGTTTACCATAAACCTTCGGGTCCATAGTTATTAGCTAGATGGCTTCTTCTCTCTCTTTGGTTCTCAATACAAAGTTCTCCTCGATGTTCTTGGAGATCTATCCGATGTAATACTCTTTAGTGGTATGTTTGCCGAGATCCGATGAATTGTGGGTTTATGACTTTGATTATCTATGAATATTATTTGGTTCTTCTCTGAATTTTTATATGCATGATTTGATATCTTTGCAAGTCTCTTCGAATTATCGGTTTAGTTTGGCCTACTAGATTGATCTTTCTTGCAATGGGAGAAGTACTTAGCTTTGGGTTCAATCTTGCGGTGCTCGATCCCAGTGACAGAAAGGGAACCGACACGTATTGTATTGTTGCCATCGAGGATAAAAAGATGGGGTTTATATCATATTGCTTGAGTTTATCCCTCTACATCATGTCATCTTGCCTAATGCGTTACTCCATTCTTATGAATTTAAAACTCTAGATGCATGCTGGATAGCGGTCGATGTGTGGATTAATAGTAGTAGATGCAAAATAGTTTCGGTCTACTAGACACTGACGTGATGCCTATATTCATGATCATTACCTTAGATATCATCATAACTATGCACTTTTCTATCAATTGCTCGGCAGTAATTTGCTCACCCACCGTAATACATGCTATCTTTAGAGAAGCCACTAGTGAAACCTATGGCTCCCGGGTCTACTTTACATTATATAAGTTTCCAATCTAAAATTCTAGTTTACTATTTATTTTGCAATCTTTATTTTCCAATCTATACAACAAAAATACCAAAAATATTTATCTTATTATCTTTATCAGATGTCACTTTTGCAAGTGGTCGTGAAGGGATTGACAACCCCTTTATCGCGTTGGTTGCAAGGTTCTTGATTATTTGTGCAGGTACTAGGCGACTTGTGTGCGGTCTCCTACTGGATTGATACCTTGGTTCTCAAAAACTAAGGAAATACTTACGCTACTTTGCTGCATCACCCTTTCCTCTTCAAGGGAAAACCAACGCATGCTCAAGAGGTAGCACACAGAAACAAGAAATCCTGGCAACACAACGTGAAGAAGGGGTTGGCAATCCCTTAACGGTTACGAGCAAGATCAAATTGTATGGTATTTGATATATAGATCGGACAAAAAAAAAATAAAATAAATAAAAAGAAAAATGAAGCAAGGTATTTTGGTTTTTATATATGATAAAAGATAGACCCAGGGGACATAGTTCTCACTAGAGGCTTCTCTCTTCAAAATAACATACGGTGGGTAAACAAATTATTGTTGGGCAACTGATAGAAAAGCAAATAATTATGATGCTATCCAAGGCAATGATTGATACATCCATTTTGCATCATGTTTTTCTACTGTTATTTAGAGTGTTTTAATCATTATAACACTTTGTAGAGCAATTGTAATGCCTTTTCTCTCTTAATATGCGAGGTTTACATGAAGAGGGAGATTGCCGGTAGCTGGAATTTTGGTCCTGAAAAAGCTACGTCAGAGATACCTATTTTGCACATCTCCAAATGAGTTGAAATTTTACGGAGATTTATTGTGGAATATATAATAATTATTGGAGAAAAGAAATACTAGAGGGGGCCACTCAGGTGCCCACTAGGCACCAGGGCACGCCTACCCCCCTGGCGCAGTGGTAGTGGGGCCTTGGTCAGCCTCCGGTGCCCATCTTCTGGTATATAAGCCAATTTGACCTAGAAAAAAATAAGGAGAGGACTTTTGGGATGGAGCATTGTTGTATCGATGCGGAACTTGGGCAGGAGCACTTCCGCTCTCCAACGGGGAGATGGGGATACCTCCCTCCGGGTGGGGGAAATCGAAGGCATCGTCAGCACCAACAACCCTCTCATTGTGGGACGGCCAATCTTCATCAACATCTTCAACATCACCATCTCATCTCAAACCCTAGTTCATATCTTATATTCAATCTTTGTATCAAAACCTCAAATTGGTACCTGTGGGTTGCTAGTAGTGTTGATTACATCTTGTAGTTGATGCTAGTTGGTTTATTTGGTGGAACATCATATGTTCAGATCTAGTATGCTATTCAATACCCCTCTGATCTTGAGCATGAATATGTTTCGTGAGTAGTTACTTTTGTTCTTGAGGACATGGGAGAAGTCTTGTCATAGTAATCATGTGAATTTGGTATTCGTTCGATATTTTGATGATACGTATGTGTTGATTCCCTTAGTGGTGTTATGTGAATGTCGACTACATGACACTTCACCATCTTTGGCCCTAAGGGAATGCATTGTGGAGTAGTTATTAGATGATGGGTTGATAGAGTGACAGAAGCTTAAACCCTAGTTTATGCGCTATTTCGTAAGGGGCTGATTTGGATCCATATGTTTAATGCTATTGTTAGATTTTATCTTAATTCTTCTTATGTAGTTGAGGATGCTTGCGAGAGGAGTTAATCCTAACTGGGAGGCTTGGTCAGGTTAGAACAACACCCAAGCACCGGTCCACCCACATATCAAATTATCAAAGTAGCAAACATGAATCAAACAAACATGATGAAAGTGACTAGATGGAATTCCCGTGTGTCCTCAAGAACGCTTTGCTTATTATAAGAGACCGTTCTGGCCTGTCCTTTGATACAAAAAGGATTGGGCTACTTTGCGACACTTCTGTTACCATTACTATTACTTTCTCGTTACAAATTACCTTGCTATCAAACTATCTGTTACCGACAATTTTAGTGCCTGTAGAAAATACCTTGCTGAAAACCGCTTGTCATTTCCTTCTACTCGTTGGGTTTGACACTCTTATTTATCGAAAGGACTAAGATAGATCCCCTATACTTGTGGGTCATCAATGATCATGTATATAGACAAGTGGACCGACTCGTGCCTGCATCTACTACTATTACTCCACACATCGACTATCCAGCATGCATCTAGTGTATTAAGTTCATTAAAAATAGAGTAACGCTTTAAGCAAGATGACATAATGTAGATAAGATAAACTCACCTATGAATAAACTTCATATTTTTACCCTTAATAGCAACGATACAATATGTGTCATGTCCCCTTTTTGCACTAGGATTGAGCATAGCAAGATCGAATCCATTATAAAGCACCTCTCCCATTGCAAGATAAATCAATCTAGTTGGCCAAATGAAACCAATAGATCAGAGAGAAATACGATGCTATAACAATCATGCATAAAAGAGTTTAGAGAAAACTCATATAATATTCATGGATAGATCTGATCATAAACTCACAATTCATCGGATCCCAACAAACACACCGCAAAAAGTGATTACATCTGATAGGACTCTAAGAATATCGAGGAGAACATTGTATTGAAGATCAAATAGGGATAAGAAGCCATCTAGCTACTAACTATGGACACGTAGGTCTATGGTAAACTACTCACGCATCATCAGAAGGGCGGCAAGGATGATGTAGAGCCCCTCTGTGATCGAATCCCCCTCCGGCGGATGGAAAAGGCCTCCAGATGGGATCTGTCAAGAACAGAAACTTGCGGCACCAGAAAAAGTATTTCGTGGATTCCTCTATTGGTTTCCAGATTTCATAGAGTTATAGAGGCGGAGTTAGGTCAAATGGAGCCACGTGGGCCCCACAAGCCATCAGGGCATGCCTTGGTGCCTCGTGGGCCACTGCTCCATCTTCTCATCCCCCTCCCAAAAGCTTCCAGGGTCTCTTATTGCCAGAAAAAATCTCCAAAAAGTTTCGTGCCATTTGGACTTCGTTTGGTACTGATATTATGAAAAACCAAAAACAGGCAAAAACAACAACAATTGGCACTAGGAACTAAGTTAATAGGTTAGTCCCAAAAAATGATATATAAATGCTTGAAAGTGTATATAAAACATCCAAGATTGATATTATAATAGCATGGAACAATAAAAACATTATAGATACGTGGAAGACGTATCAAGCATCCCCAAGCTTAATTCCTGCTCGTCCTCGAGTAGGTAAATGATAAAAACAATATTTTTGATGTGGAATGCTACCTAACATATTCATCATATAACTTTTTTCATTTTGTAGCATGGACATTTGGACTTGAATGATTCAAAGCAATACTCTATAATTTGACATGAAGACATCAATACTCAAGCATACTAACAAGCAACCATGTCTTTCAAAATATAAATGCTAAGGAAAGTTATCCCTAGCCCATTATGTTCAACCATTGATCCATTCATGAAACACACTCAACATTAGCTACATCCAATGCAAAAGTATGACAATAGTGCTCTCTAGTTGGTGCTTTATAAGAGAAGATGGAGACTCGAAATAAAAATAAAATTGCAGAAAAGTAAATAGATAGGTCCTTCGTAGAGGGAAGTAAGGATTTGTAGAGGTGCCAGTGCTCAAGTCTTAAATTAGAGATAAAAGTATTTTGAGTGGCATGCTTTTCCTGTCAATGAAAACGACCGGGAATTCCCAATATCTTCCATGCTAGACAAATTATAGGCAGTTCCCAAACAGAAAATAATGTTTATTTCCTTTCCACCATTCTTTCACAATCCATGGCTAGCCATATCCACGGGTGCCTTCCATACCAACACTTTCCAAGGAATTTATTGTTATCACCATATTATTATTTTTTCATTTCACGATTGGGCATCCCTATTACTTGCCACACTCTAGTGCAATGACAAGAGAATAAACACTCATCGTGAGAATAAAATACCTAACATCAAAAATATTGGCCACCCCTGCCGCTTCATGAGCGGTACAGGCATACAAAACAAAATTTCATTTTGAAAAGTTAGAGTTGGCACATGCAAATTCACTTGGAACGGCATGGAAATACCGCATATAGGTAGGTATGGTGGATTCATTTGGCACAACTTTGGGTGTAAGGAGTTGGATGCACATGCAACATTCCCGCTTAGTACAAATGAAGGCTAGCAAATAGATTGAGAAGCGACCAACCAAAAAGAGAAAATGGTCATAAACATGCATTGACATAATTAACACTGAATAATGCACCGTAAGCAAGATATAACTTTGTTGCATAACTATTGACTTTATGTGCATGCATAGGGAATCATAAACCTTAACACCAATATTCTTACTAAAGCATAATTACTCACTAACAAGACTCACATATTATCATCTCCATATCGCAAAACTATTGCAAGGAATCAAACTTATCATATCCAATGATCTATATGAAAGTTTTTATTATATCCCCCTTGGATATTCATCATATTGGGACCAAATTCATATCTCGTGCAAATTACCATTGCTAGTATCAAGTCTCAAAAGGATATAAGTGAAGCATGAGAGTGCAAATATTTCTTCAAAATTTAATTAAATCAACTCTCAAAATAATATAAGTGAAGCATGAGAGTGTAGTTCTTTAAAATGTAATCACCTCCATGCTCAAAAAGATATAAGTGAAGCACTTGAGCAACTGCCTAGCTCAAAAGATTTAAGTGGAGCACTTAGAGCATTCTAACAAATCATGATAAATGTGTGGCTCTCTCAAATAAGTGTATTCAATAGAGATGATTGTGACAAACTAAAAAGCAAACAAAGCAAAGACTCATATAATACTCGATGCTCCAAGCAAAACTCATGATATATGATGAATAAAAATATAGCTCCAAGTAAAATTACTGATGGCTGGTAGAAGAAAGAGGAGATGCCTTCTGGGGTATCCCCAAGCTTAGTTGCTTGGGAGTCCTTGAATATTACCTTGGGGTGCCTCGGGCATCCCCAAGCTTAGGCTCTTGCCACTCCTTATTCCTTCATCCATCGTGATTTCACCCAAAACTTGAAAACTTCAATCACACAAAACTCAACAAAACCTTCGTGAGATCCGTTATATAATAAAGCAAATCACTACTTTAAGTACTATTGCAAATCCATTCGTATTTTGTTTTTTCATTATACCTACTGTATTCTAACTTCTCCATGGCTTATACGCCCCAATACAATCCATAGTTTCATCAAAACAAGCAAAACAACACATCAAAACAGAATCTTTTAGAAACAGAACAATTCATAGCAATCTGAACATTGACCATACTTATGTACCTCAAAAAATTCTAAAACATTAGGACAATGTGGGAAATTTGTATATAAATCATGCGCAAAAAATTATAAAGTTATCACACTCCAGCAAATTTTAACAAATCTGCTTCTGGACGCAAAAGTTTATGTTTTTGCACAGAATCAAAGCAACTATCATCCAAACCATCCCAAAGGCTTTACTTGGCACAAACACTAACTAAAACACAAAAACTCAATCATAACAGTAGCATAATTGTGTGCTTATTGAGAAAACAGAAAAGAACAAAAAATTAAGGGGTAACTATTGAGTTGCCTCCCAACTAGCGTTATTGTTTTACGCCCCTAGCTAGGCATAATGCATAGTTTCAAGTATTTTCATCTTTCTTCTTTTCATTTAAAGATGTGTTTTCCTTGGGAGGTTTTTCGAAAACAATATGAAACACATCAACCATGGGAATTTTAGCATTAGCAAGTTGACCATCCGCAAATCCCTCTTGGTTACCCGTTACAATCCACGGGTATTGTTTATTAATACTATTAAAAACTTGTTGGATTATATTCAAAGGAGGGACTTCCTTTTTGGTATTTTCATCAAAGGTGTGATCATCACGAAATAGATATGTTGTGGTGGTCTCATGGCAGATGCCATAAGATGGCTAAAAGTGGAGGGCTACGTGAGGACGCTGGTGGGCTCTAGAGATGAGGCTAGCACACGCAAGTGTGGGACATGAGGCGTACCCAGGTTCGGGGCCCTTCGTGGGAGGTAACACCCCTAGTCTTGCCGAATACGGTATGGTGTGCACTATGGTTACGATGATGCTCCTGGAGCTGTCTGGGAGGAGGAGGAATGAGGGGCTAAGCCTCATTCCTTGCCTCTCCGGTGAGTGGTGATACGTCTCAGTCGTGTCTACTTTTCCTAACGCTTTTCCTCTTGTTTTGGACTCTAATTTGCGTGATTTGAGTGAAACTAACCTGGACTGACGTTGTTTTCAGCAGAACTACCATGGTGTTGTTTTTGTGTAGAAATAAAAGTTATCGAAATGGAACGAAACTTTGGGAGGATTTGTTATACAATAAAAGAGATTTTCTGGAGCCGAGAACCACTGGAGGGGGCACCTGGTTGGGCACAACCCACCAGGGCGCCCCCCCCCTCCAGGCGCGCCCAGGTGGGTTGTCCCCACCTAGTGGCCCTGCAGACCCTGAAGCCGACGCTATAAAATCCTATTTTCTAGAAAAAAATCAAGGAGAAAGAATTATCACGTTCCACGAGACGGAGCCGCCGCCATCTCCTGTTCTTTATCAGGATGCCAAATCTGGAGTCCGTTTGGGGCTCCGGAGAGGGGGATATTCGTTCTTCGTCATCACCAACCCTTCTCCATCGCCAATTCCATGATGCTTCCGACCGGGAGTGAGTAATTCCTTCGTAGGCTCGCTGATCGGTGAGGAGTTGGATGAGATTCATCATGCAATCGAGTTAGTTTTGTTAGGGCTTGATCCCTACTATCCACTATGTTCTGAGATTGATTAACCTTTTATGTTGTCATTGTTATATCTATGTTCTAGATCCGACCTTGCAAGTTATAGTCACCTATTACGTGTTATGATCCAGCAACCCCGGAGTGACAATAGTCGGGACACTTTTTCGGTGATGACCGTAGTTTGAGGAGTTCATGTATTCATCGTGTGTTAATGCTTTGTTCCGGTTCTTAAAGGGAGGCCTTAATATCCCTTAGTTTCCAATAGGACCCCGCTTCCACGGGAGGGTAGGACAAAAGATGCCATGCAAGTTCTTTCCATAAGCACGTATGACTATTTAAGGAATGCATGCCTACATTATATTTATGAACCGGTGCTAGTGCCGTATCACCCTAGGTTATAACTGTCACATGATGAATATCATCCAACAAATCATCGGTCCAATGCCTACGATTTTCCTACATATTGATCTTGCTGAGTTACTACTGCCATCGTTACTGTTGCACTTGCTACAAAACTATTGCTATCACTTTTACCATTACTATTGCTGCTGCTACTTCTATCAAAACTATCATACTACTTTGCTACTGATCACTTTGCTGCAGATAATTAATCTCCAGGTGTGGTTGAATTGACAACTCAACTGCTAACATATTCTGTGGCTCCCCTTGTGTCGAATCTATAAATTTGGGTTGAATACTCTACCCTCGAAAACGGTTGCGATCCCATATACTTGTTGGTTATCAAGACCTTTTTCTGGCACCGTTCCCTGGGAGCATAACTATATTTGTCGAGTCACTTGGGATTATTATCAATTTATCACTATGAAGAATATGAAGGATGCTAAGACTAAGATTTTTTCCTCTAAGACGAGGGGAGGTAAAGAACTGCCATCTAGCTCTGCTTTACATGCACCTTCTATTATAAGTAAACTTGCACCACCACCACATGCTATTAATCCTGATACGTCGCAAGTTATTGATGATGCTACTTCTACTATGAATGATACTTATGATGATGCTAGTACCTTTCTTGATGATAATTTGCCACTAGGCGAATTTCTTGATGAACAAATTGCTAGAGTAAGACAGCATGATATTGTTGAAACTGATGATGAGCTTGAACCTAAAAATCTTGAAACACCTATTAGAACTATTCCTCCTAGATATGAATTGCCAAAGGTACCGGAAGGTTATGTTATGAATGAGGAGACAACTAGAGATATTCTTGCTTGTAAGGATAGAGATGATCTAGAGAAATTATTATGCAAGTATAAAGAAAAATCTTTGAATGCTAGAATGAAATATGATCATAAGTTTGCTACTTCACCTATCTTTATTGATGATAAGGATTATGAATTCTCTGTCGACCCAGAGTTAATTACTTTGGTTGAATGTGATCCTTTCCATGGTTATGAAACTGGAACTATTGTGGCACACCTTACTAAGTTGAATGACATAGCCACCCTTTTTGCTGATGATGAGAAAATTTGCTATTACTATATTCTCAAATTATTTTCGTTCTCATTAATGGGTGTTGCTAAAGCTTGGTACAATACTCTTGCTCCTGGTTGTGTGCGTAGTCCCCAGGACATGATTTATTACTTCTCTGAAAACTATTTCCCTGCTCATAAGAAACAAGCTGCCTTACAGGAAATATTTAACTTTGTGCAATTTGAAGAAGAGAGTATCCCACAAGCTTGGGGGAGGCTTATCCAATTGCTTAATGCTTTGCCTGATCATCTTCTTAAGAAAAATGAAATACTTAATATCTTCTATAATGGAGTAACCGATGCTTCTAGGGATTTCCTAGATAGTTGTGCTGGTTGTGTTTTCAGGGAACGAACTATTGGGCAAGCTGAAGAATTATTGAATTACATATTGAAAAACTATGATGATTGGACTCCTCCTGAACCACCGCTTAAACCCACTCCAAAGAAGAGTGTATCTTATATCTCAGTTCTAAAGATATGCAAGAGGCAAAGAAATCTATGAAGGAAAAAGGTATTAAAGCTGAGGATGTCAAAAATTTACCTCCTATTGAAGAAATACATGGGCTTGATACACCACCACTGCCTAAGGTGGTAGAGGTAAATTCTCTAATGAAATTCAATGATAATTATAATCCTCACAATATGCACCCTAACCAATGCCTTTATGAGTTTGAAAATTACATTAGAAAGCAAAATCACTTCAATGCAAATGTTATGGAACAATTGAAATATAATTCTGATATGATTGCTCAGTTGAGTGACTTGTTATTTAGAATTCCAAATGATGTTAGAGGTGTGGGGAAGCATGCTTCTATGGTTCAAACCCAGTTAGAACAAGTTGCCAAATCTCAAAGAGAGTTTTTAGATGAAATGAATAATAATATCAATGATCATGCTGTTAGAGTAATGACTAGAGGAGGTAGAATGACTCAAGAACCACTTTATCCTAAGGGACACCCAAAAAGAATTAAGCAAGACTCTCAAAGAGTTAACACTGATGCACGTAGTCCTTCTAAAAAGAAAAAGAAGAAGAAAAATGATAGGACTTTGCATGCCTCTAGTGGACCTGAAGAAGAAAGACCTCCTGATAATGATAATGAAGTTTCTATCTCTGATGCTAAAACTCAATCTGGTAGTGAACATTTGCCTTCTCACAATAAAAAAGATAATGATGAGGTTCATGAAAATATTCAAACAAATAAAAAAGAACCAGACAATGATGTTGAGATAGAACTTGCAGTTGATCTTGATAACCCACAGCCCAAGAATAAAAGATATGATAAAACATACTTTGTTGCTAGAAAACATGATAAGGAAGGAGAACCATGGGTTCAAAAACCTATGCCCTTTCCACCTAAGTCAACTAAAAAGAAAGATGATGAAGAATTTGAACGCTTTGCTAAAATGTTGAGGCCAATCTTTTTGTGCACTCGCTTGACTGATATCTTAAAAATGCCTCCTTATGCAAAGTACATGAAAGACATCATCACCAATAAGAGAAAAACACCAGAAGCTGAAATCTCCACCATGCTTGCTAATTATACTTTTAAAGATGGAGTACCTAAAAAACTTGGAGATCCGGGAATATCAACTATACCTTGCTCCATCAAAAGAAATTATGTGAAAACTGCTCTTTGTGATTTGGGAGCTGGTGTTAGTGTTATGCCTTTCACTACTGGAATCAGCTTCTTTGCGTCTGCCATGGCAGACGGCAAAGGCATGGATCACGGATGGCAAACCTCTTTGACATCCGCCAGCAGACGACAAACCTCTTTGTCATCCGCCAGCAGACGGCAAACGGTCCGTCTGAACACGTGCCAGCAAAGGCCTTCTTTGTCATCCGCTTCCTGGAAATAGATAGCAAAGGATTGTGTCATCCGCCATCCGAGGCCAGCAGACGGCATAGACAACGGACGGCAGTGCGGTGGCGTGACAGCCGTTCGGGGGTTAACAGCGCACTTTGCCATCCGCCAGCGGACGACAAAGAGTCAAATCACTTTGCCGTCCGCTGACAGACGGCAAAGAGCTCAGCTAGGCAGCACTGGGCAGCTGCCGAGTGGCTAGCTATGCCATCTGCCAGCGGATGGCAAAGTGATTTGTATCTTTGCCGTCTGTTGGCAGACGGCAAAGTGACCAAATAGGCAGCTAGTGTTCCAAGGTTTTACAGGTAGCTGCCACGTGTCCTCTTTGTCATCTGCTAGCAGACGGCAAAGAGCTTCGCCGTCCGCTAGCAGACGGCAAAGAGGCTACATATCCCCTGTTTTTATTTGAATCCATTTAATTTCACAGGAATTCGCACACAAATACACACACACACACACACATATATATATATATATATATATCACATGCACAGCAGACATATGATGTATCCAACACATAGCTCCATCCATGAAAACATATATACATAATAAGAAACAGAGTTCCATCCATACATATTACAGTAAACATCACAATGTTCATCCAACACATTGTTCCATGCATCCATATAACAAGTTCCACATTTTTCATCGATACAAATGAAAAAAAGGAAAGGGAAACAAGCACTCCATCCATGCAAGCTTCCATATAGTGAATTAAATCTGCAAAATGGGAAACAAGAAAGTTAGAAGAAGAAGACTAGAATCAGAAGAAGAAGAAGAAAATGAAGAAGAAGAAGAAGAAGAAGAAGAAGAAGAAGAAGAAGAAGAAGAAGAAGAAGAAGAAGAAGAAGAAGAAGAAGAAGAAGAAGAAGAAGAAGAAGAAGAAGAAGAAGAAGAAGAAGAAGAAGAAGAAGAAGAAGAAGAAGAAGAAGAAGTAAGCATACTTAGGTAAAATGGAGCTAACCTAGCTAATTGTGCCATTTTTGAGTGAACTAAGCATATTATGCCATTTTTGATATAACTTAGAGCTAACTTCATTTTGGAGAAGAAGAACAAAACTAGAAGAAGAAGAAGAAGAAGACTAGAAGCTTCTTCTTTTTCTTCTTCTTCTTTTCTTCCTATTCCTTCTTTTCTTCCTCTTCCTGGATTTTCTTCATCTTATTATGTCATTTGTGGACTAAATAGGCTAAATTATATCATAAATGGACTAAATAGGCTAAATAAGAAGAAAAATGCCATTTTAGAGCATACCTAGCTAATTATACCATTTTTGACCTAACTAAGCATATTATGAGATATAACTTAGAGCTAACTTCATTTTGAAGAAGAAGAAGAAAACTAGAAGAAGAAGAAGAAAACTAAGCATATTCTTCTTCTAGTCTTCTTCTTCTTCTCCTTCTTCTTCTCCTTCTTCTTCTTCTTCTTCTTCTTCTTCTTCTTCTTCTTCTTCTTCTTCTTTTCTTCCTATTCCTTCTTTTCTTCCTCTTCCTTGATTTTCTTCATCTTATTATGTCATTTGTGTACTAAATAGGCTAAATTATGTCATAAATGTACTAAATAGGCTAAATAAGAAGAAAAATGCCATTTTCGAGCTTACCTACCTAATTATGCCATTTTTGACCTAACTAAGCATATTATGCCATTTTTGATATAACTTAGAGCTAACTTCATTTTGGAGAAGAAGAAAAAGAAGAAGAAAACTAGAAGAAGAAGAAGAAGAAGAAGAAGAAGAAGAAGAAGAAGAAGAAGAAGAAGAAGAAGAAGAAGAAGAAGAAGAAGAAGAAGAAGAAGAAGAAGAAGAAGGAGGAGGAGAAGAAGAAGAAGACTAGAAGAAGAAGAAGATTCTTCTTCTTTCCTTCCTCTTCCTTGATTTTCTTCATCTTATTATGTCATTTGTTCCTATTCCTTCTTTCCTTCCTCTTTCTTGATTTTCTTCATCTTATTATGTCATTTGTGGACTAAATAGGCTAAATTATGTCATAAATGGACTAAACACGCTAAATAAGAAGAAAAATACCATTATCACGGAGGTGTAGGAATGGTCTGGGCTGCGCCAGTGCCAGACGGAGGTGAAGGACCGGTCGGGGTTCCGGCATTGGAAGAAGGAGTGATAGATGCTTGTCGGGAGCCATGCTGCACCAAAGATCATTTCCAATAATGTCTCGTTAGCAAGTTCGCAAACTGAAATGTGAATAGTAGTAAGCAACGACCATTCAAATCAAACTCACCGTGGTCGCTGGAGCAATCTGGGGCATCGGCGGAGGGGCCTGACCGTTTTTCTCGCACATGGCCTGCACATTTGGTTCTCATGAGTCAGTCATATTAGATAGTAATGCGAACATTACGTGCATGATTGGGTTAATATGCATAAGAAACGTACCACGATGAGCTCGTATAGGGCCCGGTTAACGCTATCATTCCGGTTCCTCTCCTCCTCCAACAGCTTAGCCGTCCTCTCCTCCATCTCCCTCTCCCTCTGCGCCGCCTCCCTTTGTGCCTCCCTTTTTGCCTCCTCCACAAGCGCCTGCGTCTTCAATCTCTCTTTCTCAACAATAGCCTGCAACACACCACTCCTCGTTAGCATTGTAATCATCGACGGTAGCACACACAATGTAATGGAGGAAAGGTGAGAGAGTCCGTATAACTAACCGCCATGGCGAGCTCCGCAAGCCGTGCACGAGGCATTATCTCAGGATCAGAGCTACTCGGGCGCTTCTTGATCTGCGGGAGAGTCTTAGGACAACGTATCAGTCCATCACCAATGGCTTGAGAGCCATGGGACCTCCCGCCAACAGATATCATCACCAGCTCTGTATCAAAAGGATCCTGGCTCGGGTTAAAGTCCTCCCCTTTCCTTGCCTTCCCCTCGTCTCTGTACTTCACAAGCTTGTGGTGGGAGGACTTGTTGGTGAAGCTCTCTGGATCATCTAGGTCAGACTCCGTGAATGGCTTGGCCTTCTTGTACGGGGCCATATGGGCCATGCCATAGAGGTCGAACAGACTTGGCACAGGCTTCCACTACTAGGGAAAACCTTATACACAGAATCTCAGCAGCAGCGCGGTTTAAAAACAAACGCTACTGCTAATTAGCAGTAGCGTGCTTGAGGAAACCGCGCTACTAATAACCCGGTAGCAGAAGCGCTCTAGGTGAAACAAGCGCTACTACTATAATTTTCACGGCGTTGCCTCCAGGCTAGATATAGTAGTAGCGCCCTTCCCTGGACGCGCTACTGCTAAAGTACTTATTAGCAGCGTTTTTCTTAAAAACTCGTTGCTGCTAAGTATTGCACCTAATTAAGTTTAGTCCCATACTGCTAAGCGAACAAGGTGTTTACCACCTTAAATATCTTACTTCTCAAACTATCTCGAGCACTTGGTCTTCATTGAACTATATGTGTAGGATTTGTGGTTGCAATATGAATCCTCGCCCGTACCTATACAGGTACAGTGAGGGTTCATGTTGACTATTTAGATTCTACACAAAAAGATCAATGATGACCAATGTATATTTTTTATGCGTGCTTAGACTTAGCAGTAGCGTTTTTCTCTAAAACGCATTGTAGCTAATTTAGCTATAGCGCGTTTCCTAAAGTGCGCTACTGCTAGTTCGACTTAACCACCCGCGGGCTCAAAATTTCACTAAGTCATTCTTCCCCCTCTCCCCTCCTATTCCCCTAACTCCTCTGTCACCGCCGCCCGAGCCCGAGCCTGCCCTCACCGCCGCCCCCCGAGGCCTAGCCTGAGCCTGCCCTCACCGCCGCCGCCCGAGCCTGAGCCTGCCCTCATCGCCGCCGCCCGAGCCCGAGCCTGCCCTCACCGCCGCCGCCCGAGCCCGAGCCTGCCCTCACTGCCGCCGCCCGAGCCCGCCCAGGACCGCCGCCTCCCAATCCCGAGCCCGCCCTCGCCGCCCCTACCTCTCTGTCGCCGAGCACCTCCCTGCCACTGTCTCTCCCCTCTCTGTAAGCCCCCCACCCCTCCCCCACCCCCTCTCTCTCTGCTTAGTTAGTAGATGTTTTTTAGTAGTAGTAGATGTTAATTTAGGGTTCATAGATAATGATTTTTAGTAGTAGTAGATGTTAATTAGTAGTAGTGATGGTACTAGTTAACTAGGGCAGTATGGTTAATAGTAGATGTTTTTTTACTATTGTATAATGTAGTTTTTTTACTGTTTTTAGTAAGTGTTTAAAATAATTAGTAAGTAAATTAATAAACTAGTTGAACTAGTTTAGTTTTAGTTGAACTAGTTTAGTAAGTAAATTAATGAACTAGTTGAACTAATAGAACTAATGTATTTTTAGTAAGAAATTTAATATAACTAGTTGAACTACTTTATTTTTAGAAAGAACTAGTTTTTTTCTATTTATAGTAAGTTTATATTTTGTAAGAACTAGTTGAATTAATAGAACAAGTTGAACATGTCATATTTCTTGTTATTTTTTAGTTTAAGCAATTATTCGGGATGTATTAGTGATAACTTGTAGGGTTTTTGCTTTTGCAGAAATCAAGGAGCCCCTCCATCATCCCCGCCATCTTCCCCATCACCGACCCCCTCCGACCTCGAGGTGAGACCAGCCAAATCTCCAGGCCAAACATGTATATCTTGTGTTGGTCAAATAGCATATGTGGTTGCCCAAGTGGCTGGTCATGTTCAGGTTACACCTCCGAGTGGCCTATGTTTTGCCGGAGTGTTGATTAATTTCCGTTCCGGCAAATTTCAGGTGCTCGATGTGTCCTTTTTTAGCAAAGGTCATGCCGGATTTTTCCGTGAATTCTGGCATGACTTGTGCTAGAATACGTAGGAAATATCGAGTGGCCTATATTTTCTCGAAAATAATGATCTAATTTAGGTTTTTAGTACATATATTTATTTGTACAAGTTTAATGTTTGAATTATGAACGTAGGAAATGTCGTACTCGAACGATGAAAGTCTCCCGGGGGAGTGCAGCTGGTGCCACGACGATCGAGGTCTGTGCGACAGGTGCCCTCACCTGGACGAAGATCGGCGCTTCAGCATTAAGCTCGAGGAGACCTTCGATGTCAAAACGGTACGCAACGACGACATGTGTTCTTTCATAATTAAGCACGACTTCAACTATTTCAACGTCTAATTTTCATCTTTTACAATTCGACTAGCTTATCCCATGCCATGCGAGACGCTATGTCTTGAAGAGGATGGGTTCTGAAGACCACGAAAATTTTGAAACAAAGAAAATACACCTAAGAACCCATCATGATATGGATTTTGAAGTAAATCTGTACAATTCTCGGAGCGTAACCCATTTTGGTTGCCAAAACTGGGAAGCACTTTGCAAAATGTATGGTTTTTATGAGGGTATGATTGTCACCATGGATCTTGGTGATCCTGACATCGAGCAAGACAATATGGACATTTGGGTCCTTGTTGATACGCTTCCGATTCTACCGCTATGTGAGTTTCTCAAACATAGTTATTAACTAATTTATATTGTTTATTTCAAAATAGTTGACGGCTTATTTCCATTGACAGCTTATTTTGATTCTTCAAACAATGTGCGGAAGATGGTAGACAAAACCCACTACACCGATGGCTCCGAATTAACTTATAAGGAGAAAAATCATCTGATCGCATTTTGTACTTATCTTGAGAATTACAATACCTATTATCGAACTCCTCCAAATTATGGTGAATACGTGCCACTAGTGCACGTGTTGAACCACAGTAACTTGTATGGAGATACCCTGGTAAGATTTTTTACTATTACGACATCCGTGCATCTTTTGCATACTTCTAAAACTAGTACATCATTGCTAACTACGAAGTTATTACTATGTTTTTCAACAGAAAATCCCAATGGATTGTGTGCCTCATCTGATGTATCAGAATGGTCGCCTTGAAGTTCTGAACATACAGCCAGGTCATCCTACGGATCTCACCTGTGCATATAGGATTTCTAAATCCGGTGAACACAGGCTAATCAAAGAATGGAAAAAATGTTTGGACATTCGTAAGGAGGTTTTTGGAAGCAACATTAAGCGAAAGGCAAGAATTGTAGACAGGATAATCGCCATTCTCCATAATGGAGAGTCAGGGGCTATCTTGTTTTATGCTATTTTACCTTAGAGAATATAGTAGGTCCTAAGAGAATGTAGTAGGTCCTATGAGGTACAATATGTTTATTATGTGGTACAATGTGTGTTAGAGTTGATGATGATGAGTAGTTGTGATTATGACTAGTGACCAATTTGCTATGTGATGTCTCATTGATGAAAACGATGATCATGAGGAGGTGTTATATGACAATGATGTGTTATGATGATAAGTTGTTAATGATATGATGATGGTGATGATATTTATTATATCATTGGGTGAAAGAACCGCGGATTAGTTTCAAGTGGATGTCCATCCACTTGAAACTAGTCCACGGTTCTTTCACCCCATGATGTAATAACTCATTGTGATGTAAAAACAATCTCTAAATTCCTGTTGTATGAAAACTTGTATAAAGGTGTATGAATGCAACATGAAATAAAAAAGAAATAAAATACGAAATAATAGTAGTAGCGCGGGAAGGGAGAAGCGCTACTAGTAATTACCAGTAGCGCTCTTTGGAGAAAGCGCTACTACTAAGTCGATATAGCAGCAGCGTGGGTTAACGTATGCTACTGCTAACCTTTAGCTGTAGCGCCATACCGGTAGCACCTAGCCTTTTCCCTAGTAGTGTTCTTGTGGTGGTGCGCCTGAGAGAGAGGAACAAAATATTAGTTAAGGGCTCAAGCTAGCATGAAGAATGATATTGCTATGTAAATAGGTCATTTTGGAGCTAAGAAAGGTTATTATGTCATTTTCGAGGAAAATAAGCTAAGTTTAGGTCATTTTCGAGATAACCAAGTTATTATGCCATTTTTTATCAAAGTATGCTAATTATGTCATCATAGAGCTATCCAAGGTTATTATGTCATTTTAGAGCTAATTATGCCATGAATGAACTAGCTAAGGTTAGTTTAGGTCGTTATTGAGCTATCGAAGGTAGTTATGCCATTTTTTTAACTAACTAAAGCATATAAAGTCATTTTATAGAGCTATCTAAGGTTATTATGTCATTTTGGAGCTAAATATGCAATAAATGAACTATCCAAGGTAGTTATGCCATTTTTTAACTAACTAAGCATATTAAGTCAATTTGGAAGGGATAAATGCTAGCATGAAGAATGAAATTGCATGAATCATGTAGCAAACCACATACCCGGTTATCCCCGTACTCAAACAGGTTGGAGCTTCCTTGATGGTGTGGCACACCTTCCATTTGGTCGCGCTTATCCTTGGCCTTCTGGTGTTCGACCCGCCATTCGGGAGAGCTCCACGCATCCACCAATGCCTCCCAACAGTCCATCTTATCCACACACACCATCTCGGGGGCACCTAAGTTAGTCAAGAGAAATTTTAGCACTACGCCTATGAATCAAATCAAGAAGACTTAGTTCAAGGCCTTAAGAACAGGTAATTACCTGCATGTACTTCTCCTTACTAAGAAACTTGTCGCGCCACTTCCCCTTGGCCCTCCTAATACCCTTCGAGGCGTAGTAGTCTCGAACGGCCTGCACCTGAGCCTCGTGCCGTAAGTTCTGAAGTAGGGGCTTGCACTCGGTTTCGACAACCATAAACGCGGCCTCCTGCTCTCCCTCTGAAACCATGTAGAAGGTCTGCAATCAAACAAGACAACACTGACTAGTACAATCACTAGGTAATAACTAGGTAGTGTTGACTTTTAATTATGTAAAGGAGAAATTACCCAAAACTGATGGAACACCATGTCGGCGACCGTCTAGCACAAGACATTGCCGACCATCTCCCCCGGCGGGTCCGGGGCAACCGAGTACAGCTCCCAGCTCAGTGTTAGCTGTGGAAACTGACCCTCACCGGGCAACGTGACCCACCCAGGGAAGTGCTGCCGGCAAATCACACCAAGGACCTGGTTGGGCCTGCGGACACCACGGGGGTATACCCAGCCCCTGCAGTATGACAAGGACAACGCATTACATATTAATTTGAAGGAACATGAAGGCAAAAGGTCAAAAAATATTAAATGCACTTACTTCAACCCTTTAGACGCAATCAACCACCTCTGGTCGGGGGTCGCCGGCACGGGCGGGAGCTTAGTACAACCACGCTTGTAGACCTTCTTGCCCTTCTCAACCAGCTCGTCGTCGCTGTAGCTATCATCAGAAAAGGTGTCCTCGCTACCATCACTATGGCCACTAGCCTCCGGAGTCTCGTGGGAAGAAGCCTCTGGGATTAGAGTCTTCTAGGACGAAGACCCAGTGACCGGAGTCTTCTGGGACAATGACCCCGTGACCGGAGTCTTCTGGGACGAAGACTATGGGAGCTGACTCACGTGGGGCGAAGGATCGGTGACCCGAGTCAGGTGGGGCGAAGGATCAGCGACCCGAGTCTGCTGGGGCGAAGGATCGGCGACCGGAGGCTCATGGATCGGAGTCCGAGACAGGTCCACGTCAGACAGAGCAGTCTTGTGCTCGGGTGAATCAGCTGAGGGTGGCGGCAAGGAAGGCGTAGCAACCTTCCTACCTCTCTCGCTGCCATGTCCACCTCTACCAGCCTTCTTCATCCTCCCCCGTCCTCTCCCAGCCGAAGAAGAAGCGCCCGCCGCAGTTGTCTGCATACTGTCTAGCAGCGCTCTCCGGAGGGGCTGGGCTGGAATAATGGAACCACCCCTCCCAGTAGCGCTCGCAGGAGGATTGGGGCGCTCTGGACCCTTGCCCACCATCCTGTCAACACCTGCAATGACAAAAAGTAAACGAAATTAGTACAACATAAAAAATTTGGATACCTGACATGAACATAATAATATTTATATAATTTAAGTGTATCATAATCATGAACATAATAAAAATACACCCGATCAACACAAATATATATGGGGTCGGGGTGTGGTGTCATGGTGTCGGGGTCGGGGGTGTCGTGCCGGGGTGTCGTGTCGGGGTCGGGGTGTTAGGGTGTCAGGGTCGGGGTCGGGGTGTGGGTCGGGGTGTGTTGTCAGGGTGTCGGGGGTCGGGGGTAAGGGTGGGTGTGGTGTCAGGGTGTCGGTGGTCGGGGTGTCAGGTGTCGGGGTGTCGGTGGTTGGGGTCGGGGTCGGGGTGTGGTGTCAGGATGTCGGGGTCAGGGTGTCGTGCCGGGGTGTCAGGGTTTCAGGGTCGGGGTCGGGATGTTGGTCGGGGTGTGGTGTCAGGGTGTCGGGGGTCGGGGGTAAGGGTGGGTGTAGTGTCAGGGTGTCGGTGGTCGGGGTGTTAGGTGCCGGGGTGTCGGTGGTCGGGGTCGGGGTCGGTGTGTGGTGTCAGGGTGTCGGGGTCGGGGTGTCATGCCGGGGTGTCGTATCGGGGTGGGGGTGTTAGGTTGTCGGGGTCGGGGTCGGGGTCGGGTTGTGGGTCGGGGTGTCAGTTGGTCGGGGGTCGGGGTCGGGGTGTCATGCCGGGGTGTCGTATCGGGGTGGGGGTGTTAGGTTGTCGGGGTCGGGGTCGGGGTCGGGTTGTGGGTCGGGGTGTCAGTTGGTCGGGGGTCGGGGTCGGGGTCTCTTTTTTCCTTTTCTTCTTCTCCTCCTTCTTCTCCTCCTGCTTCTTCTTCTCCTCCTATCCTCTTTCTTCTTCTTCTTCTTCTTCTTCTTCTTCTTCTTCTTCTTCTTCTTCTTCTTCTTCTTCTTCTTCTTCTTCTTCTTCTTTCTCCTCCTCCTCCTCCTCCTCCTCTTTGTCATCTTCTTCTCCTTTTTCCTCTTCTTCTTCTTCTTTTCTTCTTTCTTCTTCTCCCTCCTCCTGTTCTTCCCTCCTCCTTCTACTTCTTCTTCTAAACTAAAACTAAAACTAATCTAAAATAAACTAAACTAAAACTAATACAAAATAAACTAAACTAAAATAAACTAAAACTAAAGCTAATTTAAAATAAACTAAACTAAAACTAAACTAAAACTATAACTAAACATAAACTAAAATAAAAGAAACAAAAAGAAACTAATTAAACAAAAAAGGGGGAGGAGCTCACCTGGTGGAGGGGGAGGCCGGACGGCTGCGGCGACCGCTGGAGGAGGCGGCGACCCGGTGGAGAGGGAGGCCTGACGACCGCGGCGGGACAGGGGCGGGGACGACGACGGGGCGGGGACGACCGCGGCGGGACGGGGCAGGGACGTCCGCGGCGCGGCTGGCCAGCGTGGAAGAGGCGGCGGGGCCGTGGTGGAGGTCGGGTAGGGGTGCGTGGCGGCGGGGTGGTTGCTGGCGATGCGTACCTTCAATTTGAACTACTTTGTCAAACCTTGTTATTATTTTGTAGTTGCCGGCGATGCGTACCTTCAATAGCCATTACCGGTCTTCTTGCAACTTCGCGGCGTATGTCGACTCTGCCGAAGCAAGCACCAACGAGGTAAGAATCCAAACAAATGCATATATATTACCATTATTGTTGATTGCAAAGAAACATGCATATCTCTAATGATTTCAAACATTTGACTTGCTGGGAATACGTATGGCGCCCGCCATCTTCAGCAATCGTCAAGGAGAAGGTATGTAATATGGACTTGCTCAACCGCGAGCTGACTGCGTCTCAGAGAGTACAATCAAGGCCCTCAGGGAGTTGAATGCCTCGCAGAAGATGGAGAAAGATGATATCATCGACGATAAGGCTGATCTCTTTCATAAGATACTTAGGCCGAGGGAGCAAAAGGATCAACTGGTCTAGGAGAGGGATCAGCTGAAGAAGGAAACAAAGCTCCTGAGGGCCGAGAGGAATCAACTGAAGATAGAGAAAGCTCATTTCAAAAAAGTGGGGGAGAGCAATAGGAACAAGCTACGTAAGATGAAGTTAATCCTTCAACAAGAGATGTGATGTACGTAGTTTCGTTGAAGACGCCCTTTTATGAAGCTAAATAAGTACTGCTTGTGGAGTTTGTGAAGCACGTAGTTTAGAACTACTAACTTTTGAGAAGTTGAAACTAGCTACGTTGATGATTACCCGTGTGTGGAGTTCAGCTGGTTTAAATTGTTGCATATAATATTTTTTGTTAGCGAAAAATTGTATTGCTGGCGTAAGCAAACATGAAACGATAGTGGTAACATGAACTTACTACTGACGTTGGGCACGTGTCACGCCATTAGTTCCTCAAATACTGCCGACGTTTGCTCCAACACCAGTAGTATTCTTTTTCACACGCGCCATATTGATGGCGTTAGGGCCCTACGTTAGCAAGGCCAATTTTGGCACGCCATAGCTAGGCTTTTTCTGCACTAGTGAATCCCCTCCAAGCACGCTGCCAACTTCGCCTCAAGTGGGCTTACACAAGACGTGAGAAACATGCAAGATGTGTAGAGACTACACTAGCGTGGTCTCATAGGATCATCCCGGCACCTCCCATACAGTCCTCTTCTAGCCAAGCGCCATCAACATTCAGCTTAGTCTAGCCAACTGGTGGCTTCACCCACTGCTCCCACGACCATGTGCAGGAAGCCGGCGTGGTGAGCGCCTTAGTATGTCTCCTATGCGGCTCCTAGAAGACCACCATTTTCCTCTTAGCGATGTTGTCATGGGGGTGTTGCTCAATGCATCGGAGGTTATCAATGTAACTACATAAAAATCTGCGAGAAGTTTTGATGTTTGGTGCTGGTTTGTGATGGACAATCTCATTACGTACGTGCCAGTTCCGCCAAAACATCTCAAGCACTGGCAAACGCTGCTCTTCCGGTAAATCATTCAAGAGAAGCAAAACCCACTCAGTACGAGAGTTGGTATGTCCTCGAGGTGTGGCATGCTGATGGTAGCCACCATCTCTTCCCACAACATACAGGCGAGTGGGCACCTGCACGTTGCTTGAAATGTATCCTTGGATTCCATGCCACATAAAACACATAAAATAGTGACCTCAACTTTTCTATTTGCCTTGTTCTCCATAGTTGCAAGGGAAATTTTGATTAAACGCCATGTGAATACGTATACCTTGGGGGGTAGTCACCCCCACACTGTCTTCCAGACGGCACAAGTGACATCCGGTACCCTGCTAGCGGTGCACACATTACATACTAGTGTTTGATGTGCTGTCGATGACGAGACAATACACACTTTTGATGGAGAAGGAAAACTAAGTAGTGTTTGTTGTAAAAAAGGAGAAATTTATTTTTTATTATTTTACCGTTCATAGAGAAGCATTTGAGATTAGGATTAGAAGGATACTTTTGCCTCTCTTTTCTGCGGGTTGGAGACTTTTATTTAGCGGGAAAACTTTTGATCTATTCATCAACTATAAAGAAGGCATAAAAAACATCAGAATTAAAAATTACATTCAGATTCGTAGATCATCTAGTACAACTATAAGCATTGGAGCCAGCTACGGAATGACTCTGTAGACGATACATTTCTGCCCGATGTATGCACGACACGTTAATCAATAGTTGTGAGCCGCATACACACCTTGATGCACTAGTAGAAAAGGGGGCAACGGTCCAGGCCGGGTCAGCCCATTAGTCCCGGTTCAATCTAGAACCGGGACCAATGGGGGCATTGGACCCGGTTCGTGAGCCCAGGGGGCCGGCCGGGCCACGTGGGCCATTGGTCCTGGTTCTTCTGGACCTTTTGGTCCCGGTTGGTGGGACGAACCGAGACCAATGGGTCTAGCTCCTGGCCCACCACCATTGGTCCCGGTTCGTGGCATGAACCGGGACCAAAGGCTCCCCTTTAGTCCCGGTTCATCCCATGAACCGGGACCAATGAGGTGCCTATATATACCCTCGCCCGCGAGCAGAGCACTCCAGTGCTCTGTTTTTCTCTGGCCAGCGAGGGGAGGTGTTTGTGGTGCTCTAGCTCACCTCCTATGCACATGAGGTGTTCGATGAAATGCCCGAGCCACAGTAGTTAAGCTTTCTCCTCTCGAAGCTCGACCTCAAAGCTCCATTTTCCTCGAGATTTGTCTAGATTTAGCAGTCCGTCACGCCCCACCCCCGTCTTCACCGCCGTCGATCACCCGCGCCGATCTCATCACCGACACCACCGTGGTGAGCATCTTGTTCTTATCTTCTTTCTGAAGGGAAAAATATTGTTACTTGTATGTTTAGATAGATACTTGTATAATTTTCTTACTTTATTATTGCATCTTATATAGTGCGATGGTTTTGGTATCTGCCCACGTCGGCCCTCGTCCTGTCTATGATTCATATGTGGTATATATATTATCTTTATAACTATTGGTTCATTTATTGTTTATGAAAATTATGCGGACCAACGTGACATAGATTTTATTTATCTAGGATGTATGTGAACCGGAAATTCCAACCGACCCTATTGTCGAGAGGTTAAATTTAGTTGAAGAAGAAAACAATTTCTTGAAGGAAAAAATAAAAAAAAATGAGGAGGAGAAGATGATATTGGAGTTGCATGTTGTGGATATCGTCGATGATCATAAGATCAAGATGGATGTAATGCGCTTGAAGATTAGAAATATTAGAAAATATGCCATTCATACCGAGGCTTGGTATCATTATGCCGTTGGATCAATTGTTACCTTGGTTGCGATTATGATCGCCTTTGTTTTCGCATTAAAATGTTTTAAATAGTTTCAATGTATGGTTTAATTAATTAGATGCTCTGGAGAGCTATATGTTGTTAGATGAGAACTATGTATGTACTTTGGTTTTAATGTGATGATGAACTTCTATTAATTTGAACACTTAATTATATATAATGAACGCAGATGAACCGACAATGGATGTACGGTGACAGACACACCTCCGAGTACATTAAGGGCGTGCATGAGTTTCTCGATGCGGCTGAGGCAAACAAGAAGAATGGTTTTATGTGTTGTCCATGCCCTAATTGTGGGAATACGAAGTCTTACTCTGACCGAAAAATCCTTCACACCCACCTGCTTTACAATGGTTTCATGCCACACTATAATGTTTGGACAAGGCACGGAGAAATAGGGGTTATGATGGAAGACGACGAAGAAGAAGAGTACGATGACAACTATGTGCCCCCTGAATACGGTGATGATGCAACGGGGGGAGCTGGTGAAGATCAAGAGGAACCAGACGATGTGCCCAATGATGCTGCAACGGGTGAAGCTGCTGAAGATCAAGAGGAACCAGACGATGTGCCCGATGATGATGATCTCCGCCGGGTCATTGTCGATGCAAGGACGCAATGCGAAAGTCAAAAGGAGAATCTGAAGTTCGATCGCATGTTAGAGGATCACAAAAAAGGTTGTACCCCAATTGCGAAGATGGCAACACAAAGCTCGGTACCATACTGGAATTGCTGCAGTGGAAGGCAGAGAATGTTGTGCCTGACAAAGGATTTGAGAAGCTACTGAAAATATTGAAGAAGAAGCTTCCAAAGGATAACGAATTGCCCGACAGTACATACGCATCAAAGAAGGTCGTATGCCCTCTAGGATTGGAGGTGGAGAAGATACATGCATGCCCTAATGACTGCATCCTATACCGCGGTGCATACAAGGATCTGAACGCATGTCCGGTATGCGGTGCATTGCGGTATAAGATCAGACGAGATGACCCTGGTGATGTTGACGGCGAGCCACACGGGAAGAGGGTTCCTGCGAAGGTGATGTGGTATGCTCCTATAATACCACAGTTGAAACGTCTGTTCAGAAACGGAAAGCATGCCAAGTCGATGCGATGGCACAGTGAGGACCGTAAGAAAGACGGGAAGTTGAGAGCACCCGCTGACAGGTCGCAGTGGAGAAAAATCGTGAGAAAGTACTCCGATGAGTTTGCAAAGGACCCAAGGAACGTATGGTTTGCTTTAAGCGCGGATGGCATTAATCCTTTCGGGGAGCAGAGCAGCAATCACAGCACCTGGCCTGTGACTCTATGTATGTATAACCTTCCTCCTTGGATGTGCATGAAGCGGAAGTTCATTATGATGCCAGTTCTCATCCAAGGCCCTAAGCAACCCGGCAATGACATTGATGTGTACCTAAGGCCATTAGTTGAAGAACTTTTACAGCTGTGGAATGGAAACGGTGTACGTACGTGGGATGAGCATATACAAGAGGAATTTAACCTAAAGGTGTTGCTGTTCGTGACCATCAACGATTGGCCCGCTCTCAGTAACCTTTCAGGACAGACAAACAAAGGATACCACGCATGCACACACTATTTAGATGACGCTGAAAGTATATACCTGGACAAATGCAGGAAGAATGTGTCCCTGGGCCATCGTCGATTTCTTCCGACCAACCATCAATGTCGAAAGAAAGGCAAGCATTTCAAAGGCGAGGCAGATCACCGGAAGAAGCCCGCCATGCGTACCGGTGATCACGTACTTGCTATGGTCAATGATTTACACGTAATCTTTGGAAAGGGTCCCGGCGCACTGGCTGTTCCGAATGACGCTGAGGGACACACACCCATGTGGAAGAAGAAATCTATATTTTGGGACCTACCCTACTGGAAAGACCTAGAGGTCCGCTCTTCAATCGACGTGATGCACGTGACGAAGAACCTTTGCGTGAACCTGCTAGGCTTCTTGGGCGTGTATGGAAAGACAAAAGATACACCTGAGGCACGGGAGGACCTGCAACGTTTGCACGAAAAAGACGGCATGCCTCCGAAGCAGTATGAAGGTCCTGCCAGCTACGCTCTTACGAAAGAAGAGAAAGAAATCTTCTTTGAATGCCTGCTCAGTATGAAGGTCCCGACTGGCTTCTCGTCGAATATAAAGGGAATAATAAATATCCCAGAGAAAAAGTTTCAGAACCTAAAGTCTCATGACTGCCACGTGATTATGACGCAACTGCTTCCGGTTGCATTGAGGGGGTTTCTACCAGAAAACGTCTGATTAGCCATTGTGAAGCTATGTGTATTCCTCAATGCAATCTCTCAGAAGGTGATCGATCCAGAAATCATACCAAGGCTAAGGAGTGATGTGGCGCAATGTCTTGTCAGTTTCGGGCTGGTGTTCCCACCATCCTTCTTCAATATCATGACGCATGTCCTAGTTCATCTAGTCGACGAGATTGTCATTCTGGGGCCCGTATTTCTACACAATATGTTCCCCTTTGAGAGGTTCATGGGAGTCCTAAAGAAATATGTCCGTAACCGCGCTAGGCCAGAAGGAAGCATCTCCATGGGCCATCAAACAGAGGATGTCATCGGGTTTTGTGTTGACTTCATTCCTGGCCTTAAGAAAATAGGTCTCCCTAAATCGCGGTATGAGGGGAGACTGACTGGAAAAGGCACGCTAGGAGCGGACTCAATAATATGCAGGGACGGGCATTGTTGGTCTCAAGCACACTACACAGTTCTACAGAACTCTACCTTGGTGACCCCGTATGTCGATGAACACAAGAACAGTCTGCGCTCCAAACACCCGAAGCAGTGCGACGACTGGATTACATGTGAACACATTAGGACTTTCAGCAGTTGGTTGGAAGCACGTCTCAGAGGTGACAACACTATTTGTGATGACTTGTACTTGTTGTCCAGGGGACCATCTTTGACTGTATTGATTTACAAAGGATACGAGATAAATGGGAATACATTTTACACGATTGACCAAGATCAAAAGAGCACCAACCAAAACAACGGTGTCCGCTTTGATGCAATAACTGAGAAGGGAAAGGACACATATTATGGTCACATAATGGACATATGGGAACTTGACTATGGACAAGATTTTAAGGTCCCTTTGTTTAAGTGCAAATGGGTCAATCTGTCAGGAGGCGGGGTACATGTAGACCCACAGTACAGAATGACAACAGTCGATCTGAAAAATCTTGGGTACACTCATGAACCGTTCGTCCTAGCCAATGATGTGGCACAGATTATCTATGTGAAGGACATGTCTACCAGACCGAGAAAAAAGAAAAGATAAGGAAACAAATACATCATACGATGAGCCAAAGCGCCACATAGTTCTTTCAGGAAAAAGGGACATCCTCGGAGTGGAGGGCAAGACAGACATGTCTGAAGATTATGAAAAGTTTCATGAAATTCCTCCCTTCAATGTCAAGGCTGACCCAAGCATCCTGATAAACGATGAAGACTATCCATGGTTACGCCGCAATAAGCAAATGACACAAGCGAAGAAAAAGTGAAGACTTTCTCCCGCAACTATTATGATGATACCATGCCAAATTTGTAACAGACGAGTATGCTATGCCAACTTTTTCAGAGTTCATTTGAAAACTATGAATTTAGGTCGAATTTTCTCTATAGGTGCATCTATGTTCATTTTTTTAGTAAAGTTAATCACAAACTTGTGATTCACACAAATTTCAAAGAATTCAAATTTTAACTATTCAAATTTGAAAACTAATGGCACTAACAGAAAGTTTATATTTTTTCTAAAACTAATGGCACTAATAGAAAGTTTATAATTTTGCTGACTTAAAAGCAAAAAGAATTAAAAAATAAATAGCAAAAAAGAAAAAAATGCCTATAATATTTGTTATGACTAACTAAAATTACCAAATTGAGTATAATAATAAAACACAGTAATATTAAATAGCAGGAAAAAGATTGACTCAAAAATCAATTTTTATAGTAAAGTTATTCATAAACTAGTGATTCACCCAAATTTAAACTATTCAAATTTTAAAACTAATGGCACTAACAGAAAGCAAAAAGAATTAAAAAATAAAGAAAAAAACAAAAGAAAATAAATAATGCAGAAAACAAAACAAAAAAACTGGAAAAAATTAAATATAGCAACAATAAGTATTTTGTTGTAAGTAGAAACAAAAAAAACAAAAAAATGCCACCTACTGGGCACCCGCGGCCTGAATACGACTAGAAACCCTACCATGGGCCAGGATTCAGGCCCACGGGAGGCCTAGTAGGCCCACAGGCACACATTGCACGGTTAGGCCTGAAAGCCTGCTTTAGAGAGGAGCTTGAGAGGGAAGGCGCACAACACCTTATAAACAGGTGCGGCTCCCTCTCAACTAGCGAGGTGGGACTAAACATTTGGGCGCAGGGCAGCACAAGGCCTTTGGTCCCGGTTGGTGGCACCAACTGGGACTAAAGGGGGGCATTGGTCCCGGTTCGTGGCACAAACCGGGACCAATTCCACCCTTTAGTCTCGGTTGGTGCCACCAACCGGGACCAAAGGCCACCGCTTCCCGCCCTTTGGGCTGCTGAAAAGAGGCCTTTGGTCTCTGTTGGTGGCACAAACCGGGACTAAAGGGGGCATTAGTCCCGGTTTGTGCCACGAACCGGGACTAAAGGCTTTGCTATATAAGCAGCACTTAGCAGTTTTCGACCAAATCACCCACTTCTCCCCCGACGCCCCCTGCTCCTCCTCATCGTCGTCGCCGCCCGACGCCCCTGCTCCTCCTCGTCGCCATCTCCACCGACGCCGTCAGGCTGCTCGCCTTCGCCGTCGCTGCCGCCACCGACGCCGTCAGGCTGATCGCCTTCGTCGTCGGCACCGCCCCCTATGAGCACGCGCCCCTCCCGTCCCGCGCGCGCCCCTGCGCCCCTATCCTGCGTGGCCGCCGCGCCGCCGCCCCTGCCCTGCGCGGCTGCCGTGCGCCACCGCGGCCGCTGTGCCGCGCCCCTGCCTTGCCTCGCCCCCGTGACCCTGCCCTGCCCTGCCCCGCCGGCGCCACCGCTGCCGCCATGCCCCTCTACCCTGCCGGCGCCACCACTTTTTTTATTAGTTTAATTTTTTTTCATATATATATATATTGTGTGTATGTATGTGGCTATATGTTTTTGTTCATATGTTGCAATATGTTTTTTTATTTTTATTAGTTTAATTTTTTGTTCATATGTGATGTATATATATATATATGTGTGTGTGTGTGTGTGTGTCTGTATGTGGCTATAATGTATATGTGTATGTGATGTATGTGGCTAGAATTTGCTAAATATATATGTTAAAAATGTTTTTTTATTAATAGAAAGTTTTTTGTTCATATACAGAAAGTTACAATTTTAGAAAAGTTTTATATATGCAAAAGTTACAATTTTAGAAAAAGAAGGATAGGAAAGAAGAAAATAAGAAGAGGAAAGAAAGAAGAAGAGGAGAGGAAAAGAAGAGGAGAAATAAATAAGAAGAAGAAAAAAGAAGAAAAAGAAGAGGAGAAGAAGAAAGGAATAGTGGAGAGGAAGAGAAAATAGGAATCTATTTTCTCTTCCTCTCCACTATTCCTTTCTTCTTCTCCTCTTCTTTTTCTTCTTTTTTCTTCAATCTTCTCCTTTAGCTATTCCTTTCTTCTTCTCCTTTGACACTAGGCAACCTCCCGACCCCTCGGCGATCCTCTCGAACATGAGAGGAAGAAGAGGATAAAAAAAGAAGAGGAAGAAGAAAAAAAGAGGAGAAGAAAGAATAGAGAACTCCTCTATTCTTTCTTCTCCTCTTTTTTTCTTCTTCCTCTTCTTTTTTTATCGGGAACGAGGGTCGTCGAGGGACATAGATGTAGTGTTGTCGTTGTCGATATACCCGCCCCCTCCCGATAGCTTCAACACATGGGGGGTCGATATTACCCCCTCCTTGAAGCGTTCTCGAGGCCACCCCTAACCCTTGAAGCATTGTCGAGGCCACCCGAAACAACCCTAGAGAAGCAGCGTCGAGGCCACTAATTAATATGATTCCTTATTGTGATTAGCTAGCTAGATCTACGTTTGCCACTAATATATCCATCTGTCATGTTTGAATAATAATTGCCATGTTGTACATATTTGTAGAAACTATGGACACCGCCCGAGACGAAGCAAAAGAAGCGTTGTTGAGGGACATAATCACAGAAGGAAGTGATGCCGCCTCGTTGTTTCTCAACGACACTGATGGTCTGGAAGGAGAGGGTGAAGAAGCTGGCTCCGGTGACCTAATGCCGGTGCAAGAAGGAGAACGTGAGGACGGCTCCGGTGACCCAATGCCGGTGCAAGAAGGAGACCGTGATGACGGCTCCGGTGACCGAACCGAGTCCGGCCAGGTATATATATTAGTTAAGCCTGTGCTGACTAGCTAATTGATGCATTCATTGTTTTGGTATGTACACATATTAATTAAGTCTTTGTTCTTTTTTCTAGCCCTCCGGATCGAGCACAACTGAGGTAAAGAGACAAGGCTCGAAGAAAAAGTTGAGCTCGGATGAAAGGTTTGAGATCATAGCAATCGCGCCCGACGGCCAACCTATTGAACCCATCCGAACAAAGAAGGCATTTGTTGCTCAGTGCGGGGTTCTGGTTAGGGACAAGATCCCGATCAGCATCCAGCAATGGTTAAGCCGGCTACAGAAGACCCTGAGGTGTCTTACGTCAATGATATGCAGAAAAATGATCTTTGACTGAGCTGAAGACAAATTTCACCCTACCGCCAAAGGATGATCCGGAGAAGCCAGTTAAAGAGCAATTAATCAAGTCTTTTGCTCTTAAGAGGATGGCAGACTTATTCAGGAGGTGGAAGAAAGACCTGAATAGGTTTGTCGAGAAAAAAGAGACACCAGAATTTAAGGGCATATATGAGAAGATCAGAGATGACTGGCCTGCATTTGTGGCCCACAAGACATCGGAAAAGAGTAAGAAGATATCGGCGACAAACAAGAAAAATGCTGCGAAGAAGAAGCTTCACCATCGCACGGGGTCAGGTGGCTACCTCGTAGCCCGGCCTAAGTGGGCCAAGGCTGAGAATGATCTGGTTGAAAAAAGGATCGAACCAGAGACAATGAACTGGCCAGACCATTGCCGGACTTGGTTCTTCGGGGCTGGCGGAACCTTGGACCCTGTAACAGGGAAGTGCATTTGGACGGACGAGCAACTTGACATACCCTTGAAGAAGCTTCGGTACTATATCAATGCAGCGCAGCAAGGGACGTTCCTTCCAGACAGAGAGAACGACGAGCTCACAAAGGCCCTCGGGAATCCTGAGCACCCTGGACGGACACGAGGCACGCCAGGCTCCATTCCGTGGAGGGCTGGGTTTCCGGACGCAGGCGGTTACAAAAGCCAGGAGAGGAGGAAGAAAGTGCAGCAGTCCGAACTGCACGCGCTTAAAGCAAGGGTACTCGGGATAGAGGAACGAGAAGCAAATCGCAGCAAACGAACTGCCTAAGCTTCCCCTGAAGCTACCCCGCCATCTCAGCGGAGAAGCAGTGTGGCTTCCACCGAGATGCTTCAGCCGGAGCTTGTCTTGACGGCTCCTGCCAGCTATCCCGTGGATGCTATCACGGAGGCTCAAAATTGCCACCTTATGACGCAATGGATGAATATGAAGGTCAAGGCGGCTATTGGCTCTGTTTTTTCTAATGAACCCGGCGCAACTTTTCACTGCCGGCCGATTCCAGAAGGATATGCTAAGGTGATGGTGGATGAAATAATGGAGGGATTTGAGGACCTCCCGCTTGACCACCCTACCGGAGAAGGGGAGACTCGGCTGGGTTCTGCTCTGAAGACTCCATGCCTATGGCGGAAGGAGCTCATCAACCTTCCGAACTGGACGCCTCCGCCTCCTCCTCCTCCTCCGGCGAGTCAGGGCACTCCGCCTCCTCCACCGCCTCCTCTTCTGGCGAGTGACGATCAGGGCCCTCGGCCGGCTCCTTCTCCGGCGCATGGCGGCACTCCGCCTCCTTCTCCGCCTGTGCCGGTGCGCCCGAGCAGCCAGCCTACTCCCTCTCCGCCTCGTCAGCAAGGGCGGAAGAGACCCGCCGCCGCTCGGGCAGCTGCTCCAGCGCATCGTAGTCCTTCTCCTCCGCCTCGTAAGCAAGTAAAGAAGACTGCCGCTCAGTCTGCTCTGCCGGCGTCTAGCAGTACAGCCAGAGACGGGAGGACATACAGATTCGGTCCTTCGCTGAAGACTCCAGAGAAGTTACCATACGAGATGAGCCCGGAGGAGAACGCGAAGATCGCGCGAACCGAAGCGAAGGAATGGTTTCAAGGGTTGAAAGCACAGAGACATCCACCTCCGGAGAAAAAGGTAGATTCGGTGAAAGTGAAGCGCACTCTGGCTGCCCTGACAAAACCACCCAAGTCTCCGCCGAAAGGCAACTATGAGCGCATTATTGCAAAGACATGGGCCGAAGCGGAGCGGTCGGGAAGTACAGTCAGTGACCAAAGGCTGAAAGAACGACGAGCAGTTGGGAAACAAATTGCCCAGCTCAGCGAACAAGCGACGCAATCGTGCCCCCCGCTCAAGGTGCCTAGCGACATCGTCGATCCGAGGATGGTGCCCGGTTATAGCAATCTTGACGATTACCTGCCCGACGATGTACATTATGATCCCATGGAGGTGCAGATACACAGATACGAGTATGGGAAGCCTCTCGTCAAAGATGAAAAATCTCTATCAACGATGATGCGAAGATTGCATGATTGGTACTTGAAAATCTGCAGAGAGTCTGGGGGGGAGTACTTTGTATGCGAGAGTTAAGCCGGAGCATGACCTCGTTGGAATTGAACTGTTGCCTATTCCATTTGAGGAGTTCTATCAGTTTTTCAATCAATTGGCCCTCGATAAAGCAACGGTCACCTGCTACTGTTTGTAAGTGCTACTACTTCTGTCATTAAGTCACTCTATATAGCTCAGCTCTTTGATTGTATGTATTTATATTTATCCTCACTATATTATGCAGATTGAAGATCGCCGAATTGAAGAAAAGACAAATCGGTGATATTGGGTTCGTTAACACAAATCTCATAGATGCAAATGAGGTTGAACATCGTGCCGCAGATACCGAGGCCAACTTGCTACGATCATTCAAAATAAATGAACACAAAGATATAATACTCTTTCCTTACAACTTCAAGTGAGTGTTACTGTATTGTGCATATTCAGTTTCCCTTATATATTAGTCCAGGTTATAGTAATGTAATTGATGAGTTATGCATGCGTGCGCAGTTTCCACTATATTCTCGTGGAGATTAGGCTTGAGCAGGGAGTAGTAACTGTCTTGGACTCTAGACGAAAAGATCCCCAGGAGTATGCGGACATGACTGAAATCCTCAAGAAGTAAGTTAAATCGATCATTATCCACCATATCAGCAACTTTGTTCATTTCCTGATATCAAGTAATTGTTTTCTTTGTCCGGCAGGGTTTGGAGGAAATTCTCCAGAAAAGCTCCGGAACTGCCGAAGGAGCTGCAATTTAGATACCCGAAAGTAAGTACTATAGTAGCATGTTCCGCTCGTCTCCTAGCTATTGATTCAAGCGCTAGTTTTATCAATACCATTTGGCATTCTTGCTTATCAGTTTGATTGACCTCTATTTCTTGTAAAGTGGTTGTGGCAGGAACAAGGGAATGATTTCTGTGGATACTACGTCTGCGAGTCCATCCGCCACACGACCTGTGAGCGGGGTGGGTACTCTGACGAACAATATGAAGTGCGTAAATAACAGTATTCACAATTTTATTTTATTACCATCATTTGTGTTGAGTTTCCATTCATTCATATATATATATATATATATATATATATATATATATATATATATATATATATATATATATATATATATACCTCCTTCTTCAAATTAGATGTTTCGGATGCGGAATGAACTCCTAGCACCAGATCGCATGCGAGCAATTCAAGAGGAATTGGCGGCATTTTTTCTTGACCACGTGATCGCTGAAGACGGAGAATACTATATGGACCATGCGTCCATAATTTAGGATATTATATTTGTAAAAGATAATTATTGTATATATGTAGCCGGTAGTGTCGGACGATAGATATACGAGAACTTGTTGTTCGACCAATCTCTCGGAGAAGGAGAGGTGGTCGATATCACTTCTCTCTGTATGTATATATGTTCATGACGATCTTCTGTTTCCTTCGTTTGCTTACTAGCTAGTTAGCGTGCCTAGTCCTCTCTATACGTATGTATAGTACGTAGCGTCGACCAAGCACGGACATAAGAGATGACACTTCTCTCTATTAATTAGCTATCTAACACAATATATGAAATACCTAAATTAACCCCCCAAAACCCCCAACCCCCCCCCCCCCCTTCAAAAAAACCAAAAACCCCAGCCACAGACATGCTGACGCGTGGAGGTCTATTGGTCCCGGTTGGTGCCACCAACCGGGACCAAAGGCCCTCCTGCCTGGGCTTAGGGCACAGGCCACGTGAACCGGGACTAAAGGGTCAGGGCATTAGTAACGACCCTTTAGTCCCGGTTCAGTAACCGGGACTAAAGGCCCTGACGAACCGGGACAATAGGCCCGTTTTCTACTAGTGATGGATGGCTACTACAACTCGTCGTTCAACCATCGTGCAGAAAACGTCGTGCACCAAGAAGTGCTCATCCAGCTAAGGCGCGCCGCCATCGTGGCCCTTCCTCGGCGGAGCCGGGGAAATACTGTTGTACCAGATAATCAGGAAGTCGCCGTGCTAAGTACCTTATCGGACGCACGCACCAGAACATTATGGTGGAGACTTTCTCATACATTAATATTTTTTTCTAGCAGGAAGATACTCGTAGAAAATGAAAGGTATGAACCGCTCACGGCAGCACTATCTCGTTTTCTGTTCACGAGATCAGTGTGCCCCGACAACACAGACGTCACTGAAACTGCCGGTTCCCACTGTTCTTAAGCTTTCATGCGTTTTTTCTTCTTGTGAGAATCAGGCTTTCATGCGCGGCTATAATCGCAAGCACCTATGCTTTCAACGCCATTATTTCCTCCGGGTGAGATAAAAACTTGATGGGCCTACAAGTTAAAAACAACTCCAGTACGGAACTTTTGGGCCACATAGGCCCTCGTCCCGTCACCGCCCACCTTACTACTCGGCCCAAGTGCGCGGTGGAGCCAGCCAGTGATGGCCGGGGCGAGGACGGACCGGCCGGTGTCGCCGCTTCGTGGACCCCGCCGTCGATACTCCCGATGCGCCATCACTCCCCCGCGCATAAATGTGGCAAGGTCACTTCTCCCCCTCAGCTCCACCCCACCCCACCCACCCAGTCCATCCCCCGTCGCCCTCACGCTCTTCGTGCTCGCCGCCTCCCTTCGCGTGCTGCCTCATGGCTTCCATCGCCGGATCTGCCGTGTCCTTCGCCAAGCCCGTCAAGGTATGCCCGCGCGCGCACGCCCCTTCTTCAGATCCGCCACCTTGTGTCGTCCGTACGTTGGATCCGTCTGCCCTGCTGGGGTTTTAGCTTTCGTGCTGTTCGATCCGTGCTCGCCCGACGGCCCGATCTAGGCGTGATCAGTAGGGATTGTTCGACGAACGCTGTTTTCTAGTATTCCTATTCAGGCACTGTACGATGCGCGAATTTAGTGGTGATTGGGGTTTAGCGGCTCTTGTTTTTATTTTTTTGGGACTGCGGGGAGCACCTCATTTTGTGCCCCATTTCAGAGGTGGACTTGGGCAGATCTACTTTTCTGCTAGGTTGATTGATAGGGTGCAGACACGGTGTTACTACCTTGATGTTTGCGCACTGATGAGCAAGAAAGAGGAAGAGCAAGTTACTAGTACTAGACGTTAAGAGGCTCTGAACTGTTAAAAGAGGCTTAGATTGCTGCATGTGCAATTAAAGCGTGCGACTTAATGGTTGCTAACTTGCTATGGTGGAACTAGAGCCAACCGAAAAAGAATATAACTCTTGCATCCTAGCACTAAATTTTCTAGTAGAATTATTGAATTGGTATTATGGTATGCTTAAGCGTCTCTATGTGTTATTGGTGGTTGTATTGGAATTTTGGACGCTAGTACTAGGTTGTTGCTTTGCATGCTCCAGAGGTCCCTAAAGTTGGTCCTTGAATATAAATCTTCTTTTGGTATCTTGCCTTTCCTTATTAGGAGATACTTTCTTGGCCTTCTAGTTGTTTACTGCATTTGTAATTTAGTCACTTATGTGGTTGTAAATTCTAGGTACAATGTGTATTATACACAATTATTTGTTTTCCCTTGTATGTTCACATACTCCCTCTGATCCAAATTAATTGACGCTGCTTTAGTACAACTTTGTCGGTAACATTTTTTTGTGCCTAGTAAAATTTATTTCTGTTAGTATCTTCTCTGCAAATATTCTTCGTACGGTCACTGTACTGAGGCCGGTTGAAGCTGCACTGTTAGACTTGTGCAGATGTGGGATACTGAATTGCCAGATGGATTGAAGAATTTTGAGAAGAATGTTTGCTCTAGCATGTTAATATTATTTTTCATCAGTAGATAGTGAATACAGTGCAGTGAACTTTTCCTTGATACACAAGTTTTGTTGCCTCAAGATGTTTGTTTCTTGAATTCCAGGCAATCAACACGAACTCGCTCTCTTTCTCTGGTGCAAGGAGGGGCAATGCATTTCTTCGCCTGCAGCCAGTGCCGATGAGATTTGCTGTTTGCTGCTCAGTGAGTTTTATCCTTTCTCTTCATGCATAATATATCTGAGAAGTTGCTTGACTGTGCTAAAGGCAGTGATATGTTTCTGTAGAGTTGCTAAAATTGCAATTTGTTATACAGGTACTCTTTAGTTTTGAACAAATACATTTTTAGGTTGCCCAAAAGTCACATCATTTGGCCTCGTAAAAAATGTACTAGTGGTCAGGAATTACATTTGTGTTCCTTAACTCTAGAAGCGCTTGTTTTCCATTGTGTAATTCACAATGAATCGGTGGATAAGTATTTTATTTATTGAAGTGATTCTGCTTTTACTTTCAATAACTTCTTCCTGTTGTAGCACCACTTACCAACATAGCTTGTACTTTGTGTGTGTGTGTGTGTGTGTGGGGGGGGGGGGTCACTAAACAGTGTCGCATTTATAGTTGCTTGCTACAATTTTGGATGTCCTTCATAACTGACAAGTTCCTTCTGAATATGTGCCAACAGGCAAAGCAGGATACAGTGGAGAAGGTTTGTGAAATTGTTAAGAAGCAGCTTGCTGTTCCTGAAGGCACTGAAGTTTGCGGTACCACCAAGTTCTCTGACCTTGGAGCTGATTCACTGGACACGGTAACTATCCACGATGCCATTCATGTTTGTTTTGAGCCAAGCAGTACCTAACCTAACCTGAACAAATAGTTCAAGGATCCAAATGAGTTGTATTTTTGCGATGTTTTTTGGTGTTAGAGCATAATTGGAGGGAAGTTACAGCATGGCTCATTTGTTGGAGCAAATAATTACATGTTCCTGTCATGCAGGTCGAGATTGTGATGGGCCTCGAGGAGGAGTTCCAGATCAGTGTGGAGGAGACGAGTGCGCAGGCAATTGCGACAGTTGAAGATGCTGCCACGCTCATCGACAAGCTTGTCTCTGCGAAGTCATCTTGAAGGGAGGTCGTAAATCGTAATGATTGGAGCTCGTAAGCTAGTAGTCCTACCTTGGGTTTGATCCTTGTTGTTCTACCATAGTCGTTATTATATGGTGGGTTGGTGATTTTCTCAGGACTATCGTCTCCTGCTGTGTGTAATAAGATAATTGGTTAAGTAAGTTTTCGTGCGGCTGTGGTGCATGTTGATGTATGCATCTTTTGTGCCCAAAAAGAAGAATATGAGGGTACAAGCCAACTACATCTGTATGTGCTGTGAATCTGTGATGTGTCGTTTTCTTGTTAGAGATCAGCAGAACAGATGTTCTGTTAGGGCTCGAGGACAGGAGATATATTTCTTTTTACCAATCTGTGAAGATTAGTGTGTATTTGTTCGATGGGTAGTGAAGCAATTGATTCTTGGAGAGGGATGAGTAGATGTCAGTGATACCAACCCTAGATGATATCAAGTTTGAAAAGTTTCTTGTAAATGATCAAGAAAACTATATAGAGTTTTTCTTTCACATTATTGACACAAAATCAATCTTTTGTGTCTTGAAAGACATGCAATCAATCTATATATTAATCCTGCTGCTTTTTGCCGCAAAAGTTCTTCCTAGAAAATGCCATGTGTTGCTGAAGAAATTGCCAATCCAATACAACTAAACTTGTCATCTGAAAAGTTTGTAATTGCCAACCTCTCCCAATGAAGTTTGTCGGCTATTGCGATCCTATATTAAATTTCACATCAAAATTATTACATCCAAACTATATATATAAAAAGAAAAAAGATCTGTTGAAAAGGCATCCAAAACATAGAAACAAGACGCACTATCATATTTGAGTATTTTAATGTACATCTCGGTTTTGGTTCAGTTTTGATAAGGTAGCGCATCATGCATACTCATTTATGTAATCTTTTTTCTTTGGATAAATGGTGGATTTTATTAACTCAAAATGAAGTATCAAGTGGATAGAAACACAATGAGCACACATCTGACCTGTGCATAACTGAGACACACACAACCAACACCAAGTCATCAACACATGCCTAAGCGAAGAAAAAAACCCGATCAAATAGTGATCGACAAAACAGTTGCAATGAACATATCCACACCAATCATCTCTTGAGACCATAAGGACAATGAAGTTCTTAAACATCAATGCCTTCTGGAAAGGAACGACGCTCAAGTGCCGCTGTCATCGGTGCCAATCAACAAATGTCAGATCTAAGTTTTCACCCTGAAGAACAAGTCCAAGTTTAACAAGGTAACAGACCAAAATATCATCTATGTAATCTTTTGTGTCCATCTAAGTTTCAGCCGACTGAAATTTTCTGAAATATCATTTGATTCATAAGACTGTAATTATTGTGGAAAGTAGAAGTTCCACCTTATCACCTAGTTATATTTTCTAGAAATGTGTAAGTTGCATTTTATAGTTAGCTAAAACTGTAGTTAGAGCCCTTCGACAAAAAAAGAGATAGTAAATTGAAGGACAACGAGGGTAGACATTGGTCCACCAGTCAAATAGTGGACTAGCCCACTTATCTATCTATCTATCTCACTTTCCTTAGTTTTTTTTTATGAATTTAATCTCCTTTCACATTTCTCCATGCCTCTTTTGATGTAGCGACTTTAATGTCAAGACTAGATGCGAACTGAGCACGGCTTCGATGGTCAATTTCCTTGTGGTGGAATCTACCCATACAGGTTCAAATCCTAAACTTGATACAGATGGTCGCATTTTTCTGGATTTATTCTAGGCTTCCCGGTGATGCTCTTTCAACAATAGGGTTTGTCCGTCAACTACGAGTTGTTCATGTCAACTTCGTCAATCTCAATAATATGTCGGCTCAATCTCTCGAAGGTGCTTATAGTAATAAGGTGTATGTGCACGTGCGCGCGTCATAGAGATGAGTGTGTATGTATATTTGAGCGTCCGTGTCTATGTAGTGTTTCTCAAAAACAAATGTCAAGATCAGCCCTTGAGGCCTCTCTCTTACTTATACAAGCAAGACTAATATTAAGAACAAAAAACACCCCCATAATGATAGTAGGAGCCTCTCTCTTACTTATACAAGCAAGACTAATCTCAAGAACAAAAAACACCCCCATAATGATAGTAGGTAGGAGGTGAATAGCGGTTAAACTTGCTTCACTGAGTAATGCTAGAGCCACGGGGCTTAGTTTACGACGGGGGGGGGGGGGGGGGGTACGGAGTAACTAATTATGGGCCAATAGATTGGAGATTGGGGGAGGTTGGGGCCCATCCCGGCTGAAATCTGGGGGGAGAGTAAGATTAGTTGAAAGGAGCCTGTAAAAGCCTATCAGAAATCTGGATTATCGTGGTTCACTACTCACTCAACCATTTCTTTTAGCAACCGATGGGAGTGAAGCTTTATTATTGAAAGGAGGAAAATATGTACATGGTGACATGCTTGGGAAATGGGACAAGCCGGACCTCGCTAGGTTCGGCTAGACTGCATGCCAATTACTCATGGTTCTGGTTAACTCTAGGTCTAAAAAATAAAGCCCTCCACATGATGTCTTCAAAGTTAGGTGAGAAATTACGGTATATATGTAATTCTCGTGTCATTCAAGATGGAGCAATTTCTATCTTTCCAGACGTCCCACATGGTGCAATGAGAAGCTTGTTGTGCCACATCTTCATGTTGACTAATCTATTTGTATCTTCAATTTTTTTTATCTTTGCTTCACTTTATTTGTTTCTCCTTGTCTCTTTTCACTAATTAACCGTAAGGAGTCATATATACAACTAAATAGATGATCTCCACATGTAAATATGTCACCTCAAGACACAATTGTACATGGAAAGTACTTCTCTTATGCAGGTTATCTACAGATGTACCAGGACTCCTAGTTTATGGTCCTTTCTACAACGCGTGGAGAATCAAGACCTGTTTACGGAGGTGTGTACATGATTGAAGGCTACGGTGAGGGATAGCAAAATGATCTTAGGATTGCCCCCCCCCCCCCTCCGTTGTAGGCGTTATACGGACTCCATATGTTTCTTTGTATTTTGCCTTTTTATTTTTCGTTTATATGAGAGGAAATTTTTTGGCTGTGTTCATCTTAGTTATGCAAAGGCCGGATGTAATGCTTTAATCTTTTAAGTAATAAAGCGTCTCATTTTGAAGAAAAAAAACGTACATGAAAAAAATCCACCTCAATATGCAATCATTCATGAGAAAAAGCTTATCACCCCAGAAATATTCAATAAACCGAGGGTTTCGTGGAAGGATCTACCTCCCTGTACGAAGCGGACTAGGATCCATGTACCCAAGGACCTCCCCCGGTTTGCTAGGCTCCTAGATATATCTCAAAAGTCTCTTGGTCGTTTACATGTACTCTTCGAGACAATTAATATTTGTTTTATAACTTGTGGCCAAAGTTTTCATTCTAACAAACTGATTTTCATAGTTGGAGTGGTGAACTGATATTGCATCAATAATGTTTCCATGCCAACTGATTAGTTTTAGTTGCAACGATTATATTGGTAACCAAATTTGTTTCTAACAAATAGGATTTTGCTTCCATCTATCTGCAAAACAAAATGGCTCTTCGGTTAGTATGGCCTTGTTGTGGCACCAGGGTAGCTAGGATTGTCAAACGAATGAGGGTTAAAGTTGGGGAGAATGGAGCCAAAGAATTCGCCTTCATCTCTTCTCTCTTCGTCCGTTCATCGAGAAAGAACGAAATATATAGTGTTCAATGACACTTAAATCCAATCAGGGCGTTTGGTCTAGTGGTATGATTCTCGCTTTGGGTGCGAGAGGTCGCGAGTTCGATTCTCGCAACGCCCCAATATTGTTTTTGTTTCCCCGGGCATCAGGGGAAGGAAATCACCAAGAAGATTATTATTTTCAGCTTGAGAAGAGAAAATTATTCAGCAAATCAAATAGATCGATTGATTTCCATCCATCTTGCTTCTCATCTCAGCGCTCCATCTACTCCTAGAACAATTCACAGGAATCAACAACCTGAGTACAACACGTATGCACGCATCCCAAACAACAAGCATGAAAAAAGGCAAAAGGTCAAGGTGATGAGATCATCTACATAGCAGTACATATCTGAGCTTATATAGGTTACTTATTGCTCGGCGGTCCTCTGCCTCTTGGAGCACTTTGCCTGCACGGCCAGCGTGGCCGTGGTGCCCGGGCAGTTGAGGTCCCCGCCGTACACCTCGTGCGACACGGCCAGCACGCAGCTCCTCTTCCCCACGCACGCCTTCTCCACAATCTCCTTGGCCTTGGGCGTGTGGCAGTTGCCAAACGTGTAGTTGCCGCAGATCCCCAGCGGGTTCCCGTAGCTGGCGAACACCACCTGCTGGATCATCTTCTTCTCCGGGCACGTCAGCACCGCCCGCGGCTTCAGGTCGTCCGCCACCATCGTCAGCTGGCTGTCCTTGGTCTCCCACGACCGCACGTGCCCGGGGTTGGTCTCCGAGATGAAGCTGCAGATGTTGTCGCGCTTCACCGTCAGGATCATGATGGCGTCCGGCCGCCCGCCTTCCTCCTCGAAGATGGTCAGCACGTTCCCCGTCGGCTTCAGGAAGCAGCGCGGCACGTGGTAGAGGTACTGCGACGGCCGCCCCAGCGCGTGCTTGTACGAGCTCCAGTACCGCCCCAGCCCTTCGCCGTTGACGAACAGGATGCCCTTGCCCATGGGGTTCATGTCGATCACCACGGGGTCCTCCCCGGTGGGCATGTCGAAGCGCCGCCGGTACCACGTGAGCGGCTTGTCGAACACCGCGGGTTGCCACTGCACCTCGCCGCCCTTGTCCGTGAAAGCCTGCTTGCGCTCGCCCTCCAGGCCCACGATGTGTCCCCACCCGTTGCTGGTGAGGTCCAGCGTCCCCGTGTTGAGGCCCTGGATGGTGACCGAGTGCACGCCGGCCTGCCGGCGCTCCAGGTACGACCCGCTGTCCTGCAACCCCAGCGTGCTGGACAGGATGGAGATGTGGTTGATGCCGACCTTGACCTCGATGGGCTTCTCCAGGCTGAAGGCCTTGTTCATCTTTGTGCCATGGCCGCAGCCGACTAACTTCTTGTTGACGAACGCCACCATGGCGTGCCCATGGCTGCTCGCCTCCAGCACCGGCTTGATGTCTAGCCTGGACGGCAGGTCCTCCGGGTCCAGCAGGAAGCTGCCACCCACCGTACAAACCACCAAAAACATTGGCATTGCCATTCGCATTCGCATTCGCAAAGATATATAGTAATACGTAGAGAAGAGACGTACGTACCTGGTGGTGTACCAGAGGTAGTCGGTCTTGTCCTTGGTCATGTTGTAGGCCTCGAGGGGCTTCTCGCTCCGGTCGGTGCTGAACTTGTAGGTGGGCACCTTGTCCCCCTCCGTGTACATCTCCCACACATTGTTCTGCACCGTCTGGTCCGTGAAGTGGAAGGTGCGCTGGTTGTGCTGCGCGTTCACATATTGCGTGCTGAACACCACCGTCTTGCAGTCGCCCAGGATGCTGACAGACCGCCGGGGCACGAAGTAGTTCTGCCCGCGGAACGTCACCGTCCCGTCCTCCTTGGTGTTGTGGTTGGACAGGAACGCCACGCACACCTTCTGCTCCGGGATCTCGAACACCCGCGCCTGCATACCATACCATACCATACCATACCATACCGGTCAGGTCAATCGGCGATCATAACAAGATAGCAACAAGAGAACTGAAGAGAACCTCGTAGAGCTTGCCCAATGGCTGCGTGGAGGGGGTCCCAAAGAGGAGAGCGTTCTTGCACAACCTCAAAGCATGGTGCAGGTCCTTCAGATGGCCCCACTTGGGCTCTTTGAACATTCCTGGACCAACCAAACCGTTCATCCATAAATCAACATAGTTAAGCATATTCAGAGTTTGAGAGGATTCGTCTGTCTCCGCTTTACCGAATTCGTCGAGAGGCGCCTCGTCGTAGTATCTCGGCATCACGAAAGAGGCGCCCGTTCTTCCAAAGTTTGTTCCTCCGTGGTACTGTCCACACAGGCAAGGCAACCGTGTGATTCTCTCAGAAATATACTCTAGTTTCATCCTAACGCCATGTCAACAACAGGTTGGTTCGTTGGTTGGTTACTGGACGGTACCATGTAGTAGTTCACCATGCTGCCCCCCACCGAGAAGAACCGCGCCACGGCAAACGCAATGTCCTCGGCAGATCTCTGAGACGGCGGATCACCGAATACTCTATATCTGCAAACGCCAACAAAAAAACAATTCAGCACCCGCCAGTCTCTCCTTGATGGACAAGGTGAAACTGATAACTGAACTCACTGAGCAGTCCAGTTCTCGGTCCATAACAGGGGTTTGTTCTTGTCAACTGGACCTGGCCATGTATCTCCGCAGTGCCTACCGTTGCAGGTAGGAATCTAGAGAGGAAAAAACATGATTATGGATTAAGCATGGTTAATAAATTCTAAAACAAGAAATTATATCATGGCAAATGAAACTTAAACATGTCAGATCATACTAATAAATTACCACGTCCGCTGGAGCTTTAGTCTGCTTGCACATGATCCATGGCACCCCGGTGCCGGTGCTGATGGCCATCTTAGCTGCCCATTCGATGTACCTGGTGCCGTTTTCTTTGAACGCCGCTTCCATGTGCTGGTACTCATTCTCGATCTATTTTTTTTCAATGCAGGGTGCATTTCATTTGAGAAAGCATACATGATAGATATAAGTATTCAGCAGGAAGAAAAAGGGTCAAGATATGCATGCAGTACCTGTGCTAGAATGATAGGGCCTCCTTGTGATGCGAAGAGCTTGGCTTCCTTGAGCTTGTTCACTACGAGAGTCACAAACTTCTGCATGAGCTTCTGCATATATAAAGAGAAAAACCAAGGTGAGGACGCCGTTTTAATTATTTCTGTATGTAGCAAAATTTACGTCGAGCTTTTTTCTTTCTCGAAATGCATCTAGTTTGTTTTACCCTTGAGAAAGAAAAAGAAATGCATCTAGTTTGGTATGTCTGCAACTAATAATTCTGTGTGGTTTGATGGTCTGATTGATCACCTTGAAAGGCTCGTTGTCAGTGCGAAAGATGATGTCGGGGACCTCCCGGAGCCAGTAAGGCAGCCCTCTGGAAGAGGAAAATCACAGATTAAACGGAGACCGTGAATGCAGATGAGCTAGAAATCAAGCAATACACGATGAGATTGAGATGTGAAGCAAAGAGACGAACAAACCCATGGTTCCACTCCGCCTGGACGAAGGGTCCGATACGGACCATGGCGTACATCTCATGCTCCTGGATCAGCTTGAAGAACTTGATCATGTCGTACCTCCCCTCGAAGTTGTACTGAAATCGACCATGGATGGATCCAATCCAAGGAGGAATGGACGATGAGCAGGTACGTAGGTATAGGATGAGATGAATGAGATGGAGTGTGTGACAGTTACCACGCCCATCTCGGGTTCATGGACGTTCCAGAAGACGTAGGACTCGATGACGTTGAGGCCGCCTTCCTTGGCCCTGGCGATGAGGTCGGGCCACTCGTGGAAAGGGCTGCGTGGATAGTGGATGGAGCCGGAGAAGAAGAGGTCCCTCTGTCCGTCCACCATGAGCGAGCGGCGGTCGTACGAGATGACGGTGCCTGGTTTGGTGAGCTGGTAGGCGTCCCCGCCGGCCACGAGCGCGGCGACGGCGATCACCGCGGCGGCGGCGAGCCGGACGCGGAGGAGGGACATGGTGAGTGGATCGTGCGTGGAAGCTAGGGGCCACAAGTTCGCGCTCCCGCCAGTCCTAAAATAGGAGGGAGGCGTTCAGCTTAAAGGGATGGCGCTGTGGCCGCGCGGGAGCGCAGGGAGCGACATGCGCGCGCGCCATGCCGTCCGTCCGTCCACGCATCAGCATCACCCAGGGAACGGTTGGCCTCGGCGGCCCGCTCGTGTGCGGGTGCGGAGGTTCTTGGTGGTGGTTTTAGGCGGGGCGGGTTTTTTTCTGACTGGGTCAGCCGTGGATCGGCATTGTTTGCGGCGGGCTTGTTGCATGCCGTGCTTAGCCTGGAACCGGAATCGTCACGCCGCTGCGCCGTCAGTCACCTACGCCGGTGCTACGACTTCCACCTTGAGCCGGCGACGGAAGACACTGCGTGGAGGAGCTCCGGACGTGCTTCCCTATGACCATCGCCTCCGATCACTGATGCTACTTGTGCTGAAGACTGATGACAACAAATACAAAACCTGATAATAACTTCAATACAAAAACAATGATAGGAACAGAGATCTTACTGGGATAGCGTACGAGAGCAATGATCTTCTAAAAGCTCTATCTTAAATCCGGCCCCGCAAAACAGGCCACTCCTTGGCTGCTAGAGCCGTTGGAAGCGACACAGGTGTCGGTAGGCTTAGGCTTGTTGGCGCAGATCCATAAAAAATTATCTTGCTCCGAGACTTGTATCTCTGAGCTTCAAAAGCATGTATCTGATCATGGTGGGATTCGATACCACTGACGCCCCCATTCGGTCCATTTCCAGCATGTATCTGATCTCGAGAAAATGAAGTGAAGAAAAAAATATGAAGGCTAAAGTAGTGAAATGACAAAATGCAGATAAACTGAAAACTGTATGAACAAACTTGCTAAACTAGCTGGGATTTCATGACAAACTAAGAAACTAGGATTGAGAGCTTTATTAGAGAAGACTTAACATGGACTGAAGCAACTGAAGGTCTGAACACTCATAAATAAGAAAACCGTCTAGACAAGTAGAACTAAATCTTAGTGGTTGTAGGCCGTGGTGGACTTAGGATCGAAACAATGAATACTAAATTAAGAATGAACAATGAATACTAACTATAACCTACCTATGTGATAAGTGGTAACACACAAAACCGAAGAAAATGCAACCTAACACTGAAACTAGTAACATAACTGAAGAAAATGACACCAACCCCTACAGGTACAGAATAAAGCTAGAAAATGAGCAGGGACTTACTGAGCACGCACTAGGGACTTATAGACTGAACAATGATGCAAGCTCATAGACTAAGAAACAAACTGAAGAACTTAGATGAGGAGGGATCACAATTGACAAAAACTAAAAAGAAACTAATAACTGAATTATTAACTATACAAAATTGACAAAATTTAGTGTGACTGAACAACGATGCAGGCTCACAGACTAAGGAAATACTAGCATGAGTACTGATTAAAGAGAATGAGCTGAGGTCTGACTAATAGCTAATGAAAACTAAAAGAATAAAAGAAACACTAATGACTGAAACAAAGGTACTGAAAACTGAAGACTAGACTACAGAAACACTGAAACAAAGATTCTAAAGACACGGAAAACTGAAGACCTAGAGATAGAGAGAAAAGAGGGTTGAATAAACAAGACAGAAAGGTGGTTGAATAGTAAGATGACTCAAGAAACACTGGAAAGTGAAGGATTGAAGATAGAGAAAAGAAGACTCAAAAAAAGAAAAACATATAAAAGAGACATGATCTGCAATTTCCATGCTTGATGCTTGTTGCTCACATATTTGTTTTTGAGTTCATATTGTAGTTACAAGAGACTGAATTTATAGGAGAATGACAGTGGGAGTGAGGATATCCAGGATCAATGCCTTGGAAGCCAAGAAGCTATATTCATGCAGGTGCAAAAAAAGGATGGAAAAAATGCTTCTTATTTTTTATGCCTTGCAAATTACATCTGGAAACTGACAGAAATATTGACGATGATATAAAAGCCAAACTTCTCTTATGTTGTGCTGTTGCGGGGTTATATTGACCTAAATAGAGGCTCTCACAGCATCAATGCCCAGGTGCGCAAAACATTTCAAATTGATCTTTAAAAACAAAACAAAAACACATGCTAAGGGAAAAAATGAGATAAACTTTGTGCAAACTGTTAGAATAAAACAGAGGCATACCGTCGATCATCCGAGGACCAAAGCAATCACACGAGTACGACACCGATATTTGTTAACGAGGTTCACCGATATGGCTACATCCCCGGGGCTTGACTAAGGGCGCTCCTCCCCGTGACACCGTCACAATACCGCACCCGGTCGCCCTGGACACCGGCACATGCCGCCGGCTTCCCCTGCGTTCCGGTGCTATTATGTTGGCATAGGTTACATCGTGTGTCTAGCCCCGCTATATATGAGAGGCCTAGGATACAAGTGGCCTACTAGGACACGACTCCATATCCTATCTAAACACAATACAACTACAAGTCCAACTGTAACCTACCTTGTACACTATATTCGACACAACTCCAACAAACTCCACCTTGGCGAATATACTCCACCATCCTGAATTCGTCAATGCGTCAAACTTTCATGTACATTGGACTTGAGCTTATCCCATGAGCACCGCTGCTACTCCAAAGACTCCATATGACTCCACCTGCAACTTGTAGTCCCTTCTTTTCTTGACCACAGTCAACACTCGAGCAAAATTAAGTTCCTTGTTACTCTAGTCCGTGCTCACAACTTCCAGAGTATCCGTCAACGTCATCACACACCGATCACTGACCTGCGTGAAAGTCAACAACTCACATATTGGGTGTCACACATAAGAGTTACCTGAACTCAACATCACCGCTCTTCCTTGACCGCCCTGTCTGAAACTTGAAGGAATTTCACTATCGCTTGTAGTCATCCCGAGTCAAATTCGCAGTTGTCTCACCACATGTATGACCACCAGAGCCCTGGCCCGTCTCCATGTCCCGTGCATACCGCACACCTCGCCGCTATTACCGCGTCGAGCCTCCGCTGTCCCGGTCGAGTCTCAAGGGTAACGAAACCACACCACTCAACCCCCCACTGCAGAGTACCACCGAACATCACCCACCGATGACGAGTTTCACGCTTCCATCAGACCACTGGGCTCCAGTCCGAACTGCGTGTCACTCACTTTTTCCTCAGCTGAATAGGCTTCGACTCTCTGTGCACTTACGCCGTAGCCCCTCAATCCAGCTCCACCTTCAACATGACTCCATGGTAGATAATCAATCCACCCTGCGCCCTGTCGACTTCAAGCTCTCATGTGCACCGTCTTGAGTCAATCCCGCGCCATAGTCTTGTCGAAGCCACACAAGCATCCTGGCCTGCGCCACGTGTTTCCACGCCCAGAAGTCGGTCACCATCGGCATCATGCTCATATGTCACTGTCGCCGATCCCACCACCGTCTTCTGTTCCAACCGACTCACGTCGATCCCGTCAGAATATCCCAGTGGCAGCGCTAGGGGTATTCTTGGGTCTTCATGTGAATACCCATGATTTTTACAAAACAATGTTGATTTTGGCAAAAAAATGACAATTTTCGAAAAACAGCAATGATTTTGGCAACATGAATACACATGAATACCCGGTTGCAAATTCCTGGAGCCGCCACTGGACTATCCAGTCCGACCCAGCCGAACTTGTTCGACTGCAACGACACGTTCTGGACTCCTCAAACCATCACCGTGACCATCACCATCCATGCACAAATGTGTACCAGCAAAGAAAACCAAATCAAAGTCCTTCATAGCATAGCCTTCCCATGTGAACAACTCCTAATTTCGTCACACGTATGTAGCTTCTAAACTCATCCTTTTATTTCTTCCTTGATAGCATATCACCGCCTTGGCTTTCAGCCCTTGTGCCAATTCTTTTTGTCACATACAAATCTCGACTGTACGCAGCTCACACATCCACCGAACCAGCGACACTGCCCGTTGCCTGGCCCTTCCCTGCGCTTCTGCGTGACAGTGCACAATAGGCCTTGCAGCCGTCCTCCCCGCGTTCTCAGATGGGCTTCCTGCCATGGGCCACCAGATCATGGCTCGTACGTGTACAGCCGCCTGACGCTCGCCCGATCGATCTGATCGACCGCCGCACGTTTATGCAGCTGCAACGCACACACGATCCTTCCGCTTTCCGACGCCTGTCGCTGATCCATCGAGTCCCTCGTCTTGTCTGCTTTTTCGGATCTCGCTGAGAACCACGCCGCGTCGGCTGCATCTCAAACTCGATTCTTCCTCCAGATCAACAATCCGCCTCCCGGACCTTATCAACCTTGCTCATGATACCACTTGTTAGAATAAAACCGAGGCATACCGTCGATCATCCGAGGACCAAAGCAATCACACGAGTACGACACCGAGATTTGTTAACGAGCTTCACCGATATGGCTACATCCCCGGGGCTTGACTACGGGCGCTCCTCCCCGTGACACCGTCACAATACCGCACCCGGTCGCCCTGGACACCGGCACATGCCGCCGGCTTCCCCTGCGTTCCGGTGCTATTATGTTGGCATAGGTTACATCGTGTGTCTAGCCCCGCTATATATGAGAGGCCTAGGATACAAGTGTCCTACTAGGACACGACTCCATATCCTATCTAAACACAATACAACTACAAGTCCAACTGTAACCTACCTTATACACTATATTCGACACAACTCCAACACAAACTCGTGTGCAGGGGCAGGAGTCGTGCTCGTATGTTAGTGACATCGGTCAAGCAGGTGATGAGGGTGAAGCTCTGGTACATTTACCGCAAACAGGGGTGGCTCAAGTATTGGAAAACACCGACACATCAACCAACACACCAAGACTTGAGGTAGGGTGGTAAGAATAAAATAAAAATCGGAAAAAGGACAAAAGATGTGGAACTTATATGCAGGGCAACAGAACGCTGAGAGGAAGAAAAGCTAAGACATCATCGCCAGCAACTTAACTACTGATGTCGGTTTGCAACTGCAGCAGTGAGATAGAGAATGCAGCAGCATCCTCGAGAAAATGTCCAGCTTCAAAATGAAAATGATGAAATGAAAAAGCTCCTACCTGCAACTCTGATTTTCTTTGCTTGTACCTGCAAGAATGAAAAAAAAAGTAACAAAAGATAATATTTATCAGTCATTGTATAAACTTCAGAAAAAAGATGAAGCAAAAAAGATTGACAGAAAGGTTTACAATTTTTTTTGAGAAATGTTGATTGGGAAAACTTGAAAAAAGAAGAGAAAAAATTGTTGGTATCTATGCTGAACCAAAACAAAAAATGGTTGCACAGGTGATTGAAAACTGATGGGCATATGCAGAATTTGTTTGCTTTTGTTACTGCTTGGCTTGTAGCTTGACCTGTAAGAGCCTATGTTACCAAAAGAACAAAACAAAATATGCCGTCGTGCAAAAGTTGAACAAAAAACAGGAGAAACAGAAAAATGCTATGAAGAAAAACATAGCTCCTCCCTGGCCAGCCAAACAGTACTGCAAAAAAAGTCAATATAACGCGAACAAACAAAAATAGAATTGACATATCCGGCAACAACCATGCCGTCACCGCTGTTCAACGCACGCGCATGACACAAAAAAGGGCTCGTCTGTAGATCCAAGACAAAACTTCCCCATTTACAACCGGCATGAGGTGTCTGCACATCCAAGACAAAACTCCCCCATTTACAACGGGCATGAGGTGTTTGCACATCACAAAACTCCCCCTATCCCCCTCCACTAACAATGTTCATTGTGGTGTTAAAAAAAGTTCTTTGTGAGACATTGGAAAAAAAGTAGGCGAGCTCTCTTTCTCTTGATATACGTCCAACAGGCCCAAAATACAGAGAGAAACCAAAGCTATCATGCAGGATTGTCGACGAAATCACCCTCTAGAAAAGAAAAGAGAGGAGAATCACATAGAGAAAGTAAGACAACAGTTAAAATCACAAAAATAATGAAAAATGGCAAAAACAACTTAAAAAAAGAAAATAAAAAATATATGTGAAAATGGATAAAAAAATAAGGAAGAAAAACCTGTAGGTTGAAATCAGTGACAAGCCTCTTGTCTGCGGTGTTTTTCTTCCAAAAGAATAGTTGATTCATATATTGAATCCTTATATTCTGGATATCATCCTGTGAGAAATGCGTCCGCGGATCCAAGGCTGGTTCCCATATCTCCATTATCTTTGTTGGGAAAAATCCACAATCATCTCTGCGAAAATTAAGGTTATGTTACAGAAAGCAAAACTGTCGGATTTCGGGCTCCGCAAAACCCTTAAGATTCGAACACAGGGGCGTGACGAAGATCTCTCCCACTACACGCCTACCTAGCGCCTCACTCTTCTCCTGGTGGTGAGAATGGAATGTAAGTAAGCAAAACAAGTAGAGCACACAAGAGTTTACCCAGGTTCAGGCCATCTTGCGGTGTAAAACCCTACGTCCTGCTTTAGTGGATTGGCCTCGCGAGGGCTCGAGTATGAACAAGTACAGTGGTTTCCCGAGCTCAGGAGGCGAGCTCAAGATGGGTGAGGAAGCGGATGTTCTTGCTCCTTTGCTATGCTAAGTCCCAATGGGTTGGTCGATCCTCCCCCCTATGATGGGAACCCTAGCTACTTATATAGGCGGCCAGGGTCCTCTTCCCCCGAAATGTTTAGGCGGGAGGGAATCCCACAACGGCCATTTGAGCAGGAACACAAGGACGCTCCTATCCTGACAAAAGGTGGTCTTCGCCTGCAAAGAGGGCAAGCGGTGACGCGGTGGTGGGCTCGGTGATGACATCCTTCCTGCCGTCCTTGCGGTCTTCGGTCTTGTTGCACCAAAGGGGAAACCTTTGTTTCGCCCCTCGGGAACCTGCGCCTGCGCGGTCTTCTTTGCACCGATATGGAAACTGCGCCCGCTGACGCGCGCTGGCGCCCGCTGGCATGGTTCGTCATGGCTTGCGTCACTGCCTCCTCCTAAGGCAGCCCTTGCCTTGAGATCTCCGCCCTCCCGAAGCAGCCTAGCTGAGGCCACTCTTGGGAGAGGTCTTGGTTGCCCCTCTGGCGCAGCCTAGGTGAGGCCGCTCCCTGAGGGGGTCTTGGTCGTTCTCCTCGCTAGGGCTGGCCCCCTTGCGAGGGTCTTGAGCAGCTGGTCGATCAGCTGGGCCCTACCGGGCCATACCAGGAACGCGACGTGGGCTGCAGACAGGCAAGTCTGGGTACCCTGGTTCCCAGTACGCCGACAAAAACCAAGAAGGAAAACAAAAAATAGCCATGACAAAAGATCAGATGTCCAAAACACAGGCCAAGAACAACCCCCCATGAAAATATGATTGAAAAAATATGTAAAAATCAACATGCACCTAAAAAAAGAACTAAAAAACAAAAAAACTGTTGCATGATATAGAAAGAAAAAAGAGGAGATAACACTATGAACTGTGAACAAAAACTACTACAACCTGACAAGAAGTCTAACCTCCCTGATTGGATAGCAAAGTAATATAAAAACCAAAGTATCCAAAACTACAGTAATTTAATCTCTAGGTAGAAAATACCATGGTTTTAATATAACAACGCTTTTTGAAGTATTCATAATATAGAGGACCTGTTTGGTTACCCCACAAAATGCAGTAAAGTCTCCTTCACCGCACGCACAGGCAGGTAGCAATGAGTTCGACAGCGAGAACAGCAGTAGATGATAGGCTACGGCTGTAAACGTGTAGTAGCTTGATGAAAAATATAGTGTATGGAAGTAGCACCGTGATGTAGTACTAGAATATATGGACCGGCCAGACTAATGATGATTAGCGGCAGCGACGACGGCGGAGTCATTAGCAGATGGATAGTAAGAACTAGTATAAGTAGGAGGAAATAAAGATGCGTGCTTTGCAGATAGCAAGAACCGAGTTGTTGAGCACAACGGCGAAGATGATAACAACGCCAGTCCCTTCTGTTCAGCTCCTCAGTTTTTTAAAAAGAGGTCCGAGGTTCTTTTTTTTATGCAGAGAAAAAACTACAGTTTGATCAATACTGTAGTATTAAAACTACAGTTTTTAGGGCAACCAAACAACTCATTGTAAATAAAACTATGATAATCTTAAATACTATAGTATTCCCAAAAAACTTAGAAATTACCTAGTTTGGCAGCAAAGTTTTTAGAAAACTGTGGTAATTGAAAACCGTAGTATTCTGATGGATGGGCAAGGAATACTGCAGTTTCTTAAAACCAATGTTTTTCTCAGTTTTATATGTGTTTGGCTGCTGCTGTTTTATCAAAGTTTTGACCAAGTATTTAAACAGGACGTACATGATTGACCAAGAGCACGTGGCAACTTAAGTTCAGTAATCATATTATTTCTATACGTGCATGTACTTCCAGTCGGGTCAAAGTTCTATGTGCACGCATGTGCGCCGTTTGTACTCCCGGCTGGAAGAAGAATCACCCAAGAGACCGACTATACGTACACGATCAAACAAATTCAGCTAATAAGCAGGAGATATAATAGATATTGGTTTACGAGATAACAGACAGAGAAAAAGTAGGAGGCGATCTCATCAGGTATAATTATCTCAACGTAGACGGCGACGTCGATTGCGCTTCGTTCGGTTTAGAAAAAAGAGGTCCAGACCTCTTTTTCCGATACAACAAAAATACCATGGTTTCTGGGATACTGTGGTTTATAAAACTTCAGTTTTTTCTGAAGCCAAACGCATCAAAGTATTCAAAACCATTGTTTTTTTCAGAAACCGCAGTATTATCAGAAAACTTTGAAAAAACCTTGCTGCCAAACGCAAGTGATTTTTAGGCATTGTAGTTCAAAAATATGAACTGGAGTTTGCAGCAGTTGAACTTCATTCTAAACTATATCCATTGCAAGAAATAACTAAAAATAGGCCCTTCCATCTTCGAGACACGTCGATCTTTCACAGCTGATGCGCAACTTAGCCGACCCGTCTCCTGGTAGATGTTGATTTCTTCAGGTGTGTTCAGAGAAACTAATTCAGGGGTGCTTTGATTTTTTACTGTTGGCCCCTGAAGAAACTGACTTCGAACAAACCTGAATTGGAGGCACTACAATGCAAAATATAATCGCCAGAACATACTGTACTGAAAAATTATAATAGCCAATACATAGCAGGTAACGGGAAAATTTCAGGTCCGTTCGTTTTAGTGTGAAAAAATCACACCAAAAATAATTGTGAGCTTGCTCCCAAAACTCGGGCCTGAGAAGCAAAACCATCTCCATGATGAAGGAATTACTTCAGCTGAATAATGTACAGAACATGCTTAAAAACGGAAATAATCTAGTACCAAAAAGTAGCTCTCATTCACTAAACTGAAAAATGATAAGTACAGAAAACATAGATTACGCGCATGTTTTCATGATGGAAGATGCTGTCTAAGAAAAAGGATTCAAAATATTCCTTCGTCCATGCTTACATCAACAGAACGCAGCCGACAATGCCACCTGAATCATTACTGAACATTGCACGGACCCTCCCACAGAAAACGAATCACCAGCAAATGCCTAAAAATCTAAAATACCTACTCCCACACCATCTGCTTAGTGATGAAATTGACACTCAGCAATTCGTAGAACCGGAGATCTACATCCAAAAAACAACGAGGCGGATTTGGCGATGAAATTTGGGGATAGAGCGACACACGCGCATAGGTGGCAGCAAAATATTCAGGATCGTTTCTGATGAACTACTTACTCCAAATCGCAGAGGTGAACTAAGCTATCACAAAACGTTCCTACCCAAAAACCAGCTAGCTGAACAACCCCTGCGACATGGCTCTATACCCGGCGACCACGACGATGAACTGAATCAAACACATAAAGAGGCAGATCACAGAAGAATAACAGAAATTGGACAGAGCGAGGACAACAGGGAGACGGGAGTATACCTTGCGCCCCACCGGCTCCGGCGAATACTACATCACCCATCGACGGCGCTTGCTGGTGGCGGGCACGAAGGGGTAGCTACGGCCGAGCTCCTCTCCAGACTAACACCTCTCTTGCCTGCGGCCCTCCCTGTGAAGCACGCCTCCCGCGAACAAACCCCGCTTGTGGGGTGACTCGCCGGGCGCCGTCTTCGCCTGGCCGACCTGCCGCTAATCACCGGCGAGCGGCGAGAAGCTCCCCGTTCCCTCCGCCGCCTCGGCCAACCCCTTCCAATCCCTTCCCCAGCTAAGACAAAGGCCGCCGCCCCACCGACTGAATAGAAATTCAAAAGACAATGGAAACTCGCGAACCCGAAAGCCCAACACAACACAAAAAAGAAGACCCGGTTCACGCGAGACTGAGGTCGTACGACGCGCGGAGATGCGTGTGGATCGGACGGACAGAAAATGACCCGAAACGAATTCAAAAACAGACAACTGAAAAATAGTACTCCCTCTGTTCACTTTTGTAAGTCGTTTAAGACAGCTGAAATTGAATTGTTTTAGATGTTGTCTTAAATATCTAAAAGGTCCTACAGAAGTGAACATAGGGAGTGACAGTGTTTTTTAAATTGGACTGTGCTAACGACCAGTCGACTGGTCGTTAGCGACAGATCCGCACGACGGTAACCCAGCTTCCCCTCGCGCTCGATTCCATCGATTTTTTTTCTTCTCTCAAAAACCGTATACGCCAATAGTAAATCGCTAGAAAACCATATACGCCAATAGTAAATCGCTAGTGGTTTTTCTGGTTTTTTGGCTACACAATATGAAAAGAAAATTAAAGTGCCAGAAAGGGGACTTGAACACAGGTCTATTCATTAGAGTTTGAGCCCAATAACCAACTAAGCCACCCTTAGTTGTTGTCTATCAAATATAAACAAGGTTATTTTAACCTTCCTTTTTCTGTCATATCAGCGATAATAATAGTTTTTGCTTGGTAACTTTGGCATGACCAGCGTGATAACTATGACTTGAGCAACATGATTACTATACTATGATAAGCCTGATAATTATAATATGAGAAGGTTAATGACTATACGATGAGAAGCACGATAACTTTAGAATGGGGTAGTGGTAACTTCACACTGGGGTATGTTTCGACAACAAAAAGTTATCGGGACATGTTTCAGTAACGTTTTTCACATGGGTAAAGAGTTGCCAAATGTGTTGGATGTAAGTTACCGGTTGTCTAGTGCGTAAATTACCATGCTATTTGCACTAGGTTATCAGGGCATATTTCCAGAACTTTTCGTCCAAGGTGAAAAGTTATCAATGCGTTTATATGTAAGTTATCAGGTTAATTGTACGTAAGTTATCATCTTATTTACACAGAAAGCTACCGGGGGTATATTTTAACAATTTGTTCACCTCAGATGGTAAAAAAAAAGTGGTATTTTATTTGAACTTGTCAGGAGCCAAGTAGTGGGTGAGTTGGCTAGTGTGTTAAGATCTCAATATTGAAGTCTTGAGTTCAATTATCAGTTTTATCATGATTTTTTAGGCTATAAAACTACAAGGTCGAAACTACTAGCATCAAGATTTGTTTTCAACATCTTTTTCTCCCAAAATTATCAGGCCTGCGATGTGTGAGTTATCAAGCTATTCGCACAAAAAATAACCAAGGGGTATTTCATCAACGTGCCTCCCTCCACCCGGTCGCCAAGATTACCAAGACCTATGCACATAAGTTATAAGGTCAGCGATGTGTGAGTTACCGTGATAGAAAGAAGAATTTTTATAAATCACTTCGGGTGAACAGGGCCTTCAAGCGGCCTCAATACGCCGGGGTTGTAAATGACATACATACATTCACATAAAAGTTATCGGAGTATATTTCATCACCTCTATTGGCCAAAAGTTATCAAGACCGGGTTGCATAAGTTATCAGGTCTCCGATGTATGAGTTATCATGCTATTCACACCAAAATTTCCCGAGGGATGTTTCATCAACACCCCCCCTACGTCAAAGTTATCAGGACTAAGTTATATAAGTTATCAGATCTGTGATATGCGAGTTATCAGGTCTATGATGTGTGAGTTACCATGCTGTTCACACAAAAAGTTACCGAGTGGATGTTTCATCAACTCCCCCCTCACCCCCACCCCCGCACAAAAATTAATAGGGTGTTATCAACTTGAGACTCATGAAACTAGATATCATGATGATTGTACATGAGTTATTGGAGAAATCCAAAGAAAAAGAACAAGATTTTTTTTTCATTTCTTTTCTCATATAGTCGTAAAAAGGTACAAATACCTCGTTATCTTTTCATAAAGAACAACCAGTACTAGTTGTTGTAATGGTAAGTATGATGTGTATAAACACAACAGGTGCTAGGTTCGAATCCTACACGTACACTTATATTTTTTTAGCACTGAAGGAAAAAAAAAAGCATAGCGCTGAAGGAAAAAAAAGGCAGACATGAGCGATCAGAAAGAAAGATCGAAGGGGAAAAAGCGAACGGGGGTGGGAACGATAGATCGAAGGAAAAAAAAACTGGCGGAAGCGATCGTACGTATCTGTCGCTAACGAACAGTCGGCAGATATTTAGCTTTGTCGTTTTAAATTTACTGGTCATTGTTTCCTTCTAAATTTTCTTTCCAGGAGAGGATTTGTGTTGCATACATGTTCATGTCTGAAATCCTTGGTGCCAAGATGAGGTGCTATTCTAATATTTGGTTTAAGCTTTGAATTCAAACTCAAGTCTGCGATATATAGTTCACCGTGATCTTTTTTGGCTTTTTATATAATTAATCTGTATGCATGCATGTTACACTTGTGAGTAGGAGAGGAGAGGAAGACATGATATGCTATGTACTACCCCTTGTTTAATTCCATTGATTCGCTCAGTGTCCACTACTGTCCTATGGAAATGATCGATGGAACTTTTCGGTGAAATAAAAACAGATCCGCTCTCCCTTCTGGGCTTCTGGCCAAAGTGGAAAGACGAAGAATTCTTCTGGGGTAGTGGCATTTGTGCCTATTGTGTTTTTGGTGGGATGCCGAGGCAGTGGAAGTTGGAGCGGCGGCTCCCGACGGTGGATGTACGCCGAGGCGGCGGCCTCGGATGGCCATGCAACGACGGCCCTATGGGGTAGGTCCGCTGCTTTGCTTGGCATGGGCGGCGACCTGGTGTTGCGGGGGTAGTGAGTTCATCCGCTCGGTCGACGCGATCTAAGGGGCCGGTCTGACTGGAAGTCGGGGCAGCGGCCCCGGATGTTTGGCACGGCGTTCGTGGTCTGCAGCGGTCGTCTTGGGTAGCAAGGGCTACAAGGCGCTTGAGCCGTGCGGCGTTGTGGCTCGCGTGCGGGTGGGGGATGTCGGAACGACGGCTCCGGAGTTGGGTGCGTGCGTTTGTTGCGATTGTAGCCTTGGGTCGTGTGGTCGGGGAGGCTTCGTCGCTTGTGCGGTTGTCGGTCTAGTTTTCCTCATAAACGAGTCACTCTGTTAGGTTTTTCGATCCGGTTTCCCTTATAAACTGGATTAGCTCTCTTCTTCTAGAATGCAATGTCAGAGCTCCTGGCCCTCTGACGAGGTTTCGTAAAAAACAGTATCTTAAGTCCATAACTTTTTCACTGTCGTTCAACTTTCTTGCAAATTAAATTATGCAGGCTCACACTTTGCATTAACTTTCTCTGTAACAATAGTTACAATTTTTTTTGAAATGGAACGGTCATTACATGTATGAACACTGAAGTCCCTGAATATGCTTGTTGGCACTACTCTGTAGTTAAAACTTTCCACTGACTTACATATCCAGTGATAACATGTATTGTATTGTGTAGGCCAATAAAACACATTATTCTACAATATACGTATGTTGTTCACATTGCATTGTTTCTTTTTGCTATATTTACAATTTGCAATTTCTAGAAGTGAAGGAAAATAGGGGCAAACAATGTGTCATCATATAGGTTTTGGAAGGCCATGCAATCCATGTATGTTATGTAAAAACACATAGGGGCAAAAAATGTGTCAGCATATAGGTTTTGGAAGGCCATGAGTCCATGTATGTTATGTAAAAAACACGAGATCTTTGATAAGATCGAGCCAGGACGAAATTGTTAGTATTATTACCGCTCTTCTGCTCTGGATTAGCATGGCTCTGTACATTGTTCTTAGGTTGGCTAATATAACCATCTCTATCAACATATTCTACAACATGACACTATGTGTGTACATTGACTCCATATCCATGTCTACATATAGTTTTGATGAGAGGAAGTTGTCCATGGCTGTATTACGGGTTACCTCCCACAAGTGGTTAAGCTCTTAATTGAGTAAGTAATAGTTGCTCTACTTTGAAGACCATGAACATAGTTTACAAAGAAATCATTAGCCGTCTGTAGAAAGTTTTGTAGTCTTTTTGTTCTTAATATAATGGACTTGTTTTGCTTCCACGTTTATTTGTACTGGTGGTCAATTTAAACGCCTAGTATGTAATATGTTGTTTTGTTTCTTATATTTGCAATGATGGTGAACTTTGATGCCTAGTGGATGTAATATGTGTAATAGATGTAATTGCCTAGCATAAGTTGCTTGCTTATTTATTTTCTTATTGTCTTGTTTATTTGGTTGCTTGTAGTTGCTACCTCTTGAGCTTGCGTTGGTTTTTTATTTGAAGAGGAAACAGTGATGCAGCAAAGTAGAGTAAGTATTTCCCTTAGTTTTGATAACCAAGGTATCAATCGAGTAGGAGACAACGCGCAAGCCACCGAATACCTGCACAAACAAACACCAACTTGCACCCAACGCGACAAAGGGGTTGTCAATCCCTTCAAGGTTATTTGCAAAGTTAGATCTGATAGAGATGGATAAAAGGTAAAGTAATATTTTTGATATTTTTGGTTTATGTGATGGAAAGTAAAAGATTGCAAAGAAAGTAAATAGGAAACTAAAATTTTAGATCAGAAACTTGTATGATGGAAAGTAGAAGATTATATGATGGAAAATAGAAGATTATATGATGGAAAGTAGACCCGTGGGCCATAAGTTTCACTAGAGGCTTGTCTTAAGATAGAAAATATTACGGTGGGTGAACAAATTACTGCCGAGCAATTGATAGAAAAGCGCAAAGTTATGACGATATCTAAGGCAATGATCATGAATATAGACATCACGTCCGTGTCAAGTAGACCGAAACGATTTTGTATCTACTACTATTACTCCACACATCGACCGACTCCTGCCTACATCTAGAGTATTAAGTTCATAAGAATAGAGTAACGCATTAAGTAAGATGACATGATGTAGCGGAATTAGCTCAAGCAATATGATGAAAACCCCATCTTGTTATCCTCGATGGCAACAATACAATACGTGTCGGTTCTCCTTCTGTCACTAGGATCGAGCACCGCAAGATTGAACCCAAAGCTAAGCACTTCTCCCATTGCAAGAAAAACCAATCTAGTTGGTCAAACCAAATCGATAGTTCAAAGAGACTTGCAAAGATATCAAATCATGCATAAAATATTTCAGAGAAGATTCAAATAATATTCATAGATAAACTGATCATAAATCCAGAATTCATCGGATCTCGGCAAACACACCGCAAAAAAGTATTACATTGAATAGATCTTCAAGAACATCGAGAAGAACTTTGTATTGAGAATCAAAGAGAGAGAAGAAGCCATCTAGCTACTAACTATGGACCCGCTGGTCTGTGGTAAACTACTCATGCTTCATCAGAGAGGCAATGGTGTTGATGTAGAAGCCCTCCATGGTCGAGCCCCCCTCCGGCAGGACGCCGGAAAAGGCCCCTAGATGCGATATCACGGGTACAAAAGGTTGCGGCGGTGGAAAAGTGTTTCGTGGCTCCCCTGAATGTTTTTGGGATATTTGAGAATATATAGGCGGAAGAAATAGATCGGTGGAGTCATAAGGGGCCCACAAGGGTGGGGGGCGCGCCCTACCCCCTAGGCGCGCCTCCCGACCTTGTGGCCGCCTCGTGGCTTTCCTGACGTGCACTCCAAGCCCTCTAGATATCTTCTGGTCCAAGAAAAATCATCGCGAAAATTTCATTTCGTTTAGACTCCGTTTGGTATTCCTTTTCTGCGAAACTCTAAAACAAGGAAAAACAGAAACTAGAACTGGGCTCTAGGTTAATAGTTAGTCCCAAAAATCATATAAATAGCATATTAATGCATATGAAACATCCAAAACAGATAATATAATAGCATGGAACAATAAAAAATTATAGATACGTTGGAGACGTATCAAGCATCCCCAAGCTTAATTCTTGCTTGTCCTCGAGTAGGTAATGGTAAAAACAGAATTTTTGATGTGGAATGCTACCTAACATATTTATTCATGTAATTTTCTTTATCGTGGCATGAATGTTCAGATCCATATGATTCAAATCAAAACTTTAATATTGATATAAAGACAATAATACTGTTGGAAATATGCCCTAGAGGCAATAATAAAAGCATTATTATTATATTTCCTTGTTCATGATAATTGTCTTTATTCGTGCTATAATTGTGTTATCCGGAAATCGTAATACATGTGTGAATAACAGACAACAACATGTCCCTAGTAAGCCTCTAGTTGACTAGCTCGTTGATCAATAGATAGTCATGGTTTCCTGACTATGGGCATTGGATGTCAATGATAACGAGATCACATCATTAGGAGAATGATGTGATGGACGAGACCCAATCCTAAACATAGCATAAGATCGCATAGTTCGTTTGCTAGAGTTTTCCAATGTCAAGTATCCTTTCCTTAGACCATGAGATCGTGTAACTCCCGGATACCGTAGGAGTGCTTTGGGTATGCCAAACGTCACAACGTAACTGGGTGACTATAAAGGTATACTACGGGTATCTCCGAAAGTGTCTGTTGGGTTGACACGGATCGAGACTGGGATTTGTCACTCCGCTTGACGGAGAGGTATCACCGGGCCCACTCGGTAATGCATCATCATAATGAGCTCAATATGATCAAAGTCTTTGATCACGGGATCATGCATTACGGTACGAGTAAAGTGACTTGCCGGTAACGAGATTGAACGAGGTATTGGGATACCGACGATCGAATCTCGGGCAAGTAAAATACCGATTGACAAAGGGAATCGTATACGGGATTAATTGAATCCTCGACATCGTGGTTCATCCGATGAGATCATCGTGGAGCATGTGGGATCCAACATGGGTATCCAGATCCCGCTGTTGGTTATTGCCCGAGAGCCGTCTCGGTCATGTCTGCATGTCTCCCGAACCCGTAGGGTCTACACAGTTAAGGTTCGATGATGCTAGGGTTGTGAAGATATGTATATGCAGTAACCCGAATGTTGTTCGGAGTCCCGGATGAGATCCCGGACGTCACGAGGAGTTTCAGAATGGTCCGGAGGTGAAGAATTATATATGGGAAGTGCAGTTTCGGCCATCGGGAGTGATCTGGGGGTCACTGGTATTGTACCGGGACCACCAGATGGGTCCCGGGGGTCCATCGGGTGGGGCCACCCATCCCGGAGGGCCCCATGGGCTGAAGTGGGAAGGGGGGCCAGCCCTTAGTGGGCTGGTGCGCTCCCCAAGGCCCACCCCTGCGCCTAGGGTTGGAACCCTAGGGTGGGGGGGCGCCCACTTGCCTTGGGGGGCACTCCACCCCCTTGGCCGCCGCCCCCCTTGGGAGATTCAATCTCCCAGGGCCGGCGCCCCCCCAGGGGCCTATATAAAGGGGGAGGGGAGGGGGGCAGCCGCACCCTTGCCTTGGCGCCTCCCTCTCCCTCTCCAACACCTCCTCCTCCTCCATAGAGCTCGGCGAAGCCCTGCCGGAGTACTGCAGCTCCATCACCACCACGCCGTCGTGCTGCTGCTGGAGCCATCTTCCTCAACCTCTCCTCTCCCCTTGCTGGATCAAGAAGGAGGAGACGTTACGCTGACCGTACGTGTGTTGAACGCGGAGGTGCCGTCCGTTCGGTGCTAGGATCTCCGGTGATTTGGATCACGTCGTGTACGACTACCTCATCCCCGTTCTTTGAACGCTTCCGCTCGCGATCTACAAAGGTATGTAGATGCATCTGATCAATCGTTGCTAGATGAACTCATAGATGGATCTTGGTGAAACCGTAGGAAAATTTTTGTTTTCTGCAACGTTCCCCAACAGTGGCATCATGAGCCAGGTTTATGCGTAGTTCTCTATTGCACGAGTAGAACACAATTTGTTGTGGGCGTAGATGTTGTCAACTTTCTTGCCGCTACTAGTCTTATCTTGCTTCAGCGGTATTGTGGGATGAAACGGCCCGGACCAACCTTACACGTACGCTTACGTGAGACCGGCTCCACCGACTAACATGCACTAGTTGCATAAGGTGGCTGGCGGGTGTCTGTCTCTCCCACTTTTGTTGGAGCAGATTCGATGAAAAGGGTCCTTATGAAGGGTAAATAGAAGTTGACAAATCACGTTGTGGCTTTCACGTAGGTAAGAAAACGTTCTTGCTAGAACCCTAATTCAGCAACGTAAAACTTGCAACAACAATTAGAGGACGTCTAACTTGTTTTTGCAGCAAGTGCTTTGTGATATGATATGGCCAAAGTTGTGATGAATGATGAATGATCTATATGTGATGTATGAGATGTTCATGCTATTGTAATAGGAATCACGACTTGCATGTCGATGAGTATGACAACCGGCAGGAGCCATAGGAGTTGTCTTTATTTTTTGTATGACCTGCGTGTCATTGAGAAACGCCATGTAAATTACTTTACTTTATTGCTAAACGCGTTAGCCATAGTAGTAGAAGTAATACTTGGCGAGCAACTTCATGGAGACACGATGATGGAGATCATGATGATGGAGATCATGGTGTCAAGCCGATGACAAGATGATCATGGAGCCCCAAGATGGAGATCAAAAGGAGCTATGTGATATTGGCCATATCATGTCACGTTTATTGTTTGATTGCATGTGATGTTTATCATGTTTTGCATCTTGTTTACTTAGAACGACGGTAGTAAATAAGATGATCCCTCATAATAATTTCAAGAAGTGTTCCCCCTAACTGTGCACCGTTGCGACAGTTCGTTGTTTCGAAGCACCACGTGATGATCGGGTGTGATAGATTCTAACGTTCACATACAATGGGTGTAAGACAGATTTACACATGCAAATACTTAGGTTGACTTGACGAGCCTAGCATGTACAGACATGGCCTCGGAACACAAAAGACCGAAAGGTCGAGCATGAGTCGTATAGAAGATACGATCAACATGAAGATGTTCACCGATGTTGACTAGTCCGTCTCACGTGATGATCGGACACGGCCTACTTGACTTGGATCATGTAATACTTAGATGACTAGAAGAGGGATGTCTATCTAAGTGGGAGTTCATTAAATAATTTGATTAGATGAACTTTATTATCATGAACTTAGTCTAAAATATTTACAATATGTCTTGTAGATCAAATGGCCAACGTAGTCCTCAACTTCAACGCGTTCCTAGAGAAAACCAAGCTGAAAGACGATGGCAGCAACTATACGGACTGGGTCCGGAACCTGAGGATCATCCTCATAGCTGCCAAGAAAGATTATGTCCTATGAGCACCGCTGGGTGATGCACCCGTTCTCCCTGCAGAACAAGACGTTATGAACGCTTGGCAGTCACATTCCGATGATTACTCCCTCGTTCAGTGCGGCATGCTTTACAGCTTAGAGCCGGGGCTCCAAAAGCGTTTTGAGAGACATGGAGCATATGAGATGTTCGAAGAGCTGAAAATGGTTTTCCAAGCTCATGCCCGGGTCGAGAGATATGAAGTCTCCGACAAATTCTTTAGCTGTAAGATGGAGGAAAATAGCTCTGTCAGTGAACACATACTCAAGATGTCTGGGTTGCACAACCGCTTGACTCAACTGGAAGTTAATCTCCCGGATGAAGCGGTCATTGACAGAATCCTCCAGTCGCTTCCACCTAGCTACAAGAGCTTTGTGATGAACTACAACATGCAGGGGATGGTAAAGACCATTCCTGAGGTATATGCTATGCTGAAATCAGAAGAGGTAGAAATCAAGAAGGAACATCAAGTGTTGATGGTGAATAAAACCACTAAGTTCAAGAAGGGCAAGGGTAAAAAGAACTTCAAGAAGGACGGCAAGGAAGTTGCCGCGCCCGGTAAGCAAGTTGCCAGGAAGAAGCCAAAGAATGGACCCAAGCCCGAGACTGAGTGTTTTTATTGCAAGGGAAGTGGTCACTGGAAGCGGAACTGCCCCAAATACTTAGCGGACAAGAAGGCCGGCAAAACAAAAGGTATATGTGATATACATGTAATTGATGTGTACCTTACCAGTACTCGTAGTAGCTCTTGGGTATTCGATACCGGTGCAGTTGCTCACATTTGTAACTCAAAGCAGGAGCTGCGGAATAAACGGAGACTGGCGAAGGACGAGGTGACGATGCGCGTCGGGAATGGTTCCAAGGTCGATGTGATCGCCGTCGGCACGCTGCCTCTACATTTACCTACGGGATTAGTTTTAAACCTCAATAATTGTTATTTAGTGCCAAGTTTGAGCATGAACATTGTGTCTGGATCTCGTTTAATTCGAGATGGCTACTCATTTAAATCCGAGAATAATGGTTGTTCTATTTATATGAGTGATATGTTTTATGGTCATGCTCCGATGGTTAATGGTTTATTCTTAATGAATCTCGTACGTGATGATACACATATTCATAGTGTGAATACCAAAAGAGTTAAAGTTGATAACAATAGTCCCACATATTTGTGGCACTGCCACCTTGGTCACATCGGTGTCAAAAGCATGAATAAGCTCCATGCAGATGGACTTTTAGAGTCTCTTGATTATGAATCATTTGACACGTGCGAACCATGCCTCATGGGTAAAATGACCAAGACTCCGTTCTCAGGAACAATGGAGAGAGCAACCAACTTATTGGAAATCATACATACCGATGTGTGCGGTCCAATGAGTGTTGAGGCTCGCGGTGGCTATCCTTATGTTCTCACCCTCACTGATGACTTGAGTAGATATGGGTATATCTACTTAATGAAACACAAGTCTGAGACCTTTGAAAAGTTCAAGGGTTTTCAGAGTGAGGTTGAAAATCAACGTGACAGAAAAATCAAGTTTTTACGATCAGATCGTGGAGGAGAATACTTGAGTCATGAATTTGGCACGCACTTAAGAAAATGTAGAATAGTTTCACAACTCATGCCGCCTGGAACACCTCAGCGTAATGGTGTGTCCGAACGTCGTAATCGCACTCTATTAGATATGGTACGATCTATGATGTCTCTTACCGATTTACCGCAATCTTTTTGGGGCTATGCTTTAGAGACTGCCGCATTCACTTTAAATAGGGCTCCGTCAAAATCCGTTGAGACGACACCGTATGAATTATGGTTTGGGAAGAAACCTAAGCTGTCGTTTCTAAAAGTTTGGGGATGCGATGCCTATGTCAAGAAACTTCAACCTGAAAAGCTCGAACCCAAGTCGGAAAATGCGTCTTCATAGGATACCCTAAAGAAACTATTGGGTATACCTTCTACCTCAGATCCGAAGGCAAGATCTTTGTTGCCAAGAATGGATCCTTTCTAGAGAAAGAGTTTCTCTCGAAAGAAGTAAGTGGGAGGAAAGTAGAACTTGATGAAGTGTTACCTCATGAACCGGAAAATGGCGAAACTCAAGAAAACGTTCCTGAGGTGCCTGCACCGACTAGAGAGGAAATTAATGATGATGATCAAGATACTTCTAATCAAGCTCCTACTGAAATTCGAAGGTCCACAAGGACACGTTCCGCACCAGAGTGGTACGGCAACCCTGTCTTGGAAATCATGTTGTTAGACAACGGTGAGCCTTCGAACTATGAGGAAGCAATGGCGGGCCCGGATTCCGACAAATGGCTAGAAGCCATGAAATCCGAGATAGGATCCATGTATGAAAACGAAGTATGGACTTTGACTGACTTGCCCGTAGAGTGGCGAGCCATAGAAAATAAATGGATCTTTAAGAAGAAGACAGACGCGGATGGTAATGTGACCATCTATAAAGCTCGGCTTGTCGCTAAGGGTTATCGACAAGTTCAAGGGGTTGACTACGATGAGACTTTCTCAGCGGTAGCAAAGCTGAAGTCCGTCCGAATCATGTTAGTAATTGCCGCATTCTACGATTATGAAATATGGCAAATGGACGTCAAAACGGCATTCCTTAATGGTTTCCTTAAGGAAGAATTGTATATGATGCAGCCGGAAGGTTTTGTCGATCCTAAGAATGCTGACAAGGTGTGCAAGCTCCAACGCTCGATTTATGGGCTGGTGCAAGCATCTCGGAGTTGGAACATTCGCTTTGATGAGATGATCAAAGCGTTTGGATTTACGCAGACTTATGGAGAAGCCTGCGTTTACAAGAAAGTGAGTGGGAGCTCTGTAGCATTTCTCATACTATATGTAGATGACATACTTTTGATGGGAAATGATATAGGACTCTTGGACAGCATTAAGGCCTACTTGAATAAGAGTTTTTCAATGAAGGACCTTGGAGAAACTGCTTATATATTAGGCATCAAGATCTATAGAGATAGATCAAGAAGCCTCATAGGTCTTTCACAAAGCACATACCTTGATAAGATATTGAAGAAGTTCAATATGGATCAATCTAAGAAGGGGTTCTTACCTGTGTTACAAGGTGTGAAATTGAGCTCAGCTCAATGTCCGACCACGGCAGAAGATATAGAAGAGATGAGTGTCATCCCCTATGCCTCAGCCATAGGTTCTATTATGTATGCCATGCTGTGTACCAGACCTGATGTAAACCTTGCCGTAAGTTTGGTAAGAAGGTACCAAAGTAATCCCGGCAAGGAACACTGGACAACGGTCAAGAATATCCTGAAGTACCTGAAAAGGACTAAGGAAATGTTTCTCGTTTATGGAGGTGACGAAGAGCTCATCATAAAGGATTACGTCGACGCTAGCTTTGACACAGATCTGGATGACTCTAAGTCACAAACCGGATACGTGTATATTTTGAATGGTGGGGCAGTAAGCTGGTGCAGTTGCAAGCAGAGCGTCGTGGCGGGATCTACATGTGAAGCGGAGTACATGGCAGCCTCGGAGGCAGCACATGAAGCAATTTGGGTGAAGGAGTTCATCACCGACCTCGGAGTCATACCCAATGCGTCGGGGCCAATCAAACTCTTCTGTGACAACACTGGAGCTATTGCACTTGCCAAGGAGCCCAGGTTTCACAAGAAGACCAGGCACATCAAGCGTCGCTTCAACTCCATTCGTGAAAATGTTCAAGATGGAGACATAGAAATTTGTAAAGTGCACACGGATCTGAATGTCGCAGATCCGTTGACTAAACCTCTCCCTAAGGCAAAACATGATCAGCACCAGAACTCTATGGGTGTTCGATTCATCACAATGTAACTAGATTATTGACTCTAGTGCAAGTGGGAGACTGTTGGAAATATGCCCTAGAGGCAATAATAAAAGCATTATTATTATATTTCCTTGTTGATGATAATTGTCTTTATTCGTGCTATAATTGTGTTATCCGGAAATCATAATACATGTGTGAATAACAGACAACAACATGTCCCTAGTAAGCCTCTAGTTGACTAGCTCGTTGATCAATAGATAGTCATGGTTTCCTGACTATGGGCATTGGATGTCAATGATAACGAGATCACATCATTAGGAGAATGATGAGATGGACGAGACCCAATCCTAAACATAGCATAAGATCGCATAGTTCGTTTGCTAGAGTTTTCCAATGTCAAGTATCCTTTCCTTAGACCATGAGATCGTGTAACTCCCGGATACCGTAGGAGTGCTTTGGGTGTGCCAAACGTCACAACGTAACTGGGTGACTATAAAGGTATACTACGGGTATCTCCGAAAGTGTCTGTTGGGTTGACACGGATCGAGACTGGGATTTGTCACTCCGCTTGACGGAGAGGTATCACCGGGCCCACTCGGTAATGCATCATCATAATGAGCTCAATTTGATCAAAGTGTTTGATCACGGGATCATGCATTACGGTACGAGTAAAGTGACTTGCCGGTAACGAGATTGAACGAGGTATTGGGATACCGACGATCGAATCTCGGGCAAGTAAAATACCGATTGACAAAGGGAATCGTATACGGGATTAATTGAATCCTCAACATCGTGGTTCATCCGATGAGATCATCGTGGAGCATGTGGGAGCCAACATGGGTATCCAGATTGTTGGGGAACGTTGCAGAAAATTAAAATTTTTCCTACGGTTTCACCAAGATCCATCTATGAGTTCATCTAAGCAACGAGTCATGGGAGAGAGATTGCATCTACATACCACTTTGTAGATCGCGAGCGGAAGCGTTCAACGAACGGGGATGAGGTAGTCGTACACGACGTGATCCAAATCACCGGAGATCCTAGCACCGAACGGACGGCACCTCCGCGTTCAACACACGTACGGTCAGCGTAACCTCTCCTTTTTCTTGCTCCAGCAAGGCAAAGGAGAGGTTGGGGAAGATGGCTCCAGCAGCAGCACGACGGCGTGGTGATGGTGGAGCTACAGTATTCCGGCAGGGCTTCGCCGAGCTCTACGGAGGAGGAGGAGATGTTGGAGAGGGAGAGAGGGAGGCGCCAAGGACAAGGGTGCGGCTGCCCCCTCCCCTCATATATATAGCCCCCTAGGGGGGGGCGGCGGCCCTAGGAGATGCAATCTCCTAGGGGGGGGCGACCAAGGGGTGGGGGGCTTGCCCCCCAAGCAAGGGGCCGCCCCCTTTAGGGTTTCCCCCACCCTAGGCGCGCATGGGCCCTGGGGAAGTGGCGCCCCAGCCCACTTTGGGCTGGATCCTTTCCTACTTCAGCCCATGGGGCCCTCCGGGATAGGTGGCCCCACCCGGTGGACCCTCGGGACCCTCCGGTGGTCCCGGTACAATACCGATAACCCCGAAACTTGTCCCGATGGCCAAAACAGCACTTCCTATATATAATTATTTACCTCCGGACCATTCCGAAACTCCTCGTGACGTCCGGGATCTCATCCGGGACTCCGAACAACATTCGGGTTACTGCATATACATATCTTCACAACCCTAGCATCACCGAACCTTAAGTGTGTAGACCCTACGGGTTCGGGAGACATGCAGACATGACCGAGACGGCTCTCGGGCAATAACCAACAGCGGGATCTGGATACCCATGTTGGCTCCCACATGCTCCACGATGATCTCATCGGATGAACCACGATGTCGAGGATTCAATTAATCCCGTATACGATTCCCTTTGTCAATCGGTATTTTACTTGCCCGAGATTCGATCGTCGGTATCCCAATACCTTGTTCAATCTCGTTACCGGCAAGTCACTTTACTCGTACCGTAATGCATGATCCCGTGATCAAACACTTTGATCACATTGAGCTCATTATGATGATGCATTACTGAGTGGGCCCGGTGATACCTCTCCGTCAAGCGGAGTGACAAATCCCAGTCTCGATCCGTGTCAACCCAACAGATACTTTCGGAGATACCCGTAGTATACCTTTATAGTCACCCAGTTACGTTGTGACGTTTGGCACACCCAAAGCACTCCTACGATGTCCGGGAGTTTCACGATCTCATGGTCTAAGGAAAGGATACTTGACATTGGAAAACTCTAGCAAACGAACTATTCGATCTTATGCTATGTTTAGGATTGGGTATCGTCCATCACATCATTCTCCTAATGATGTGATCTCGTTATCAATGACATCCAATGCCCATAGTCAGGAAACCATGACTATCTATTGATCAACGAGCTAGTCAACTAGAGGCTTACTAGGGACACGTTGTTGTCTGTTATTCACACATGTATTACGATTTCCGGATAACACAATTATAGCACGAATAAAGACAATTATCATGAATAAGGAAATATAATAATAATGCTTTTATTATTGCCTCTAGGGCATATTTCCAACAGTCTCCCACTTGCACTAGAGTCAATAATCTAGTTACATTGTGATGAATCGAACACCCATAGAGTTCTGGTGCTGATCATGTTTTGCCTTAGGGAGAGGTTTAGTCAACGGATCTGCGACATTCAGATCCGTGTGCACTTTACAAATTTCTATGTCTCCATCTTGAACATTTTCACGAATGGAGTTGAAGCGACGCTTGATGTGCCTGGTCTTCTTGTGAAACCTGGGCTCCTTGGCAAGTGCAATAGCTCCAGTGTTGTCACAGAAGAGTTTGATTGGCCCCGACGCATTGGGTATGACTCCGAGGTCGGTGATGAACTCCTTCACCCAAATTGCTTCATGTGCTGCCTCCGAGGCTGCCATGTACTCCGCTTCACATGTAGATCCCGCCATGACGCTCTGCTTGCAACTGCACCAGCTTACTGCCCCACCATTCAAAATATACACGCATCCGGTTTGTGACTTAGAGTCATCCAGATCTGTGTCGAAGCTAGCGTCGACGTAACCCTTTATGACGAGCTCTTCATCACCTCCATAAACGAGAAACATTTCCTTAGTCCTTTTCAGGTACTTCAGGATATTCTTGACCGCTGTCCAGTGTTCCTTGCCGGGATTACTTTGGTACCTTCTTACCAAACTTACGGCAAGGTTTACATCAGGTCTGGTACACAGCATGGCATACATAATAGAACCTATGGCTGAGGCATAGGGGATGACACTCATCTCTTCTATATCTTCTGCCGTGGTCGGACATTGAGCTGAGCTCAATTTCACACCTTGTAACACAGGTAAGAACCCCTTCTTAGATTGATCCATATTGAACTTCTTCAATATCTTATCAAGGTATGTGCTTTGTGAAAGACCTATGAGGCGTCTTGATCTATCTCTATAGATCTTGATGCCTAATATATAAGCAGCTTCTCCAAGGTCCTTCATTGAAAAACTTTTATTCAAGTAGGCCTTAATGCTGTCCAAGAGTTCTATATCATTTCCCATCAAAAGTATGTCATCTACATATAGTATGAGAAATGCTACAGAGCTCCCACTCACTTTCTGGCTTCTCCATAAGTCTGCGTAAACCCAAACGCTTTGATCATCTCATCAAAGCGAATGTTCCAACTCCGAGATGCTTGCACCAGCCCATAAATCGAGCGTTGGAGCTTGCACACCTTGTCAGCATTCTTAGGATTGACAAAACCTTCCGGCTGCATCATATACAATTCTTCCTTAAGGAAACCATTAAGGAATGCCGTTTTGACGTCCATTTGCCATATTTCATAATCGTAGAATGCGGCAATTGCTAACATGATTCGGACGGACTTCAGCTTCGCTACCGGTGAGAAAGTCTCATTGTAGTCAACCCCTTGAACTTGTCGATAACCCTTAGCGACAAGCCGAGCTTTATAGATGGTCACATTACCATCCGCGTCTGTCTTCTTCTTAAAGATCCACTTATTTTCTATGGCTCGCCGTTCAACGGGCTAGTCAGTCAAAGTCCATACTTCGTTTTCATACATGGATCCTATCTCGGATTTCATGGCTTCCAGCCATTTGTCGGAATCCGGGCCCGCCATTGCTTCCTCATAGTTAGAAGGTTCACCGTTGTCTAACAACATGATTTCCAAGACAGGGTTGCCGTACCACTCTGGTGCGGAACGTGTCCTTGTGGACCTTCGAATTTCAGTAGGAGCTTGATTAGAAGTATCTTGATCATCATCATTAATTTCCTCTCTAGTCGGTGCAGGCACCTCAGGAACGTTTTCTTGAGTTTCGCCATTTTCCGGTTCATGAGGTAACACTTCATCAAGTTCTACTTTCCTCCCACTTACTTCTTTCGAGAGAAACTCTTTCTCTAGAAAGGATCCATTCTTGGCAACAAAGATCTTGCCTTCGGATCTGAGGTAGAAGGTATACCTAATAGTTTCTTTAGGGTATCCTATGAAGACGCATTTTTCCGACTTGGGTTCGAGCTTTTCAGGTTGAAGTTTCTTGACATAAGCATCGCATCCCCAAACTTTTAGAAGCGACAGCTTAGGTTTCTTCCCAAACCATAATTCATACGGTGTCGTCTCAACGGATTTCGACAGAGCCCTATTTAAAGTGAATGCGGCAGTCTCTTAAGCATAGCCCCAAAAAGATAGCGGTAAATCGATAAGAGACATCATAGATCGTACCATATCTAATAGAGTGCGATTACGACGTTCGGACACACCATTACGCTGAGGTGTTCCAGGCGGCGTGAGTTGTGAAACTATTCCACATTTTCTTAAGTGTGTGCCAAATTCATGACTCAAGTATTCTCCTCCACGATCTGATCGTAGAAACTTGATCTTTCTATCACGTTGATTTTCAACTTCACTCTGAAATTCCTTGAACTTTTCAAAGGTCTCAGACTTGTGTTTCATTAAGTAGATATACCCATATCTACTCAAGTCATCAGTGAGGGTGAGAACATAACGATAGCCACCGCGAGCCTCAACACTCATTGGACCGCACACATCGGTATGTATGATTTCCAATAAGTTGGTTGCTCGCTCCATTTTTCCTGAGAACGGAGTCTTGGTCATTTTACCCATGAGGCATGGTTCGCACGTGTCAAATGATTCATAATCAAGAGACTCTAAAAGTCCATCTGCATGGAGCTTCTTCATGCGTTTGACACCTATGTGACCAAGGCGGCAGTGCCACAAATATGTGGGACTATTGTTATCAACTTTAACTCTTTTGGTATTCACACTATGAATATGTGTATCATCACGTACGAGATTCATTAAGAATAAACCATTAACCATCGGAGCATGACCATAAAACATATCTCTCATGTAAATAGAACAACCATTATTCTCGGATTTAAATGAGTAGCCATCTCGAATTAAACGAGATCCAGACACAATGTTCATGCTCAAACTTGGCACTAAATAACAATTATTGAGGTTTAAAACTAATCCCGTAGGTAAATGTAGAGGTAGTATGCCGACGGCGATCACATCGACCTTGGAACCATTCCCGACGCGCATCGTCACCTCGTCCTTCGCCAGTCTCCGTTTATTCCGCAGCTCCTGCTTTGAGTTACAAATGTGAGCAACTGCACCGGTATCAAATACCCAAGAGCTACTACGAGTACTGGTAAGGTACACATCAATTACATGTATATCACATATACCTTTTGTTTTGCCGGCCTTCTTGTCCGCTAAGTATTTGGGGCAGTTCCGCTTCCAGTGACCACTTCCCTTGCAATAAAAACACTCAGTCTCGGGCTTGGGTCCATTCTTTGGCTTCTTCCCGGCAACTTGCTTACCGGGCGCGGCAACTTCCTTGCCGTCCTTCTTGAAGTTCTTCTTACCCTTGCCCTTCTTGAACTTAGTGGTTTTATTCACCATCAACACTTGATGCTCCTTCTTGATTTCTACCTCTGTTGATTTCAGCATAGCATATACCTCAGGAATGGTCTTTACCATCCCCTGCATGTTGTAGTTCATCACAAAGCTCTTGTAGCTAGGTGGAAGCGACTGGAGGATTCTGTCAATGACCGCTTCATCTGGGAGATTAACTTCCAGTTGAGTCAAGCGGTTGTGCAACCCAGACATCTTGAGTATGTGTTCACTGATAGAGCTATTTTCCTCCATCTTACAGCTAAAGAATTTGTCAGAGACTTCATATCTCTCGACCCGGGCATGAGCTTGGAAAACCATTTTCAGCTCTTCGAACATCTCATATGCTCCATGTCTCTCAAAACGCTTTTGGAGCCCCGGCTCTAAGCTGTAAAGCATGCCGCACTGAACGAGGGAGTAATCATCGGAACGTGACTGCCAAGCGTTCATAACGTCTTGTTCTGCAGGGAGAACAGGTGCGTCACCCAGCGGTGCTCGTAGGACATAATCTTTCTTGGCAGCTATGAGGATGATCCTCAGGTTCCGGACCCAGTCCGTATAGTTGCTGCCATCGTCTTTCAGCTTGGTTTTCTCTAGGAACGCGTTGAAGTTGAGGACTACGTTGGCCATTTGATCTACAAGACATATTGTAAATATTTTAGACTAAGTTCATGATAATAAAGTTCATCTTAATCAAATTATTTAATGAACTCCCACTTAGATAGACATCCCTCTTCTAGTCATCTAAGTATTACATGATCCAAGTCAAGTAGGCCGTGTCCGATCATCACGTGAGATGGACTAGTCAACATTGGTGAACATCTTCATGTTGATCGTATCTTCTATACGACTCATGCTCGACCTTTCGGTCTTCTGTGTTCCGAGGCCATGTCTGTACATGCTAGGCTCGTCAAGTCAACCTAAGTGTTTGCATGTGTAAATCTGTCTTACACCCGTTGTATGTGAACGTTAGAATCTATCACACCCGATCATCACGTGGTGCTTCGAAACAACGAACTGTCGCAACAGTGCATAGTTAGGGGGAACACTTCTTGAAATTATTATGAGGGATCATCTTATTTACTACCGTCGTTCTAAGTAAACAAGATGCAAAACATGATAAACATCACATGCAATCAAATAATAAACGTGACATGATATGGTCAATATCACATAGCTCCTTTGATCTCCATCTTGGGGCTCCATGATCATCTTGTCACCGGCTTGACACCATGATCTCCATCATCATGATCTCCATCATCGTGTCTCCATGAAGTTGCTCGCCAAGTATTACTTCTACTACTATGGCTAACGCATTTAGCAATAAAGTAAAGTAATTTACATGGCGTTTCTCAATGACACGCAGGTCATACAAAAATAAAGACAACTCCTATGGCTCCTGCCGGTTGTCATACTCATCGACATGCAAGTCATGATTCCTATTACAATAGCATGAACATCTCATACATCACATACAGATCATTCATCATTCATCACAACTTTGGCCATATCATATCACAAAGCACTTGCTGCAAAAACAAGTTAGACGTCCTCTAATTGTTGTTGCAAGTTTTACGTGGCTGAATTAGGGTTCTAGCAAGAACGTTTTCTTACCTAGTGAAAGCCACAACGTGATTTGTCAACTTCTATTTACCCTTCATAAGGACCCTTTTCATCGAATCCGCTCCAACTAAAGTGGGAGAGACAGACACCCGCCAGCCACCTTATGCAACTAGTGCATGTTAGTCGGTGGAACCAGTCTCACGTAAGCGTACGTGTAAGGTTGGTCCGGGCCGCTTCATCCCACAATACCGCTGAAGCAAGATAGGACTAGTAGAGGCAAGAAAGTTGACAACATCTACGCCCACAACAAATTGTGTTCTACTCGTGCAATAGAGAACTACGCATAGACCTAGCTCATGATGCCACTGTTGGGGAACGTTGCAGAAAATTAAAAATTTTCCTACGGTTTCACCAAGATCCATCTATGAGTTCATCTAAGCAACGAGTCATGGGAGAGAGATTGCATCTACATACCACTTTGTAGATCGCGAGCGGAAGCGTTCAACGAACGGGGATGAGGTAGTCGTACACGACGTGATCCAAATCACCGGAGATCCTAGCACCGAACGGACGGCACCTCCGCGTTCAACACACGTATGGTCAGCGTAACGTCTCCTTCTTCTTGATCCAGCAAGGCAAAGGAGAGGTTGGGTAAGATGGCTCCAACAGCAGCACGACGGCGTGGTGATGGTGGAGCTACAGTACTCCGGCAGGGCTTCGCCGAGCTCTACGTAGGAGGAGGAGGTGTTGGAGAGGGAGAGAGGAGGGGGCGGCGGCCAAGGGGTGGGGGGCTTGCCCCCCAAGCAAGGGGGCGCCCCCTTTAGGGTTTCCCCCACCCTAGGCGCGCATGGGCCCTGGGGAAGTGGCGCCCCAGCCCACTTTGGGCTGGATCCTTTCCTACTTCAGTCCATGGGGCCCTCCGGGATAGGTGGCCCCACCCGGTGGACCCCCGGGACCCTCCGGTGGTCCCGGTATAATACCGATAACCCCGAAACTTGTCCCGATGGCCAAAACAGCACTTCCTATATATAATTATTTACCTCCGGACCATTCCGAAACTCCTCATGTCGTCCGGGATCTCATCCGGGACTCCGAACAACATTCGGGTTACCGCATATACATATCTTCACAACCCTAGCGTCACCGAACCTTAAGTGTGTAGACCCTACGGGTTCGGGAGACATGCAGACATGACCGAGACGGCTCTCGGGCAATAAACAACAGCGGGATCTGGATACCCATGTTGGCTCCCACATGCTCCACGATGATCTCATCGGATGAACCACGATGTCGAGGATTCAATTAATCCCGTATACGATTCCCTTTGTCAATCGGTATTTTACTTGCCCGAGATTTGATCGTCGGTATCCCAATACCTCGTTCAATCTCGTTACCAGCAAGTCACTTTACTCGTACCGTAATGCATGATCCCATGATCAAACACTTTGATCACATTGATCTCATTATGATGATGCATTACTGAGTGGGCCCGGTGATACCTCTCCGTCAAGCGGAGTGACAAATCCCAGTCTCGATCCGTGTCAACCCAACAGATACTTTCGGAGATACCCGTAGTATACCTTTATAGTCACCCAGTTACGTTGTGACGTTTGGCACACCCAAAGCACTCCTACGGTGTCCGGGAGTTACACGATCTCATGGTCTAAGGAAAGGATACTTGACATTGGAAAACTCTAGCAAACGAACTATGCGATCTTATGCTATGTTTAGGATTGGGTCTCGTCCATCACATCATTCTCCTAATGATGTGATCTCGTTATCAATGGCATCCAATGCCCATAGTCAGGAAACCCTGACTATCTATTGATCAACGAGCTAGTCAACTAGAGGCTTACTAGGGACACGTTGTTGTCTGTTATTCACACATGTATTACGATTTCCGGATAACACAATTATAGCACGAATAAAGACAATTATCATGAATAAGGAAATATAATAATAATGCTTTTATTATTGCCTCTAGGGCATATTTCCAACACAGATCCTGCTGTTGGTTATTGCCCGAGAGCCGTCTCGGTCATGTCTGCATGTCTCCCGAACCCGTAGGGTCTACACACTTAAGGTTCGGTGACGCTAGGGTTGTGAAGATATGTATATGCAGTAACCCGAATGTTGTTCGGAGTCCCGGATGAGATCTCGGACATCACGAGGAGTTTCGGAATGGTCCGGAGGTGAAGAATTATATATGGGAAGTGCAGTTTCGACCATCGGGAGTGATGTGGGGGTCACCGGTATTGTACCGGGACCACCAGATGGGTCCCGGGGGTCCACCGGGTTGGGCCACCCATCCCGGAGGGTCCCATGGGCTGAAGTGGGAAGGGGGGCCAGCCCTTAGTGGGCTGGTGCGCCCCCCAAGGCCCACCCCCTGCGCCTAGGGTTGGAACCCTAGGGTGGGGGGGCGCCCACTTGCCTTGGGGGGCACTCCACCCCCTTGGCCGCCGCCCCCCTTGGGAGATTCAATCTCCTAGGGCCGGCACCCCCCTAGGGGCCTATATAAAGGGGGAGGGGAGGGTGGCAGCCGCACCCTTGCCTTGGCGCCTCCCTCTCCCTCTCCAACACCTCCTCCTCCTCCATAGAGCTCGGCGAAGCCCTGCCGGAGTACTGCAGCTCCATCACCACCACGCCGTCGTGCTGCTGCTGGAGCCATCTTCCTCAACCTCTCCTTTCCCCTTGCTGGATCAAGAAGGAGGAGACGTTACGCTGACCGTACGTGTGTTGAACGCGGAGGTGCCGTCCGTTCGGTGCTAGGATCTCCGGTGATTTGGATCACGTCGTGTATGACTACCTCATCCCCGTTCTTTGAACGCTACCGCTCGCGATCTACAAAGGTATGTAGATGCATCTGATCACTCGTTGCTAGATGAACTCATAGATGGATCTTGGTGAAACCGTAGGAAATTTTTTGTTTTCTGCAACGTTCCCCAACAAATACTGCAAGCATACTAACAAAATAATTATGTCTTCTCAAAATAACATGGCCAAAGAAAGCTTATCCCTACAAAATCATATAGTCTGGCTATGCCCCATCTTCATCACACAAAATATTTAAATCATGCACAACCCCGATGACAAGCCAAGAAATTGTTTCATACTTTTGACGTTCTCAAACTTTTTCAACTTTCACGCAATAAATGAGCGTGAGCCATGGACATAGCACTATAGATGGAATAGACGGTGGTTGTGAAGAAGACAAAAAGAAGGAGATAGTCTCACATCAACTAGGCGTATCAATGTGAGTGAGTAGGGATTGCCATGCAACGGATACACTAGAGCTATAAGTTTATGAAAGCTCAAAAAGAAAACTAAGTGGGTGTGCATCCAACTCGCTTGCTCACGAAGACCTAGGGCAATTTGAGGAAGCCCATCATTGGAATATACAAGCCAAGTTCTATAATGAAAATTCCCAGCAGTATATGAAAATGATATCATATGAGACTCTTTATCATGAAGATCATGGTGCTACTTTGAAGCACAAGTGTGGTAAAAGGATAGTAACATTGCCCCTTCCCTCTTTTCTCTCAATTTTTTTATTTGGGCCTTCTCTAATTTTTTTGCCTCTTTTTTTTGGTCCGGAGTCTCATCCCGACTTGTGGGGGAATCATAGTCTCCATCATCTTGTCCTCACTTGGGACAATGCTCTAAAAATGAAGATCATCACATTTTTATTTACTTACAACTCGATACTTAGAACAAAATATGACTCTATATGAATGCCTCCGGCGGTGTACCGGGATGTGCAATGAATCAAGAGTGACATGTATGAAAGAATTATGAACTTTGGCTTTGCCACAAATACAATGTCAACTACATGATCATGCAAAGCAATATGACAATAATGGAGCGTGTCATATAAACGGAACGATGGAAAGTTGCATGGCAATACATCTCGTAATGGCTATGGAAATGCCATAATAGGTAGGTATGGTGGCTGTTTTGAGGAAGGTATATGGTGGGTTTATGGTACCAGCGAAAGTTGCGCGGTACTAGAGAGGCTAACAATGGCGGAAAGGTGAGAGTGCGTATAATCCATGGACTCAACATTAGTCATAAAGAACTCACATACTTATTGCAAAAATCTATTAGTCATAGAAACAAAGTACTACGTGCATGCCCCTAGGGGGATAGATTGGTAGGAAAAGACCATCGCTCATCCCCGACCGCCACTCATAAGGAAGACAATCAATAAATAAATCATGCTCCGACTTCATCACATAACGGTTCACCATACATGCATGCTACGGGACTCGCAAACTTTAACACAAGTATTTCTCAAATTCACAACTAATCACTAGCATGACTTTAATATCACCATATTCATATCTCAAAACAATCATAAGGAATCAAACTTCTCATAGTATTCAATGCACTTTATATGAAACTTTTTATTATATCCCTCTTGGATGCCTATCATATTAGGACTAAATTTATAACAAAAGCAAATTACCATGCTATTCTAAAGACTCTCAAAATAATATAAGTGAAGTGCGGGAGTTCATCAATTTCTATAAAATAAAACCACCACCATGCTCTAAAAATATATAAGTGAAGCACTAGAGCAAATTTGCCTAGCTCAAAACATATAAGGGAAGCACACGGAGTATTCTAATAAATCAAGATTCATGCGTGTCTCTCGCAAAAGGTGTGTACAACAAGGATGATTGTGGCAAACTAAAAAGCAAAGACTCAATTCATACAAGACGCTCCAAGCAAAACACATATCATGTTGCGAATAAAAATATAGGCTCAAGTAAAGTTACCGATAGACGAAGACGAAAGAGGGGATACCTTCGTGAGGCATCCCCAAGCTTAGCCTCTTGGTTGTCCTTGAATATTACCTTGGGGTGCCTTGGGCATCCCCCAGCTTAGGCTCTTGCCACTCCTTATTCCATAGTCCATCAAATCCTTACCCAAATCTTCAAAACTTCACAACACAAAACTCAACATAAAATCTTATAAGCTTCGTTAGTATAAGAAAATAAATGACCACTTTTGCTACTATTGTGAACTCATTCTTTATTTATATTGGTGTAATATCTACTGTATTCCAACTTTTTCGAGAAGGGCGTTTTGGCGGATGAGCTGCATGGAGGCCCCTATCTGCGTCGGTCGTTCTGGCGTCGCGATGCGTGGTCTCTGCTCCTTTTACTATATACGAGTTCTATTTGGTAGAAATACGACGGTGCCGCGTACTCGTGTTCATGGTCTATACGTGGGCCTACGATTTTGGTGCTGCCGCGTGTGAACAAGATGTTCTGGCTGGGCGGCTTTCAATTTGGCCCACTTCGCGGCCTCGGGCGGGCGGTTGGTTGGGAAAATAAATGTATCGACTGGGTCTGTTCAGCGACAGCGATGACCAGTAAGTGGTGCGTCGTGTTTGGGCACTCGACCAGAATACCAGGCCAGTTGAGCACCGCTTCTCGCCATGGACGGCATGGAGTTCTTCGAGGAATGTTGAGCAGGGTAATGTTCTGAAATAATACCTATTTCTTGCCTGAGTTCCCGTTGTTGGGTGTGATTTTTTGAACTGGAATTTTTCCCCTATTTGTTCTTCTGAAAATTAGATCTGGATGGTGCTCGATTGCCTTTGCAGGCTTGTACTGCGCTTGGATGGCGGAATTGTCTTAAGAGATCTAGTTTCCGGCGTGTAGCTAACTGAGGGCGGCACAAGTGGAAGTGCTGATGCAGAGGAGGTCTTGATTTCTTCTCTACTGATGGGACGAGCAGCAGGCCGCATGGATTGCGAAGGGGGCGAAGATACTGGTGAAACATAGCTCACTGGGAGGTTGCGGCTAGTATGATCTTGACAGGGAAGCGGTGGGCGATTCCTGCGAGATAGGCGATGCAAATGTTGCCTTTGGCACCAAGGACCAAGATGCAGACGAAGAGGGCGTGGGAGTGTCCAACACAAATCAATCTCGTTGGACCAGGAGGTGATTTTACTATTCCCCCAGCTTTTAAGCGGCTTCTTTGTTGTTGATAATTTTGTCCTGAACTAAAATATATGCTTATCACTTTTGCTGATAATGTTGTTGCAATGTTGTTCATCTGTTCGATTGTTTTTCTAGCCGGTGCACCCAACAGAAATTAGTGAAATATATGAGCATTGAAAAATCTGAAAAATAGACTACAATGTACAGCATCAGGGAAGAACAACATGTTGAGAGTCATCATATCTAGATTAAGAATATGCTATGTTGATTTGAAGACATGGCTAAGGCCCCGATTCACAAAAATGGGTGATTTTTCACACTAAAAGTTGAGGCTGCTATCTGTTGTTTTTTTGTTTGTTAAAATGAAAAATTTCTGAATCTGTTGATGATAATTGGGTGCTATACATTCTCGCAATTAATCCTGGTTTTTTATGTACAACACCCAATGATTTGGGGTGCCGCATCCATCCCCCATTTTATGTGTGGGCAGCGAGCCCGTGGTCACCACTTTATTCGTTGTCCTTCAGTCAACTTAATCACTGGTTGTTTGGTGTCCCGTTCTTTGCTGGGTCAGAGTTGGGAAGGCAGCGGATGTGAGGGAGCCCATCCCTTCAAGGATGCCTGCACTTGAAGCTTCTGTCCGTACAGATGTCGATAAAAAATCGGGAATTTTTGTCAATCCCTTGATTGGGACTAGTTTTGATTCTGATGAAGAGGGCTAAGAACTATACAATCTGTATTCCTGGGAGGTTGGTTTTGGTGTCCGATATGCAAACAGCCATTTAAATGTACACTGGAAAAAGTGCATGCAAGAGATAGTGTGTGCCTGTGCAGTGAGTCACTAGCACAACATTATTTTCTTGTAATTTGATGCTTTTGTGGTTTCTGCATATTTTTTTGAAGCCGTGCACCACATGGGTTTTGTCCCATTTTTCAACTGACAATTTTTACCTATGTTTTGTCTGCATGCTTGTTTTCTGCAGGGTAAACCATTGCAGGCCAACAGTCGGTCAACGAGGTGTGGCTGCAATGCCATGATACGACTGCTGAGGTCGGATGATGTTGGATGGTATGTATGCAAGCACAGGTCAGAGCACAACCATGCTTTATCTGTTAACCGTGGAGAGAAATTGCACTGGAAGTCACACCGACACATAGATAGCTATACAACCTGGTTAAGCAACTGAGAGAAAATAATATCAGCATTAACAAGGTTTACAGTGTTGTAGGGAGTTTCTTTAGCACGATAAAGGACGTGACATTCACGAAACGATCCTTAAAACACGATGTGGCAAGCTTGACCGGGACCAGTCGCTAAATGATGCAACAAAAACCATAGATGTATTCAACGAGATGCGTGCAGAGGACCCGAAATTTAAATACAGTGTCCAGGTTGACACCGAGATTAGAATTAAGATGCTGATGTGGGCCACTGGCAGAGGCATTGAGCAGTTCAAGTGTTTCGGTGATGTTGTGACATTTGATACAGCCTACAAGACAAACCTATACGACATGCCCTTTGGGCTATTTGTTGGGGTTAACAATCACTTCCAGAGCATCATTTACGGAGGCGTGTTGATGAGTGATGAGAACGTGGACACTTTCAAGTGGATATTCACAAAGTTCTTCCAAATGCTAGCAGCACCACAACCGAAAACTATCCTAACTAGTAATATACATTGTTACGTGTTGATGAGTGAATTTATACATCACAGATGCCTCCTAGCAATTGGATAGCAAATTTTGTGAATGGCGTGTTGATGAGTGATAGAGAGCTAGCTGCAGATTCAGCTGGCTCTGGCGTTGGTAACAAGCAACATTTTGATCGGATTGAGCCTGAGCACACCATTTTACAAATACCGTATGTGTTCCCACAACAAGCTGGGCGTCCCACAACCAGTCGTGACAAGGCTCCATATGAACAACCATCAAAAGAGGAGTAGATTTTGTTCTATATGTAGGGTTCAGGGACACAAGAGCACAACATACCCTGCCAGGGGAGATGTGCCAAAGGCACCCAGGAAATCATCTCGCTACTCAAAATGTGGTTAACAAGGCACAGGAAGAACACATGCATCAACCCGCCCAAAGTCCGAAAATTCAAAAAAATAGTGTTCTTTCCTGATGATATGCATTTGTCTAGGTGACCCTTTGTTATTAGAAACCGTACCTTATTTGAACAACTAAAAAATGGTATTGTACTTGTCTGATACTACGTGTTTGCTGAATAAGCATTCTCCTGTGGGTTTGTCAATAAAATTGTTAGAATTTTCTGGTGAGGTCAGTTAGAAATGCTCGTGTGATGTGGGCAGAGCGAAGAAAAGTTATCTCACAGTGTGATGTATCTTGGCAAAATCAGATTGTTTTTCATTCCCCAGTGGCATACAGAAAAAAACGTAAAGGCACACGATGAAAAGGGGTTGGACAAGGGGAAAATGAAAATCTAAAAATTGATTTGATGTGCAACCTGGATGATGCTACTGTAGGAAAAGTGGCCTCATCTCTGAACATGAGAGCGTGAGCGTGCCCATGTTCGTCGGTGTGAGGGAGAGCTGCTAGCACTGCATAGACATGATGGGTGAGTCGATGGCACGTCTGACCAGCCTGTCATGCTTCGATAGCCGACCTGGGATGCCACTGTAGGAAAATATAGAATACACTGCAGCGTTTATCCTTGTGGGCTCGAATACATGTCATTAAATGCGGTGCTGCAACTGCTAGATATGGTTACTGACGACCAGGATACCGAGCTGCATGGAGCTCGGCCTCCAAACAGCATTTCGAACTTTTTCATGGTTCATACCCCCTGATACTAGCCATAGATGCATCAAAATAAGCAAACAACACGCAAAAAATAGAATTTATCAAAGACAGAACAGTCTGCGAAGATCTGAAATGTTCTAATACTTTTGTAACTCCAAAATTCTGAAAAATTAGGACAACATAGGCAATTCGTATATTAATCTTGTGTAAAAAATTCAGAGTTTTTCCACGCTCCAGTAGAAAATAAGAATTGTTTTTCTGAGCGCAAAAGTTTCTGTTTTTCAGCAGGATCAACACAACTATCACCGTAAGCCATCCCAAAGGTCTTACTTGGAACAAACACTAATTAAAACACAAAACCACGTCTAACCAGAGGCTAGATGAAAAAATTATTACAAAACAGAACCAAAAAAAGCAAAAACAAAAATATAATTGGGTTGCCTCCCAACAAGCGCTATTGTTTAACGCACTTAGCTAGGCATAAAACACGAAATAGATCTATGTTTTGTCATCTTTGGTATGCAATCCGTAAGTGGCTCTCATAATAGATTCATAAGGCAATTTAATTTTCTTTCTTGGAAAGTGTTCCATACCTTTCCTTAATGGAAATTGAAATCTAACGTTTCCTTCTTTCATATCAATAATTGCACCAATCGTTTTAAGGAAAGGTCTACCAAGAATAATAGGACATGTAGGATTGCAATCTGTATCAAGAACAATGAAATCTATGGGCACATAATTCCTATTTGCGATAATAAGAACATCATTAATTCTTCCCATAGGTTTCTTAATAGTGGAATCCGCAAGATACAAATTTAAAGAACACTCATCAAATTCACGAAAACCTAACACATCACATAAAGTTTTGGGAATCGTGAAAACACTAGCACCCAAATCACAGAAAGCATGGCACTCATAATCTTTAATTTTAATCTTAATAGTAGGTTCCCACTCATCATAAAGTTTTCTAGGAATAGAAACTTCCAATTCAAGCTTTTCTTCAAAGGATTTCATCATAGCATCAACGATATGTTTAGTAAAAGCTTTGTTTTGATTATAAGCATGAGGAGAATTCAACATGGATTGCAACAAGGAAATACAATCTATTAAAGAAAAATTATCATAATTAAATTCCTTGAAATCCAAAAGAGTGGGTTCATTGCTACTTAAAATTTTGACCTCTCCAATCCACTTTTATCAATTATTGCATCAAGCTCTAAAAACTCCGAATCATTGGGACGCCTTCTAACTAAAGTTGACTCATCTCTAGTCCCATCTTTATCGAGATTTACATTGGAAAACGAAGATTCAATAGGAGTCACATCAATTGCTTTAAGATCTTCATCATTATTTTTAGCCTCTGGTTTAGCGGCCATTTTGTTCACTAAAGTAGCTTGTTTATCAGAATTTTGACCTACTAAATTTTCAAGATGCGCAAACTGAGATCTCAAACCATAAAATTCCTTTGACATATCATCAAGCTCTTTATTCATGTATTCCATAAAACTTTTCTGCTCCTTGAGCTCGTTTCTAAAGAAATTGTTATGCTCAAATTGCAAATACATGAAGCTTCTAACATTATTTTCAATTTCGTCTAACCTCCTAAGGTGAGGGTCAACGGTTTTTGGAGGGGTCATTGCGACAAAGCAAGCAATCCAAGACACGAGCTCACAAAAAGCAAATGAAGAAGACGAATGGAAGAGGGGCGAAGAGAAGATGAATCTTTTTGAAAATCATTTTAGAAGTGGGCGAGAGGAAAACGAGAAGCGAATGGAAAATAATGTAATGCAAGGGATGAGAGTTTATGATGGGTACGTGGTATGTCTTGGCTTGGCGTAGATCGCCCGGGCAACGGCGCCAGAAATCCTTCTTCCTACCTCTTGAGCTTGCGTTGGTTTTTCCCTTGAAGAGGATACAATGATGCAGCAAAGTCGAGTAAGTATTTCCCTCAGTTTTGGTAACCAAGGTATCAACCGAGTAGGAGACAACGCGTAAGCCATCGAATACCTGCACAAACAAACACCAACTTGCACCCAACGCGACAAAGGGGTTGTCAATCCCTTCAAGGTTATTTGCAAAGTGAGATCTGATAGAGATGGATAAAAGGTAAATTAATATTTTTGGTATTTTTGGTTTATGGGACGGAAAGTAAAAGATTGCAGAGAAAGTAAATAGGAAACTAAAATTTTAGATCAGAAACTTTTATGATGGAAAGTAGAAGATTATATGATGGAAAATAAAATATTATATGATGGGAAATAGACCCGGGGGCCATAGGTTTCACTAGAGGCTTGTCTTAAGATAGAAAATATTACGGTGGGTGAACAAATTACAGCCGAGCAATTGATAGAAAAGCGCAAAGTTATGACGATATCTAAGGCAATGATCATGAATATAGGCATCACGTCCGTGTCAAGTAGACCGAAACAATTCTGCATCTACTACTATTACTCCACACATTGACCGACTCCTGCCTTCATCCAGAGTATTAAGTTCATAAGAACAGAGTAACACATTAAGTAAGATGACATGATGTAGTGGAATTAGCTCAAGCAATATGGTGAAAACCCCATCTTGTTATCCTCGATGGCAATAATACAATACGTGTCGGCTCCCCTTCTGTCACTATGATCGAGCACCACAAGATTGAACCCAAAGCTAAGTACTTCTCCCATTGTAAGAAAAACCAATCTAGTTGGCCAAACCAAATCGATAGTTTGAAAAGACTTGCAAAGATATCAAATCATGCATAAAATATTTCAGAGAAGATTCAAATAATATTCATAGATAAGCTGATCATAAATCCACAATTCATCGGATCTTGGCAAACACACCGCAAAAAAGTATTACATCAAATAGATCTCCAAGAACACCGAGAAGAACTTTGTATTGAGAATCAAAGAGAGAGAAGAAGCCATCTAGCTACCAACTATGGACCCGTAGGTGTGTGGTAAACTACTCACGCTTCATCGGAGAGGCAATGGTGTTGATGTAGAAGCCCTCCGTGATCGAGTCCCCCTCCGGCAGGACGCCGGAAAAGGCCCCTAGATGGGATCTCACGGGTACAGAAGGTTGCAGCGGTGGAAAAGTGGTTTTGTGGCTCTCCTGGATGTTTTTGGGATATCTGAGGATATATAGGCGGAAGAAATAGGTCGGTGGAGTCACGAGGGGCCCACAAGGGTGGGGGCACGCCCTACCCCCCTAGGCGTGCCTCCCGACCTTGTGGCCGCCTCGTGGCTTTCCTAACATGCATTCCAAGCCCTCTGGATGTCTTATGGTCCAAGAAAAATCATAGCGAAATGTCCATTCTGTTTGGACGCCATTTGGTATTCCATTTCTGCGAAACTCTAAAACAAGGAGAAAAACAGAAACTGGCACTGGGCTCTATGTTTAATAGGTTAGTCCCAAAATTCATATAAAATAGCATATTAATGCATATAAAACATCCAAAACAGATAATATAATAGCATGGGACAATCAAAAATTATAGATACGTTGGAGACGTATTAGTAGCCACTACAATTCTTTTTCCACGGTTTGCTAGTAACCTTTTTTGTTTGAGAACTAGGCCACAAAAACCATGGGCCACATACAGACCGTTGTAACCATGGTCTCGCTACCTACTATAGTATTGGCCTCCAGGCCATAGGATCCATGGGCCTCCTACGGGCCGTAGGATCAATGGGCCTTCTACGGGCCATATGATCGATTGGACAAACATGGGTCGCACTATTCATGGACCAATAACAGACCGCAATATGGGCCATAAACGGGCTAAAATGGGAATCATCTGTTCATGGGCCTGACCGTAATGGTCCGTTAATAGGCCGGTATGTATAACGGGCTTAATTCTATCGATGGGCATAACTGGTTGTTAATAGACCGCATTAGATGACGCTACAAAATGACCCAATGGATTAACGAGCCACAAATGGGTCGACTGTAACCATGGGCAGAATTTGGCCATCAACGAACAGCCCAGTAACGGACCGTAAGTAATCGAGTGCTGGAAATGAGCCCAAGAATAAATGGGCTCATAGAAGACCGAAGATAACATGGGCTGGAAATGGCCCGACTGAATAATGGACTGTTAATGGGTATAAAGTGATATACTATTCATTATGGGATAGTTTCATCACGAGCCGTGAAAGGGCCCAAAGTTACAAAGGGCCTCATATGGGCCGAAAGACATCATGGGCCATACATGGGCCGGAAGTTACAACGGGCTGAAATCATATTGGACGGTCCACATGACGTTGTTTGGCCTAATTCGGATAGGCCATAACGGGTCGTGAGTTAGCATGCTGTAAACTTTCCTAAAAAGGTAGTATGTAACTGGGCTATATGCGAACACACCGTTAATAGGCTTTTCTTGGGCCAGTCGGCTTTCCTTTGACCAAGTCAAAGGGACCAACCTTTTAACCTAAATGGGCCACTGTTAGGCCGAGCCATGTGTCTACGTATCATAGGCGCGTCCCGTCCATTCGGTGGATGACATCTATCCCAACGCGGAGCTTACACATGGTTCCTTCGTCTAATGAGAATTTTACATGTGGAAAATCGCCATTGGTCGTTGTTGTTAACGGGTTATCGGATCCAAAACCGGACCTGATAATCCCCAAGTGCAGGGAATCATCATAGCAATTCCCAATGGTGGAAGTGATAAGTATGGAGTGTCGAACCCACAAGGAGCTAAAGGTAAGATCAATATTCTCTCAAGTCCTATCTGCCACTGATATGACTCTACGTACATCGAACGTTTGCTTCCAACTAGAAACGAGAAATAAAACTACGTTGTGGGTATGAAGAGGATAACTTTGCATGATATCGGAGAGCTAAAACATAAAAGTAGGTGTTGTTATCATAAAGTTAGAATATATTACTAAATATTATAAATAGCGAGTGTGGAATAATGATGGGTCGGTGTGCGGAATTATCCTACGCAATCGTTAACAAGACCGATAGTCGTCATTGCAATTTCATATGAGGGAGAGGCATAAGCTAACATACTTTCTCTTCTTGGATCATATGCACTTATGATTGGAACTCTAGCAAGCATCCGCAACTACTAAAGATCATTAAGGTAAAACCCAACCATAGCATTAAAGCATCAAGTCCCCTTTATCCCATACGCAACAACCCCCTTACTCGGGTTTATGCTTCTATCACTCAAGCAACCCACTATAAGCGAATCATGAACGTATTGCAACACCCTACAGCGGGAATCCCTCACGCTTGGGCGACACGGAGGGCACAATAGGACAACACCAAAATAAAACATAGAACGCATACCAATCTAGATCATCAATCAACCCAAAGACAAATGATATCTACTCAAAACATCATAGGATGGCATCAAGTCATTGGATCATAATATGTGGCATAAAGCACCATGTTCAAGTAGGGATTACAGCGGGGTGCGGGAGAGTGGACCGCGTAAAAGAGATGAGGATGGTGATGATGATGGTGATGTTGATGAAGACGATCACCGCGGCGATGATTCCCCTCCCGATGGCACTCCGGCGTGACCAAGAGAGAGGAGGAGAGGTTCTCCCCATTGTGCTTCCTCCTCCATGGCCTCCCCGCTAGATGGGGAGAGGTTCTCCCTCTGGTCCTTGGCCTTCATGGCGATGATGGCCCCTCCGGGATCCTCCTCCACGGCCTTCGGTGATGATGGCCCCCTCCGGCAGGGTGCCAGAGAGGGCCTAGATTGATTTCTCGTGGCTACAGAGGCTTGCGGCGGCAAAACTTCCAATCTAGGTTATTTTCTGGAGGTTTGGGTATTTATAGGAGAGGTTGGCATCGAGAACAAGTAAGGGGGGCCCCACGGGAAGTCCACGAGGCACAGGGGTGCGCCCTAGGGGGTGGGCGCGCCCTCCACCCTCATGGGGCCCACGGGCCTCCCCTCCCGTAACTCTTCGTTCCAGTATTTTTTTATTTTCCAGAAAAATTCTCCGTTGATTTTCATCGCATTCCGAGAACTTTTGGTTCTGCACAAAAACAACACCATGGTAGTTATGTTGAAAACAACGTCAGTCCGGGTTAGTTTTAATCAAATCATACCAAAATCATATAAAACTATTATAAACATGGCACGAATACTTCATAAATTATAGATACGTTGGAGACGTATCAACATCCCCAAGCTTAATTCCTGCTTGTCCTCGAGTAGGTAAATGATAAAAGAAATAATTTATGAAGTGTGAATGCTAGCAAGTGCATAAGTTTGATCAATGATAGTTCCAATCACTTTTTCTAGCATCATTATATATCATAACAGTATCTCAACTCATAAAACTTCTCATGATCAAGTAACAAGCTATTCACATGTTAAAGTATAGATCATAAAATTTCTTGAAAACTAACAAACCATGCTCTTAGTCGTCAAACCATTGCAATTCATATTATTTTCGGGAAGGGTCTATGTAAGAGCTTTGATTCAGAAAACTCCACATACTCAACTATAATTTAATCTTTCACAATTGCTAACACCCATGTGATATTTATGGGTTCAAAGTTTTAAGTGGACACAGAGAAAGATAGGGGCTTATAGTTTCGCCTCCCAACCTTTTACCTCAAGGGTAATGTCAACAATAATAATTTATGAAAACCTACATCCAAGTGGATATATATATATATATCTGGATCGCTCCAACACAAAGTGCTTGCCAAAGGAAAAGGTGTAAAAAGGAAAGGTGATGATCACCATGACTCTTGTATATGGGTAGAAGATAAAAGTAAAAGATAGGCCCTTCGCAAAGGGAAGCAGAGGTTGTCATGTGCTTTTATGGTTGGATGCACAAAATCTTCATGCAAAAGAATGTCATTTTATATTGCCGCTTGTGATAAAGACCTTTATTATGCAGTCCATCGCTTTTATTTCTTCCCTATCACAAGTTCGTATAAAGCTCATTTTCTTCGCACTAATAGATCATACATATTTAGAGAGCAATTTTTATTGCATGCACCGAGGACAACTTACCTGAAGGATCTTACTCAATCCATAGGTAGGTATGGTGGACTCTCATGGCAAAACTGGTTTAAGGGATGTTTGGAAGCACAAGTAGTATTTCTACTTGGTGCAAAGAATTTGGCTAGCATGAGAGGAGCCATTATCAGAATCCGGCACACCCAAATACAGGGGCGCCGCACACCCCCTATGTTTCATCGATGAGGTCCTGGATTATGAATTTCCAGCGGGATTCAAACCCGTAAACATAGAGGCATATGATGGAACAACAGACCCTGGAGTCTGGATAGAGGATTACATCCTCCACATACACATGGCTAGAGGAGATGACCTCCACGCCATCAAATATTTACCCCTAAAGCTTAAAGGACCAGCCCGGCATTGGCTTAAAAGCCTTCCTAAAAACACAATTGGAAGTTGGGAAGAGCTCGAGGACGCTTTCCAAGCAAATTTTCAAGGGACTTATGTCCGTCCTCCGGATGCAGACGACCTCAGTCACATAACACAACAGCCCGGAGTGTCAGCTCGACAGTTCTGGAATAGATTTCTTACTAAAAAGAATCAGATAGTCGACTGTCCGGACGCCGAAGCCCTAGCAATTGTCAGGCACAATGTCTGAGACGAATGGCTCGCCAGACACCTCGGCCAAGAAAAGCCAAGAACAATGGCCGCATTAACAAGACTCATGACCCGCTTTTGCGCAGGAGAGGACAGCTGGTTGGCAAGATGTAGCACTAGCGACCCAAGTACATCCGAAACTAGCGTGGAAACGGAAAACCGCGACGCAACAAGGATCGTTGCCGGACTAAGGAAAACAGTTCGAAGAGCACGACAGTCAATGCCGGATTCAAAGGCTCACGGCAGAATCAGAAAAAGCCACCCCTCCAGGATAACAGAGATGATTTATCCAACCTAAACAAAATCTTGGACAGGATATGTCAAATACACAGTACTCCCGGGAAGCCTGCTAACCATACCCACAGAGATTGTTGGGTTTTCAAACAATCCGGCAGACTCAACACCAAACACAAGGGGCTTGACACACCAAATGAAGACGAGGACGAACCCCAAAAGCAGAGCACCAGGAAACAAAAGAATTTCCCACAAGAAGTAAAAACAGTAAACCTACTTCACATAACAAAACGTGCGGCGCCCATAAAGGTACGCGCCACACGACCTATCCCAAAGGGGTCCCGCCACTGGTTGTCAAAACCAATCATCTTCGATCATCTGGATTATTCTAGAAGTACCAGGAACGCAGGCTGGACTGCCTTGGTACTCGATCCAATAATTGGCAGGCTCCAGTTTTCAAATGTCCTAATGGACGGTGGCAGTGGACTAAACCTGATATATTAGGACACAATCCGTCACATGGGAATAAACCCAACAAGAATCCGCCACAGCAAAACCTCCTTTCAAGGGGTAGCGCCGGGTCCGGACACCCATTGCATGGGTTTTATCCGGCTCGAAGTTATATTCGGCTCTACCGATAACTTCCACTGCGAAAGGCTGACTTTCCACATCGTCCCATTCTCAAGTCGCTATCAAGCACTGCTGGGGCGAGAAGCTTTCGCCCGCTTTAACGCAATACCGCATTATGCATCTCTCGCGCTTAAGATGCCCGGTTCACGAGGCATCATCTCCTTGAAGGGAAAGCATTGAGCGCTCCTCCCCCGAGCGGAGGATTGTGCGGCAGCTTTAACAGCCCCACAATACGGCTTCACCAGCCAGAACATCCGAACAGGTCATTAAGACCACGGGCACAGATAGACGAGCCCGGCATGCCCTAGGGGCTCCGCATATATAAGAGACAATAAAGCTCAATTTTACATATTTTACTTTATATTTGTTTATTTAATACAACTTTTGTTTGGCACGCCTTTCTTTTTTTCTTTCAACTAAGTTCCTCTCTTTTACAGATGAACATCGTGCTGCGCCCGTCCAGGATACGGCACAACGGAGACACAGGCGCAGACGTGCAGTAGGGACCCGTTCCAAGGATTCTTTTCAGATTAAGACCCTGCGTAAACCTTTTTTACTGTCTCTTGTTGCTACACATCCCCTGGTTCTATAACCAAGGAGGAGGCTGGCGTCTTGGCATGTGGCCACGTCAGAATTCCTGCGCGTACCTGGACACTAGGGGCTTATACCTAAGAGCATTACTTTGCCCACTCTCATAAAGACCGAATACCTTAGGGAGTGTTCGGCGTCGCGAGTTTGGCCTTATATGCATCAGCTCCAAATCATGATTTTGGTCAATGTTGGGTTGCCCAGCTCCTGTGTTCGACCGCCTTATGTTCCGCTCTATCGGCTAAGGCGGCACCGGGAGAACTACTGCGATTGTGCCCCGGTTCAGCCAGGCGAGCACCTCAGTAGAGAAAGCCGAAAACCGACTGTCATGATATAGCGTGAGACTGGTCGGCCACTCGATGACTCTCTGGAATCTATAGGATTCCTCCGCATTAACGAAGGGCCGTTTCCCGGCCAGGCACACACGCGCCCCAAATTCGGGCAAGCGCAGTCGCCACCAAGGGCTATCTAAAGAGTCCCACTGTCAAGCTCCTATGGCTAAGTGAAAGTGTTAAAGCATTATAGTCCGGTTGCCTAGCTCGCTGCGCCATCACCTCCTTTGTAGGACCAAGACGTTGGGTTAAGTGTGAAAAGCGCCTTCTGCGAGCACCCCCGCACTATGTGCGTGGGGGCTGAAGCCAACGACTGACATCTTTCAGATTATATATATATATATATATATATTTTTTAAAACGGACGCACAGGAGGTGTTCCACATACTTGAAGGCACAAGTATAAAAGCCTACTACAATTCATCAAAATACTGCTTTATAATTACATATGCTATCAAAACATAGCATCCTTCGAGCACTGCGTCTCTATTACACGAGCGCCTTCAAGTACTTCCTGAAAATAGTGCTCGGAGGGAACTCGGCTTTTGTCCGAATCTCGGGATGCAACAACGGTGGTCTCCATCTCCGCCCAGTATGTCTTGACACGGGCAAGAGCCATCCGTGCGCCCTCTATGCACGCTGACCTCTTCATTGCATTGATACGTGGCACCGCATCAAGGAATCGCTGCACCAAGCTGAAATAACTCTTCGTCTCCGATCTCCCCGGCCATAAATGACCCATGACACACTTCATGGCAAGTCGGGACAACCTATTCAGTTCGGCCCACTGAGCCAGACAATCGTCCACCGCTAGTGGACGCTCTAGATTGTGGAACTGCGACCAGAAAAGTTTTTCCACTTCGCGATCTTCTTGATCTCGAAAGTGCTCGGTCGCATCAGCAGCACTTGCTGCCAAATCCAGATAGGTGTCCTCCACACTCCACATCCGGTCTAACGGAGCAAACTTCGGATCGCAAAACTTCCTCCTCAGCATAAAGGGCTTCCCAGCCGCAATCTGTCCGACCTGGCGCTGCTCCTCCTTCGCAGCTCTCATCGCAGAGCGAGCGTCCTTGGCATCAGCAATGGCCTTCTCTAAGTCCTTCTGCCTCGCCCGGTCTTCTTTCTCAAGAAGCTCGCAACGGTCAGCAGCACTCTTTAACTTCACGGCCATCTCCTTCTTGCTTCGGCAGTGAGCAGCCTGTTCGGCTCTCAGCTCTTCAAGGGCCTTCTTGGCAGCCGCATCCCTTTCTCTGGCTTGTTCCTTAGCTCGGGCAAGTTCCGCTCGAAGATTCTCCACGGCAGCCGCACCATCTGCGTCAAGCATACACATTGTAAGATATTGGCATAAAGCTCCTCTTACCAGGTGCTGCCCAAGGAATTACATACCTTGAGCCTCATCAAGCCGCTTGTTGACGAGCGTGATGTCGGCATCTGCCACGTCCAGTTGCCGCTTTAGTTCGGCAAAATCATCAGTTCGGCTCGATTCCGGACACCTCGCCACCTACATTTGAGGGCGACGTTTTAGACCTGGGATTACGATCCTCTGCACGCCGTCACTTCTGACAACGCACAGAGTCTCAGGGGCTACTATCTACACAGGGCGCATCTTATTTATGCGCAACTAACAAAAGTGTACATTATCTAAGGTACCTCAAAACCCGTCAGCAAACTTCTGACGGCCTCATGCAATCCACTTTCCGCGGACGAAATCCTTCCAATCACCGTGCCCATCAATGCACGGTGCTCCTCTGAGATAGAAGCTCGCCCCAGCAAATTCATCAGCTCCTCTGACCGTGCACCGGACGGTGTCGGACTCGTCCTATGGCCTCCATCTAAGGCCGGACGCAGAGAACCTTGGGGGGCCATATGGCTACCTTCCGCCCCTGCCGGATTTGGAGAAACCCTCCGCGACGACACCTCAGGTTCGCCCGCCTCACTAGGCGGTACGGCAGGGGGAGGCGTTCCGCTCTCCATCATCTCCAGAAGAAGATCCCCCGAAGACGAGCTCTGCTGAGAAGGGCTGAGGTCCGAACTACAAGGTAAAATTTTGGTTAATCTTCTCAGGTTTAAAGCAAGGATCCTTCTCTCAAAAAATACAGTCTTTCTCTAAGTTACGGCTCACTCGAGGGCTGATCCCTTTGAGGTCATACTTCGGCCGAGGAGCCCCCCGGCATCGGACCCTCTGACGAGGATTTTTCCCCCCTGCTTTAAGGCCATGGTCTCCGGGTCGTCAGAGGCGGCCCTCTTCTTCCCCTTAGGAGAGGAATTGTCGGTTCCTCCCTTCGGAACAACCTCCTTTGAGGAGGCCATAGTTTCCTTGTCCTCTCCCTCACTTCCCTCCAGAGGCACAATCTTCAACATCCTGACTAGCACGGGATCCGGCCTGGTCTCAGGAAGGGGAGCCAGACACCTGATCAGCTTTGCTTTCGCTATCCACTCATGTTTAAAAAGGACAGCTCTTTTAGGGGCAAATTTATGACAATTATATGGATAGCGAGTCCGGGCACAAGGTTACTTACTTGAGTATCCGGCTGATTGCAGCTTAGACCTGCGTACTCGGTCAAATCCGGACACATTGCTTGTGATCCGAAGAACAATTTATACATCTCCACGGGCGTTGCGCCCATAAAATGTTGGAGAGCTCGGGGTCCCTCCGGATTAAACTCCCACAAACGAAGGGAGCGACGTTTGCCGGGCAGGGTTCGGCGGATCAGCATTACTTGCGCCACTTTGACCAGGCTGAGGTCTCTTTCCAAGAGATCCCTGATACGGCCCTGCAACAAAGGCACGTCTTGAGATGGCCCCCAGTCTAGGCCTTTATTGACCCATGACCCTAGCTGTTGTGGGGGACCCGAGCGAAAGGCAGGCGGCGCCACCCATTTGGTGCCCCTGGGAGCGGTGATATAGAACCACTCCCATTGCCACAAGCTGAGCTCCTCTTGAAAAGAGCCCTCGGGCCATGGAGCATCAGCATTCTTACTTATAACAGCACCTCCGCACTCCGCATGCCGTCCCTCGATCATCTTCGGCTCTACTTTAAAGGTCTTGAGCCATAATCCAAAGTGAGGGGTAACACAGAGGAACGCTTCACACACGACGATAAATGAGGAAATATGGAGGATGGACTCCGGAGCTAAGTCGTGAAATTCCAGCCCATAATAGAATAACAGCCCCCTCACAAAGGGATCCATTGGGAAGCCTAACCCCCGAAGTTAGTGAGATATGAACACCATGCTCTCACCAGGCTGGGGACTGGGAAACGCCTGCCCTTGAGCAGGCAACCTATGCAAAATTTCGCCGGTCAAGAACTTAGCCTCTCTCAACTTTAGCGCGTTCTCCTCGGTGACGGAGGAGGGCATCCAACGGCCTTGAAGGTCGGAACCGGACATTGTCGAAGGTCCGAAGCGCCTGGAATTTGGGGCCTAGGGTGTTGGAATTCGAGGCGACGGGCGAACTCGTTTGAGATTGGAAAAAAGGAGTAAGGCCTTGGTCTATTTATAAGAGGTTGAATACCAAGAGCCCTCCCCGTGACCGTTTGGGACTCGCTTTTAATCGAGAAGGCCTGCTAAGCGGGCACGATTGGGTTACCCACGTCCGTATTGTTGAGAATCCCGTAGATTGGGGACATGATCTCTGCTTTGACAAGACGTGCCAAGGAAACCGCCTCGCAAAGCGCGCTGAGGTGGAGAAGTGAAAACGATTCGAATAAAGGCTTGGCCGCAGTGTGATGTCGCGCTACGGAATACGTCAGCAGATTAGATTTGTGTTAATTTTATTCTCTCTATGGCAATGTGTGGAAACTTATTTTGCAGAGCCGGACACTATTCTTGGTGTTTACAATCTTTTATGAAGAACTTGGAGGAGGAACCCGCCTTGCAATGCCGAAGACAAACTGCGCGCCGGACTCGTCGTCATTGAAGCCTGGTTCAGGGGCTACTGAGGGAGTCCTGGATTAGGGGGTGTCCAGATGGCCGGACTATACCTTCAGCCGGACTCCAGGACTATGAAGATACAAGATTGAAGACTTTGTCCCGTGTTCGGATGGGACTTTCCTTGGCGTGGAAGGCAAGCTTGGCGATGCGGATATTTAGATCTCCTACCATTGTAACCGACTTTGTGTAACCCTAACCCTATCGGGTGTCTATATAAACCGAAGGGTTTTAGTCCGTAGGACAACAACTCCAACATACAACAATCATACCATAGGCTAGCTTCTAGGGTTTAGCCTCCTTGATCTCGTGGTAGATCTACTCTTGTACTACCCATATCATCAATATTAATCAAGCAGGACGTAGGGTTTTACCTCCATCAAGAGGGCCTGAACTTGGGTAAAACATTGTGTCCCTTGTCTCCTGTTACCATCCGCCTAGACGCATAGTTCGGGACCCCCTACCCGAGATCCTCCGGTTTTGACACCCACAACGGTGCTCTACGATGAGCTAGTGATCGCATAATCGCCGCAAAACTATATATGGTGACCGTAAAGAGCGTATTGTTACATACGTTGACCGCCTGTGTATTTTTCTCGTTTCAAATTAAGCCATATTAATCAAAAAGGACGCAGTATGGACTACTACTACTAGTACTCCCTCCTTTCTGGAATTGAGCCTTATAAACCGCAAAGGAGGGAGTACTAGTAGTACTGCTTTGATGTGTTCCGTCAACTCGCCGAACGAGGAGAAGCTTGCTTACTACGCCTCTCCCTTGCCCACGCGCGCGGTGGTTCGCAGGACGAGGAGAGGGTTTTGACTATAGCACCCTCTCCCTCTCCCTTGCCCTCGCCCTCGCGGTGGACGTGCAGCAGTTCAATCGGTGTCAGATTGCCACAAGCATATATTACTGTAGTATCATCATTGTTGGACCTTCCGAAGAGGCGAAGAGCCAAGTGCAAGGTTCACACGAGTACGAACTGTTGAACCTCCCGAAGAGGCAAAGAGCCAAGCGCAAGGTTTTATAGGAGTTGTCGTCCTAGTAGGAGTGTACTAGTAAAACTATAGCGAACGATGCTACTGTATGATGCTGCCACGTCACGTATATCCAAAGCTGTGCCACCTTTTTTTCTCAAAGAGCGTGTTGGAGCCCGTGCAACAACCACACAAGTTGCACGTACACATAACACATTTACTAGTAATAAATTCTAAAGGACAAATGCCAGTATGCCACACAAGTTCATCTCCAACTCATGTGATAAATTTGTGCACGACTAGTCTACATATATTCACAGCACTACCGTTCACAATTACCGTACTCCACTTACACGTTATAGATGGGCTACATGTCCTCCTCCAGGTTCCAGTCCCAGGTGTTCTTCATGGATGGCATGATCCATAGCGGTGGGCAACGGGAATCATTGTCGCAACTTTCTAGTCCGGTTCCACTCGATGGAGACTCATCCAAGTTGAAGCGGCATAAATCAGGGATAGCGTGTCCCAGCATGTCGTTCATCCGGCGGTGCGCACTGAAGACACAACCATGCTTCATGAACGGCAGGCCTTCCGTGTCGTGCACGGAAGGTGGCATCCGCTTCACAATGGGGTAGCTATCCCCGATGAAAAGCGAGTACTCTCCAAGAGTGTTCCTCGGCAACCACGTAGCATCACGGGGGTCGAACTCGGCGACGTTCATCTGGTACACACGGCATCCCAGATCTGGACACATGGTGACGTACATAGTCAAGGTCCATGCATAATAATGTTGTGCTCAAATGTGGCGGTCAGTAATACTGTGCAGCAAATAGTACTACTCCGGTATAGAGGAAGTAAAATAACCGGCTTATTATATATAGCCACTCTTGGCTACATGGATGGGATAGTAAGACATGGAAAAACAAAAATGGTGGCAGCTAGTGGGTTCAAGTCTTCAAGGGCCTAGCTAGCTATACGCGTCCTCCAAGGTAAAAAGTACTCCTACTAGTACTACAAAGTATACTACTAGTACAACAATGAAAGAGAAGGCGAGAGGGTTAAAAAATGGAATACCTGGGTAGATGGTGACGGTCCGATCGTGGTAGATTATGTGACCATGTTGCACATCAGTGGTACCATGGGTAACGACTACTAAGATAGTTGATCCGAATATGCCAAAGTCGGCTACAAGGTTCCAGGTTAGACCGAATCGCGGATGCAAATGCACATCCAGGATCGGCGATCTTATTATGATCGGGGGATGACTGGTCCCTGCAAAATAATGGAGTACCGTTAGGGATGCAAATGATGGTCTGTGCATTCCGTTTGTAATCTCCCGTACCGTAGGATGTCAACCAGATGAAACAAGTCCCCTAGCTTGTCAACGCGAAGATGCGGCCTAGATGGCGCATGGCGTCTTCGAACGTGTAGGGGTACAAATCTGCCGCCGCCAACATGCGCCAGCCTCTGTCGTTACTGCCTCCTACATTGATGGCAATCCTTATGTAGAACACCGCGATGAGATAGTAATCGTCGTAGCCGCGTCGCTTTGTCGGCGGGTCCGCAATTGCTATCTTCTTCAATCTCATGTAGGCATCATCATACGTATTCTTGCCCAGCCAATCCGGAAGGCCGATCCCAATGGTGGAGAAGGGGTCTACCAGAACGGCCGCACTGCTGTGGATGTTGTGCAAAATCATTGTGGTATCCGGCCAGAGGTATGCAAGCCAATCTTCGTTGGCACCGACCCATACCTATATATAAGACGGTGGGCAGCGGAGAAATTACGGGATGGAAATGGAATAACTAAGTACTACATGATCAAACTCCATTACTAACCTGCTCATCGGACAAAATCCGACTACCTCTCAACGTCGTCAACTCTAGCGGAGTCAACGTGCAACCATGGCCAAGGAGCGGTGGACTATTCGAAGAATTGTCCCATAGAAGAACCTTCTCCTCGAGGACGCATGGAAGACCAACAAGCATGGCCTTTTCCCAAGCCTGTTTAAGCAGCATCTTGAAAAAGTTGGTGCAGGAAGCACCGAGTCTTGCGGCGGTGAGGACGTCGGAGCGGCGTGCGATTTTTCTGAGAGAATCGTCGTCCAAGGTCTCCCAGCCCCGACGAGGAGGAGAACCGCCTGGCGAATCCATGGGAGCAGCGACGAACTGCCTTCTCTTCGGGGGGAGGGGAACTGGCGAGGAGGAGATAAGAGCGTAGTAACCGCAGGGCCTCGTCCCTTCCAACTGTAGATCGTTCCTCAGCGAAGCGGTGAGGCTATTATTTACTACTCTAAATAATAGCACTAGTAAATAATAGCACTAGTAAGAAAATTTTGGCACTAGGTAGTAGTTTTTGGTACCATGGAGTACTAGTACTAGCATTATGGAACGTTATGGGATTGCATTATACTGTAAATAATAGCAATAGTAAGAAATTTTTGGCACTAGGTACTAGTAGTAGTAGTTTTTGGCGTGGATTAAGAAATTTTGGGTATGTTTTTGCCATTTTTTGTACACGCCAACTAGTGTCAAAAAACGTTGTACATTATATGACGGAGGAGTACGTACTCGTACAGTAGCAGTACTAGTACTACTTTTCTCAACTAGTAGTGCGATGTACTGTACTTCTAGTCTAGTCTTGTATAGTGCACCAGTTTTGAACTCTTGAATCTCAGGTCCAAGGAGCTACAGTTGGAAGTGGAGGGTACTACTGTTCTCTAGAACCATCGCTGTACTATCAATGCAGGGGAAGTACACCTGCGTAGCGGCCTAGTGGGTACTCTCGGTGCTCTATTCAGCCGCTCCTCTCACGTAGCTGGCCTACTTAGCCGCTCCTCTCACGCACACACTAGCAGCCTGTTTATCAGCGACGGTTACTGCGAGGGGCAGAACATTTGAGTTACTTGATACAGCGAGACTGGGCTTTTCACTTCCATTTGTGGAGGTGTAATGGATCTCATCGAACTTTGTTAGTAGTTCCATCTTTATGAATGAGATGAAGCAAAGCTTTTGCCTCCATTTAAAAAAAACACGTCAAGAGGAATTTCTTTTATAGTAGAGCCGATAATGGAGTGAAGTCCATGCATGCAACGCCACAAGCTACAGAGTAGTAGTAGTAGAGCACTTTACGTACAGAGCCATATTGCACAGTTCCCAATGCCCCGCCAGGCTTTTCCGGCTCCTCAGGCTTAGTTGGGAGGCGCTAGTTTAAATATGCTACTAGCTGGAAGCTGCAAGCGAGGTGCGGCTAGGGCGAGCACACGAGCCACGGGATGCTGGGAAGGAAAACCCGTTCACGTGGCTAGGCTGTCCGGTGCACCCAGATTGTGGGGCCGCACGTCCGTTTGACTTCAAAACTCAAACTACCCGTGTAAAATATTGGCTCGCGGCAAAGTGTAGTAGTATACTATTTTTTTTAAAGGTCACCGTGCGTTCGGCCGGCATCGAACCCACAAAACGAGGTATACACTCCCGCGACCACTAGTAGTACTCGTTGGAGTACAACGCAACCTAGAATCACCTTTTGTCGCTAGTAGTACGTACATTGTTCCTTACAAGAAACCCCTAAGAGCATGGTTAATAGTACAGCCAGCTGCTGGCTATAAGCCAGTGTCATGTCATCTACAACCCATCTTATAGCCAACATGTAGTAGTAGTTTATTTCTTATAGCCCGCTGACTCAGCTCTATTGTACTTGCTCTAATAATGCAAGAAACCACTAAAATGCCAAGAAACTACTACCACTTGCATACGTGGCAGACTTAAGATAAGACTACCTTATCAAACATTGTACATGCTCTTACCAACAAAAATCCTCAAGTGACCTCCTACCTCCGGCCCGTCCACCTAGTCATCCTCGGCCATCGGACGCAGCTACCGCTGATGAAGCCATGTACCTAGGGTAGGGGCACGGACCTGTCCGAAGTGCCATACATAAGGACATCTCAAGAAGAAGTCACCTTTCAATCGACTTGAAGGTATCCCACTCGACGGATTCAAGACACTCGACCACGAAGCTATCACTCGACCACGAGATCAACCACTCGACTGCCAGGAGATCTAAAGTCACTCCACACGCAAACGGTCGGTTATTAAGTAGCTTTTATGGTCATCATGGCACTTTATTAAGGGCGTTACCAGTAACTCCCAGTCTTAATGTACTTTAAACCCTACATTACTGAGGGCTGGAGGGGCCTGGCGAACTCTATATAAGCCACCCCCTCCTCAGTATCAAGGGTTCGCACCCCTGTTATTCACACAGCTATAATCCAATCGACCGCCTCCGGGCACCGAGACGTAGGGCTGTTACTTCCTCCGCGAAGGGCCTGAACTCGTAAACCTCGTATGCTTACAACTCTTCCATAGCTAAGATCTAGCCTCTCCATTCATACCCCCTACATCACTGTCAGAGTTAGAACCACGACAGTTGGCGCCCACCTTGGGGCTAGGAGTCTTAGCGCCTAGTTGGAGAAGTTGCGATTTCTCCGATCTCTTTGATCATGGTTTCAGGCGGAGCTTTGGTGGAGGGCTACGAGATCCGTCTTGGCACGCTCACGTTCATCACCGACGACTCCGCTTGGCTTCAGGAGGCCCCACTCGACGTTGATGCGCTCCCCGTCCGCGGGGCGACGCACTTCCGCGCGTGCGTCCGTGGTGTCCTCCTGCGGCAGCCGTCGACTCAGTATCGGTCGGCTCCGGTGATGTCCTCCCGCCCTGTCTCTCGCCGGCGCAAGCGCTCCGGTCGGTCGAGGCTTCAGAGGTGGGTGAGACATGCGGTGGCCTGCCAGTTGGCCACCCCACAAGTCGCGGTGATCGAGCCTGACGAATCCCTCTACGGCCTGTTCGACCTGTCGACTGGCTCTGCAGAGACCGCATCCGAATGCGACAGCAGTGACCTAGCGGCGGAGGTTCTGGTGATCGACGGGACATGCAGTCCTCCCGGTTTTCCCCGCACCGACGGAGGCACGGGTGGGGGCGACCCGTCGCATCCCCACGAGGAGTATCTCCCCGAGCCTCTTACTTCTGTGCAGCAAGAGGAGCTTCGCCGCCAAAACATGGATGCACTCCACACTCCTATCGTTGGAGAAACCCCCGAGGCCTGGGCCTTGGAGGATGCGCGTTTGGCTAACTTGGCCGAGCGCACTCGACTGGAGAATCTCCAGCGAGCACTCGACGAGTGAGCGCGTCAACGGGCTCCAGAATCTAGTCGACGCCAGCTTTTTCCACCCCCGCAGGTATATCGAACTCCAATTCAAAATTTAGCGGTTGCGGCCCGTATAGCAGAGTCGATTCAACCCTCCCAGTCAGAGGCTGGCAGAGGCTTGTTGCAAATCAGAGCGTTGCTCCGGGCAGCGGGAAATCAGAATTCCGTTGTTTCTCAGTCGCGGAACAGGATCCATAGTCGATCTGTTGCAGCGGATACAGTCCAGTCGGCTCACAGCCCAAGATCGCCCCCGAGGCGTGAGGGACATGGAGACCGGCATGATCAGATCAGAAGGAATGAGCAGTATGATCACCGATCCGATCGTGATGATCGATGTCGAGTGCCGACCCCTCCCCCGAGGAGTGGATCATATGTGCCTCGACAGCAGGATGACATACGCCCTCATAGCGTTGGGCAGAGAGTTCCAGTCGACCCCAGAGAACCGGGCTTTGGTGCGAGATCCATTCTCGTGCAAGGTCTGGTCGACAGGAACAGAGCTCACAGGAAAGGCTACGACAGAGATGCGCCTACCAGTAGCAGAGTACATGTTTCAGGTCCAGAGTGTTTCAGTCGAGCCATCAGAGTCGCTGTGATTCCTCCCAACTTCCGGTTGGCGACTGGAGTTAGTAAGTTCACCGGTGAGTCTAAGCCCAACACTTGGCTCGAGGATTACCAAGTGGCTGTCCAGATTGGCGGTGGCAATGATGAGGTAGCTATGAAGCATCTGCCTCTCATGTTAGAGGGCTCGGCCAGAGCGTGGCTGAATCAGTTAGCACCCGGCAGCATCTACACTTGGGAGGATCTCTCCCGAGTGTTTGTCACAACATTTGAAGGAACATGCAAGCGACCTGCAGGTCTCACTGAATTACGGTCTTGCGTGCAGAAACCGAATGAAACCCTGAGGGATTACATCCAGAGGTGGATCACATTGCATCACACAGTGGAAAATGTTCCAGATCATCAAGCAGTTTCTGCCTTTAAAGAAGGCGTTAAGTACAAAGAGCTGAATCTAAAGTTCGGTCGAACCGGAGAAATGTCTTTGAATCGGATGATGGAGATTGCCACCAAATATGCTAATGGTGAAGATGAGGATCGACTCCGGAGTGGCAAACTCAAGTCAACCGCTTAGGAAACCGGAGGAAATTCCAGTCGGAAGCAGAAGCGGAAAGCAGAGCCAGCTGCTCGTGGGGAGGCCCTGGCCGTAACCCAAGGAAAGTTTAAGGGGAAGCCCAAAGGGCCTTGGAACCCTAAGAAAGTTAAAGATCAAGATGGAAATGACGTTTTGGATCTGCCATGTCACATTCATACCAAGAAAGACGAAGAGGGTAAACTCATTTACCCAAAACATACCACTCGACAGTGTCGACTCCTGATCCAGCAGTTTCAGGGCAAGCAGTCCAAAGATAAGGAAAAGGAGTCGGACAAAGGTGAGGATAAGGAAGATAGTGACGATGGTTATCCCCAGGTCAATTCCACCTTGATGAGTTTTGCCGACGTTGAAAGCAAAAGTCGACTGAAGGTTATCAATCGTGAGGAGAATATGGTTGCTCCGGCAACACCCAGTTACCTGAAGTGGTCTCAGGCTGCCATCACATTCGACCAGTCTGATCACCCTACGCACATCGCCACCCCTGGGAGGCAAGCTTTGGTGGTCGACCCAGTTGTCGAAGGCACTCGACTGACCAAAGTCCTGATGGATGGTGGCAGCGGTTTGAACATACTGTATGCAGAAACCTTGAAAGGGATGGGCATTCCGATGTCCAGGCTCAGTACTAGTAACATGAGCTTCCATGGAGTCATTCCTAGGAAGAAAGCCGAGTCACTCGGCCAAATTGCTCTTGATGTGGTTTTCCGTGATTCCAAGAATTACCACAAAGAAAAGTTGACATTCGAAGTTGTGGACTTCCAAAGTGCTTATCACGCTATTTTGGGTAGGCCAGCTTATGCACGCTTCATGGCTCGACCATGTTATGTGTATCTCAAACTGAAGATGCCTGGTCCCAAAGGTGTGATCACTGTTACAGGCAATCGGAAGAAAGCAGAAGAGTGTTTTCAGAAAGGCTCAAAGATTGCTGACGCTCAGATGGCAGTGGTCGAGTTGCAAGAATATCAGAAGACTGCAGATCCGAGTGAGTTGTTACGAGCTAAGAAACCTGCTTCAGAATCAACTTTTCAGTCGTCCGGTGAAACGAAGGCAGTTCACATTCACCCGACCGATCCAAATGCTGCTCCGACCCACATCTCAACAACGCTCGACTCCAAATAGGAAGAAGCGCTCATCCAGTTCCTCCATGGGAACTGGGACATCTTCGCATGGAAGCCTTCTGACATGCCTGGAGTTCCCAGGGGACTGGCTGAGCACCGTCTACGAGTCGACCCGAAAGTTAAACCTGTGAAAGAACATCTTTGACGGTCCGCCGTCCAGAAGAGGAAAGCCATTGGCGAGGAGGTGGCTCAGCTCTTAGCAGCTGAGTTCATCCGAGAAATTTACCACTCCGAGTGGCTCGCCAATGTTGTCATGGTCCCCAAGAAGGACAAGTCGCTTCGCATGTGCATCGACTTCAAACATATCAATCGGGCCTGCCCGAAAGATCATTTTCCTCTCCCCCGCATCGACCAGATAGTTGACTCGACTGCGGGATGTGAGCGATTGTCTTTTCTAGACGCCTACTCCGGATACCATCAGATCCGTATGTATGGACCCGACGAGATCAAAACAGCTTTCATCACTCCATTCGGGTGCTTTTGTTATGTCACCATGCCTTTCGGCCTCAAGAATGCCGGAGCCACGTTCATGAGGATGATTCAGAAGTGTTTGCTCACTCAAATCAGTCGGAATGTGGAAGCGTACATGGATGACATTGTGGTCAAGTCACGGAAAGGTTCCGACCTGCTAACTGACCTAGCTGAAACCTTTGCCAACCTCAGGAGGTACGATATCAAGCTCAACCCGTCAAAGTGCACATTCGGAGTTCCAGGTGGAAAGTTACTCGGTTTTCTCGTTTCTGAACGAGGAATCGACGCCAATCCTGAAAAGGTTGGAACTATCCTTCGGATGAAGCGTCCTGTGCGCGTGCACGATGACCAGAAGCTTACAGGTTGCTTGGCCGCTTTAAGTCGATTCATTTCTCGGCTCGGTGAAAAGGCATTGCCTCTTTACCGACTGATGAAGAAGTCAGACAAGTTCGAGTGGACTCCAGAAGCTGATGCAGCGTTTGCAGAGCTCAAAGCCCTGCTATCCACCCAGTCGGTGCTTGCTGCCCCAATCAGCAAAGAGCCTTTGCTGCTTTACATTGCAGCCACGGGACAAGTTGTCAGTACAGTACTTACGGTCGAGCGGGAAGAAGAAGGAAAGGCCTTCAAAGTTCAGCGCCCAGTATACTATGTTTATGAAGTTTTGACTCCTTCAAAGCAAAGATACCCTCATTACCAGAAGCTCATATATGGGATTTATATGACCACGAAGAAGGTTGCACATTACTTCTCTGACCACACCATTATAGTCGTCAGCGACGCCCCACTATCAGAGATTCTTCACAACAGAGATGCAACTGGTCGAGTGGCAAAATGGGCGATTGAACTCCTTCCCCTAGATATCCAGTTTGAAGCAAAGAAGGCTATCAAGTCCCAAGCAATCGCAGATTTCGTCGCCGAGTGGATTGAACAGCAACTGCCGACTCAAGTTCACTCGGAACACTCGACCATGTTCTTCGATGGGTCTAAGATGCTGAATGGTTCCGGTACAGGGGTAGTATTGGTTTCCCCCCGAGGATATAAGCTCAGATATGTTCTCCAAATTCACTTCGATTCCTCCAATAACGAAGCAGAATATGAAGCACTTTTATATGGGTTAGGCATGGCCATTTCACTCGGCGTCCGTCGCCTCATGGTCTATGCCGACTCAGATTTGGTGGTTAATCAGGTGATGAAGGAGTGGGACGTCAGGAGCCTAGCTATGACTGGTTATTGCAATGCAGTGAGAAAGCTAGAAAAGAAATTCGAGGGATTAGAACTTCATCACATACCCCGACTAAAAAATCAAGCAGCTGATGATTTGGCAAAGATAGGTTCCAAGAGAGAAGCCATTCCTAGCAATGTGTTTCTAGAACACATCCACTCGCCTTCAGTTCAGGAGGATCCTTTCACAGATGAAGCTCCCCAACCAAAGAGTGCCTCGGATCCGACTGAAGTCGAAATTCCAGCAGTGGTCGATCTAATCATGGAAGTCTTGACAATCACCCCCAACTGGACGATACCGTACATCGCGTATATCCTGAGGAAAGAACTCTCGAAGGACTAAGAAGAGGCTCGAGAGGTCGTCCATCGATCCAAAGCCTTCACAGTCATAAAGGGACAGTTGTCCAGAGAAAGCGCGACTGGAATCAGTCAGAAGTGTATAACACCAGAAGAAGGTCAGATAATCCTTGATGATATTCACTTGGGGACCTATGGTCACCATGCGTCCTCTCGGACCATCGTGGCTAAAGCATACCGAGCGTGATTTTACTGGCCAAGAGCAAACGAAATGGCAGAAGAGATAGTCGACAACTGTGAAGGGTGCCAGTTCTACTCCAACATGTCCCATAAACCCGCATCAGCCCTGAAGAACATCCCACTCGTCTGGCCCTTTGCTGTTTGGGGACTGGATATGGTTAGTCCTCTGAGAACAGGCAGGAGCGGTTTCACACATGTGCTTGTGGCAGTCGACAAGTTTACCAAATGGATTGAAGCTAAGCCTATCAAGAATCTTGATGCTTGCACTGCTATCAGTTTTATCAGGGAGATAACATTCAGATATGGAGTCCCGCATAGCATCATCACTGATAATGGGTCAAACTTTGATTCAGACAAGTTTAGAGCTTTTTTCACCTCGCAAGGCATGCGAGTCGACTACGCGTCGGCCGCTCACCCCCAGTCGAATGGACAAGCGGAAAGGGCAAATGGTCTGATTGTCAAAGGGCTGAAACCTCGGCTGATGCACGATCTCAAGCATGCAGCAGGCGCATGGGTCGACGAGCTTCCATCAGTTATTTGGAGATTGAGGACCACCCCGAACCGGTCGACTGGAAGAACCCCGTTCTTTCTGGTCTACGGAGCGGAAGCCGTCTTGCCGAGTGATCTGCTTCACAATGCACCCCGAGTCGAGCTCTACTCCGAAGCTGAAGCTGAACAAGCCCGACAAGACGCAGTTGATCTCTCGGAGGAAGAAAGAGAAATGGCGATGATCCGATCGACCATCTACCAGCAAGACTTGCGTCGATTCCATGCCAGAAACGTGAAGAGTCGAGCCTTCCAAGAAGGGGATTTGGTCCTCCGAGTGGATCAACAGAAACCACACAAACTCGCTCCTACCTGGGAAGGCCCCTTTATCGTCACCAGAGTCCTCCACAATGGAGCGTATCACCTTTACAATGTCGATCGCCAGATTGACGAGCCACGAGCTTGGAATGCGGATCTGCTCCGCCCCTTTTACACTTGAATTCTCACTCGGATGAGATGTAATAAGAAAAACTTCTGTAGTCTATTTATCAAAGACAAGAGTGTTGCGATTTTTCCAGTAATTGTTGTTGCTTCTGTTTGCGTGTGAAATCCCCTAGTGGGTGGCTCAGCTGCGAATCCGTTTCGCCTAAGTCTATATGTATAAAAAAATCCTACCGAGTGGGAGCCAGCCTCTCACTCGGGGGCTTAGCTGCAGCCCAGTGCTCGCCTAAGTTTGAAAAAATCCTACCGAGTGGGGAGCCAGCCTCTCACTCGGGGGCTTAGCTGAAGCCCAGTGCTCGCCTAAGTTTGGAAAAATTCTACCGAGTGGGGAGCCAGCCTCTCACTCGGGGGCTTAGCTGCAGCCCAGTGCTCGCCTAAGTTTGGAAAAATCCTATCGAGTGGAGAGCAAACCTCCCACTCGGGGGCTTAGCTGTAGTACAGTACTCGCCTAAGTTTGAAAAAATTCAACCGAGTGGTGAGCAAACCTCCCACTCGGGGGCTTAGCTGCAGCCCAGTGCTCGCCTAAGTTTGGAAAAATCCTACCGAGTGGAGAGCAGACCTCCCACTCGGGGGCTTAGCTGCAGTCCAGTGCTCGCCTAAGTTTGAAAAAATCATACCGAGTGGTGAGAAAACCTCCCACTCGGGGGCTTAGCTGCAGTCCAGTACTCGCCTAAGTTTGAAAAAATCCTACCGAGTGGTGAGCAAACCTCCCACTCGGGGGCTTAGCTGCAGTCCAGTACTCGCCTAAGTTTGAAAAAATTCTACCGAGTGGTGAGAAAACCTCCCACTCGGGGGCTTAGCTGCAGCCCAGTGCTCGCCTAAGTTTGAAAAAATCCTACCGAGTGGTGAGCAAACCTCCCACTCGGGGGCTTAGCTGTAGTCCAGTACTCGCCTAAGTTTGAAAAAATCCTACCGAGTGGTGAGCAAACCTCCCACTCGGGGGCTTAGCTGCAGTCCAGTACTCGCCTAAGTTTGAAAAAATCCTACCGAGTGGTGAGCAAACCTCCCACTCGGGGGCTTAGCTGCAGCCCAGTGCTCGCCTAAGTTTGAAAAAATCCTACCGAGTGGTGAGCAAACCTCCCACTCGGGGGCTTAGCTGCAGTCCAGTGCTCGCCTAATTTGGAAAAATCCTACCGAGTGGAGAGCAGACCTCCCACTCGGAGGCTTAGCTGCAACACAGTGCTCGCCTAAGTTGGAAAAATCCTACCGAGTGGAGAGCATACCTCCCACTCGGAGGCTTAGTTGCAGCCCAGTGCTCGCCTAAGTATGAAATACATCGACTGCTACCTTCTCCTTCGGAGCTACACCACAAATACGAAGTTATTACGAGTGAGGAACAAGTTCCACTCGACAGATAATTCATGAGGATATTCGACGATAAATCAACTTTAGATTAGACCCAAAGGTCCCAGACCTCAGATGAAAGTACTCGAGCCTTCAGCTCGATAGAGTTTAACGGTTACGAAATCCACTCGGCATTCCGAGGCAAATTTAAAGTGAAGCATCAAAGTCTTATTCCTCTGGCGGAGGACTGGAAGGGGCGACGAACTCGTCCAAATCGATCCCGTCTGCAATACGAGTGGCCGCAGCAATGAAAGTCTCCATGAAGTCTTGAAAGTTGTGCTTCCTGGTATTGGCAACTTGGATAGCAGCCAGCTTTTCCTCTCGCGCCTCCTTGCAGTGGACGCGGACCAGGGACAGAGCGACATCAGCACCACACCTAGCGGAGGATTTCTTCCATTCCGTCACACGACCAGGAACGTCATTCGGTCGAGTCATCAGAGACTCGAGGTAATTCGGAAGCGTCGTCCTGGGCCAGAGCGACGTGTCGATCCGCGACATCGCAACCTTCAGTCGGGCCAGATAATCAACCACACTTGCAACACGAGACTCCAGTTGGAGCACGTTCATAGCAGCTTCATCTTTCACCGGGGAGTTAATGGGATCCAAATCTTTCTCCACTCGACTAGTCTCCTCCTCGAAGTTCTGGCAGAATTCTGTAAACACAAGTCAAAGATAAGACAATGACCCTCATGAGCTTAGTGACGACAAGCCAGTCAGGTGAAAATTGTTACCCTCAAGCATGACGAACAGCTTCTTGGCAAGTCCCCCGAGATAAGCCTCCAGATCGTTCTTCTTCCCCACCAATTCACTGGCCTTGTCACCCAGAGCTATCTTGTCATTTTTCAGGTGGCTGACTTCTTGGTTAGCCGCATTAAGAGCAGTTTTCAGTCTGGAGTTCTCCTTTTCAAGAGTTCCGACTGAAGTCAGTTTTTCTTCAACAAGCTTGGTCTTGTTCGAAGCTTCCTTCTGTGCTTCGGCGAGGTCATGGTCCTTCTTCTTCAGAGCCTCTTCCAGTTTGTCTGTGGAACGACAAGTGAGATCAACGTCGAGAAAGGCCAGAAAGAAAGGGCAGTCAAAAGCTCACCAGCCATACCTTTTTCCTCGTCTCTCGCCTTCTGCAAGTTCTCCTGAGCAAGCTTCAGATCAAGTTTGAGCTGGATCTGTTGATTCTCCAACTCGGTGAAGTGAGCCACAAGTTCACAGGATTTCTGTGAAAAACCAGTCGACAAACGTCAAAGATAGGTTGCTTTCGAGTAACCAAGAGACAATGGTGGCGTTTCTAAGACTACAACCGAATCAAAACATTCGACTGCAGTCTCAGGGACTACACCCAGTGGGTGCACTCAGCGTGCCGCCACTAGTTCGACCAAAAAAATGACTGCCCGCAGTCGACCATGTACAGTTCCGCTCGACATGGCCGGACCAGACCGAGTGAAGAAGTTCAGCTAAAGCAACACAATATAAAGACTACAGTCGACTGCCAGCAGTCCTTCGTAGTCTCGGGGACTACACCCAGTGGGTGCACTTAGCGTGCCCCCACTCGACCGAAAAGATTGATCGACACACCCAGTGGGTGTACAGGTCTAAGGATCTTCGGAAAAGAGATTCTTCAGATATCATATCCTAACAAAACAAGCGGCGATTGACTGACCTGGACGTTACTCTGAAGAGTTGAACTCGCGTCATAAGCTGCCTGGCTGGCTTCCCGAACCACCTTCACTTGCTCCATCATGATCCCCGCCTGGAGTATAGCTTCTTTAGCGGCACCCACTTGGTCCTCAGGGACATGGTGTGTGGCGAAAAGCGAAGGCAGATCTGCAGTTGACATTGAAGGCCGGACACTCATCAGAGGCTCAGCAAAGGTCACGGAAGCCCGAGTGGTATCACCACCCTCGCGAACCACGGCCTCAGACGCCGGAGTAGTTTGTGGGGTCTTGCCAGCCGGCGCCCTCCTGTTCCTTCTCGCCCTCAGTGGCACTTCGTCATCATCGACAGGGAGGTCAATGACATGAGGAGGAGCTACAAGAAAAATCCAATCGACCGGAGTTATGAGAAATCGCCAGTTGATTAAAAGCAGAGCATCAGCAATCGTACCGGGGTTGGAAGTAACAGCATCTTCCATCTCTTGATCGTCGTCCTTGGCGGAGATCTCAGAGGTAGCAGCACTGCAAGTCTCGAAAGACAGTCAGCTTATCAATGAGTCGACCAAGGGCCCGTCACGTTCAACAAAGAGAAACAAGTGCAACTTTTAGCCAGAAATGGTGGGGACAGTCATCTTCATCCTAGGCAAGGCCTTGGGTGGCTTGGACAGTGTCGTGCGTGGGTGCTTGGGAGCTTTCTCTGTCGGTGCTGGGGAAGAGGTTCGAGGTCGCTTCGACGACTGCCCAACGGGGGCAGTCGCCTTACCGCGTTCCCGTGCAAGGTCGTGTGTAAGCTTGTATCGCCTTTCTGAGCGGGGAGGTTCAACTTCTTCCTCCTCTTCTTCGCTGGAGTCGTCGTTGTCATACCCCTCTCCCTCGCCGTTAGATTCCCACTCTTCCTTCTCGTCTCCACTTTCGCCTCCACTCGCCTCTCCTTCCTCGGTCTGCTCCTGTGCGCCATTGGGCGTCGAGTACATCTCAGTAATGGCCTAGAGGACAGCAAACAAGACAAAAGTCAATCGACTGATCCAAAGAAGAACAATTAAAGAAAACAAGATTTCAATCGGAAACACAAGGTCAGACCTTGTCCACTTCGTATGTGTGGTCGAGTGGAGGAATCCTCCTGGCTCCTCGGGGGTTGTCCTTGTTCCATGTGATACTCGACAGCCATCCTTTCAGCATCTCGACAGTGACCTCCTCTGGGTGGATCCGAGTGGTGTCTTCAAGACCCGAGTACAGCCACATCGAATGGTCACGAGCCTGAAGCGGTTGGATGCGCCTCCGAAGGAAGACTTCCAACAAGTCCATGCCAGTCGCACCCTCGCGGACAAGCTGAACCACTCGACCGACTAGCACCTTGACTTGCGCCTTTTCCTCTGGCGTCACTTTCAGAGAGGCAGGTTTTTGTGCTCGGTTCAGAGAGAAAGGGGGAAGCCCAGTCAACTGCCCTGGGGTCACCTGGTCTTTACAGTAAAACCAGGTCGACTGCCACCCATGGACTGACTCGGGAAAAGTGATGGACGGAAAAGAACTTTTTCCTCTCATCTAGATCGCCAGGCCCTCGAACAGCTGGATCACCTTCGTCCGTTCGTCACTCGACTTGGCCTTCTTGACCGACTGAGAACGGCAAGTGAAGATGTGATTGAAGAGTCCCCAGTGGGGGCGGCAACCCAAGAAGTTTTCACACAAGGAAACGAAAGCAGCAAGATACACAATAGAATTGGGAGTAAAGTGATGGAGCTGTGCTCCGAAGAAGTTCAAGAAGCTCCGGAAAAAAGGATGAGGAGGCAGAGAGAATCCGCGATCGATATGGGTGGCGAGGAGGACGCACTCACCATCAAGAGGCTGGGGCTCGATTTCTTTCCCCGGAAGACGCACAGATTCGTGGGGAATGAATCCCCCCTCGACTAGATCATCAAGATCATCCTGCCGAATCGCCGACGGCATCCAGTCGCCCTGGATCCAACCCTTGGGCAGAGCAGTCCTCGAGGAAGATCCGCCCCGAGCGGACTTCTTCCCCTTCCCCTGCACCGCCACCTTCTTCGGGCGCTCCAGAGCCGACGTCTTTTCCTTCCCCATCGTCGCCGGTGAAGCTCGAACAGACCTACTGCACGGAGGTGAGAGCGGAGGTGGCGGAGGATCTCGTGAAGGGAGGGGGAAAAGTGAAGGCGCACTGTTCGGGGTTCTGAGGCAGCGGCTTATAAGAGGTCGCTTCCGAGTGACTGACTAGTAGGCCCGGGCAATCCCGTCAAATCCCGCAACAGGCGCGCGCGCTGTACGTGGCAAAAAAGGTGGCGCGGTAATCGAGGAGGTTCCGCCCTATCCCATCCGATTACTGCGGCTGCCCCCGTCCCGCGCGCTTCCCGAAATTCAAATCCCGCAAAATTCGCGGGCTACAGAACTACCTGTCAAACAGAAGATCCTTCTCGCACCATCATTCGGAACTTCACAAGTGCAGAAGTTCACTCGACAAGAGGCCAAGAATGGATCAAGGCGACTGAGAAAAGTTGACGACATCATCCGCGACAATTGATCCGAAACAAGGCATTCATATAACACGAAGAATCAGGCGGAAAGATCCCCAACTCCTTTCCCACTCAAACCTCGATCCATTCGGGGGCTAATGATGAAGCTATGTACCTAGGGTAGGGGCACGGACCTGTCCGAAGTGCCCTACCTAAGGACATCTCAAGAAGAAGTCACCTTTCAATCGACTTTAAGGTATCCCACTCGACGGATTCAAGACACTCGACCACGAAGCTATCACTCGACCACGAGATCAACCACTCGACTGCTAGGAGATCTAAAGTCACTCCGCACGCAAACGGTCGGTCATTAAGTAGCTTTTATGGTCATCATGGCACTTTATTAAGGGCATTACCAGTAACACCCAGTCTTAATGTACTTTAAACCCTACATTACTGAGGGCTGGAGGGGCCTGGCGAACTCTATATAAGCACCCCCCTCCTCAGTATCAAGGGTTCGCACCCCTGTTATTCACACACCTATAATCCAATCGACCGCCTCCGGGCACCGAGACGTAGGGCTGTTACTTCCTCCGCGAAGGGCCTGAACTCGTAAACCTCGTATGCTTACAACTCTTCCATAGCTAAGATCTAGCCTCTCCATTCATACCCCTGTACATCACTGTCAGAGTTAGAACCACGACAACTGCCGCTGGCAGAAGGCGAGGTTAAAACCGCCGGCGGTGCGGAGCCCATGTTGCGGCAGCCCGGCTGCCAGCTCCGTCCGGCGCTCGCGGCCGCTAGCTAGCCAAGATAGCTCCGTCCAGCTGCTTGTCTGCAAGGTTTGCTAGCTAGATTGGCACGGCAGCGCGGCGGCTTGCTCGCGCGCGCCGCGCTAAGGCCAGCCATCTGACTCGAGCGAAGGCCAGCGCGGCGGCTTGCTCGCTCATGAGTCACGCTCGGGCTAGCCTGCAAACCCGTGCGGAGGCAAGCGCGGCGTCCGGCCCATCGGGCGGAGCGGCGGCCAACTCGCTCATCACCGGCGCCGCCGACGAACACGCATCAGTACTGTTTGAAGTAATTTTCAGGAAAAATAACGATTTGAGGGGGAATAACAGGATAGAAGGTCAGATGTGGGTCCCTCGTGTCAACGATCAAACAAAATGTGTTGGTTTAAGCTGCCTCGTCAGCACGAACATGTGGGCCAACCCTGTCATAAATGGGTTTAAACGAACCTAATCGGTAGGAGTACTAGGTAGTTTTTGGCGTGGATTAAGAACTTTTGGGTATGTTTTTGCTATTTTTTGTACAATAGATTCCTCCTAGGGCTGGTTGAAAGTGGTAGTTTTTTGTTAAATACTCTACATATTGTAAGTAGGAGTGAAACTTAAGCTTTGGAAGCCAATAAGCAAGGCTAGTTACATAGTGCATATGTATACATGATTGAAAGTAAATATCAACCATGAGTGACTAATATCTTGATGGAAAACTCGAAACTATGGAATACTAGGAAAAGAAATGCATGGTTGGAAATACTAGCAATGTTCATGTCCGTTGCAACGAATCATAATTAGAATAATACTTATTCACAAACTTGGTACAAAACACTCTAATTTTGATATACATATGTCACTAGGGATATATTATGTTTCAATTAGAATATATTCCTTGGGCTATTTTCGTGAGGTCAGGGAGGGATGTGGTTGGTTTTAAGATACTAATTATGGGTTTTTCTGCAAATTGGTAGACAAGTGGGATGTTGGTGAGAAAAGGCAACAACTTACCTCACAATCGTTAGATGTAGATCTAATGGTCAGAAATGACGGATGGCAGACACACCAGCATCACCAACTTAGTCTTGTGTAGGAGTACTAGCAAGATCCGTGCATTGCACAGAACATCAAGATGCATTTTTTTATAAAACACTTGTTGTGATTGACCCTTGCGGGAGTAATCCCATGTGTAAAAACTAATGATATCTCGAGAAATATGAGATAAGGTGAAGAGGAGTGGGGTGTGGTGGTGGTTGGTGGTCGGACTGAGCGGAGGCATGGGGATTGACGACGCCGGCAGCGGCCACCAGGCCAGTTTGTTCCAGAGGCTTCCTTTCTTAATTGATCAACAATGAGGTTTGTTGGAGATAAGGATGAACGAGGGAAGGCCTTGTCTGCAAATGTGGAGAGGGGTGCGGGTATCTTTTAGTTTAATTTCCATCCGTCAGATATAGATCGGATGGTCTATATTGCAAGATGGCACACGTACCATCATCACCAACTCGGTTTTTTATAAGAGAAGAAATATAAGTATGGAGATACAAACGTATTATCGATACTTGCTTCCGTAAACTAGCATCTACATTCTATTCAATGCCTCGGCATGTGGGGCCTTAGCACAATGACTTCTCGACTGTGTAAAACGAAGTTTTTCCCGTCGCTGACAAGGAGGGGGTGACGGCGGCGCGCTTTTTGGCTTGCTCTAGTCCTAGTAGTCATACTAGGTGGTCTAAGCACATGTAGATTTATTCTTTTTCACGTCTCGTGTTCGCCGTACTGCCACGACTGTTCATGAATAGACGGTAAGTTATTCACGGGGAAACCCTTGTTGAGCGTGTTTGCGAGAGAGAGGGAGAGAGAGAGTGTGCGTGTGTGATATGTTAGAGACTGAGGCAATGATAACAGATTCTTTGTGTCTATGTGTGTGGAGGATAGAGAGAAACATGTACATGGGGCTTTGTGTTGTGTAACGTGGAGACACATATACATAATTAGAGAGTGAGTGTGTGAGATACACATGCGGACATGAGGAGAGATGAGGATCCAGGTAAATGGGTGTTTGTGCGTGTCTGTGTGTGTTTGTGCACGCGTTTGTGTGTGAGAGGGAGATAGTGTATGTGGAGTAGAGAGACCACTGATGATGTAAACCTAGTATAAGGGAAGGGGGAATGGTGTGACATGTGTAGTAGCGAGATAGCACGGGTGCGGGCGGGGGGAGCAGACTATTTGGAAGAGACATCGAGTGTGTGTGTGGGAGAGGGGTGTGAGAACGAGAGAAAGAGAGAGCTAGCGACAGAGAGAGAGAGAGAGGGGAAGAGAGGGGGCGAGAGGGGTCATTTGTGTCCATAAATGGCGTATAGATAGGGAGACAATGTTGATGTTGTCCGAAATTGGCCTATGAACGGAGACGCAAGGGAAGCGAGTCTTCGTGTGCGTGATAGGGACTTCATGAGAGATCTAGAATAGATGGTGTAGAGAACAATGTGTGAAATCGAGAACGATTATACATTAGGGAGCTATGCAAAGAGTCACGACATATATGTATACAGGGAAGGAGCTGAGGCGGGTCCGCATGTGGGAGAGATAGAAAGAGGAGAGTGGTGCACAAGGAGACAAAGTGTGCTTGTTTGCAATGGGGGTGGTGTGTGAGGTGAGTGCGTGAAAACCACATAACTAGGGAGATAGACGTTTGGGGGCGACGTTTTGTGTGTATGGGAAATATACACTCTACATAGTGCGTGTGCTTGGGTAAGAGAGATAGCGGGAGACCTAGAGAGTGAGGGAAGAGATGTGTGCATGCCCGAGAGACAAAGTGATAGAGACCTATGTTGGGGTCCGGACTTTACAAGAGAGAGGGGTGTTAATGTGCTCGTGTGTTGGTGTTTGGGGGAGAGAACGACTTCTCTGTGTGTGTGGTGGTGGTGGTGGGGGGTTGACTTCAGATAAAGAGTGAGGTGTCTATATTTGAGGGACTTTAGCGTAATTGAGATATTGTGCACTCATGGTTGATCAATTTGTTTCACAGTTTGTACTATGAGATAACGATACTTTTGAACATGCGTGATATACCTTGATGTACCAGAATTACAAACCTAAGATTGGAATTCTGGAATTCGACTCCATCATTAGCTTTTGTAATTCATTTAAACGGAGGTACATTTTTTAAGTCAGGATTTCGTGATTTCAAATTCATATATCAAACCTAGAGATATACACATACGGGCATGCTCAAACTTTATAATCATCCACTTTATTCATACACATACACATTTTTGCTTTTGTCATCATATTTAGGATAAACACATTTGGAATTTCATTTGAATTGGACCGTATGATGGTATTTGCTTGTAGTAGCTCAATGATCCATATTTGAAATCTAAGTTTCGAATTGGAGACATTGATTTTCAAAACTTGCACATTTTTTTTGCGTGCAAAACAAACAAATTGTCGGCCGTACGAGAGCATAATACTTATAATTTTAGGCGCCAAAAGCTTTCAAACTTCCCGCTCACATCGAAATATCACGCACCCGAAAGTTTAGCCCTGCGATATTCCTGTTTTACCCCTACCACATGAACGGAAAAGGGCTACTTTGGTAACTCCATTGTTTTCCCCTCTTTGCCCCCAACATTCTTCCCCAGAGCCCCTCCCCTTCCCCTCCCCGACCCCCCAACCACGGCAAGCCGCCGAATCTAGTACTCCGTCGCAGCGGTGGACCTCACACCCCGCCGGATCTACCTTCCGCACCTTGGAACCCCCAACTGCCAACTCACCACTTCACCGGAGCCTCTTCAGCGACTGGCTTGTCCACCTCTCTAGATCTCCTTGACCGCCATCATGGTCCACCGCATCGGATCTGCTTAACCGGCGCCCTCGTCCACCACAGCGTAGGCCCTTCACTGACTCCCTCGTCCGCCCCTTCGCTGGCCCTTCATACAAGCCCTCGTCTGCCGCAACAGATCCGCCTCACCGAAAGCACTGTACAATGCGCCCGCCGAAGCCTTCGTCCACTGCACCAGACCCGCTCCAAATACGCCATATTCAACTCCACCGGCCCTGCTTTACCGATGCCGCAGCCTCATCCGGTTATTTTGATTTGTACTCCTTCGGTTTTTCTCTTTATCGTGCAACTGTTCACTTACCACATATGAGCTTTCTTGTATGTCGACAGGCGCCGCAACTGTAGCACCGGAGCCGCTTCAGCGACGGCGACAGCCGGCCCAAACTCAACCGCAACACGAGCACCATCCACGATCCTTAGCTATCAAGTATGACAACGATACCCATACGCCGCCGAGAATCGGGTACTATTATCCAACGGTCGGCGCCTACGTTCACTTTCCTAGCATAAGCACCGCACCTTTAAATTTTTTCAGGGCATCATTTAGTTTTTCATGAGACGCGTTATTCTACTTGCACCTGTAGGGCCATACTTCTGGCAGTGAACATGTTACATGTGCTAAATTACATACCAGTGCACATATAGTTAATATGCTTTAGTTTTGTTCTGATGCCACCTGTTGGTTCCATTAGACTGCTTAATGTTCTCTATGCTTAATTACACATCAGCAAACTAGCATGTGGTTCCGCTGCTTTTTGTTTGTTTTACCCTACATTTTCTGATGCTAGCTATTACATCACTGCTCCGAGCCTCTGTTCATTTCTTGTTTGTGTGTTCTTGATCTTCCCAAGTTGCATGACTAATTTGATGCTTCTATTAATTATGGAGCTGCCAACCCCATCAAGCAAAATATTTGTTCTTTTGGGGTTGGCACCTCGAACAAGCATAAAAATAGAGGGAAGCAGATATACTCCCTCTATTTACTCTACGCATAACTCTTGACCCGCATACCAAGGAGGGCACTGGTTTAATTTTTCTGGACTAATTAGCCAATTAATTAGGGTAGAGGCGGATGGGGCAGGGCACAAAAGGAAACCAGCGCTAGGAATCGGCAACTGCAGACTAATACGAGAAAACTGAGAGAAAGTTATACGCAAAGTAAAAAAGAATCGGAGGAACTATTGTCGTGTATGCACACACCCTTCTTTCATTAGTTTAGATGAACCATTGATGATCAATTCGGACCAGTGCATGCGATTAAAATTAATTTTACCTAAATAGATGGTGCAGAATAAACTACAACAACTAGATTTGCAACCACGGGATGCTGACGATATCTTCAACGAACATTGCAACAGCAGCTAGGCTTCACAGCAACATATGGTAAGCCAGTGTGTTTTAGTACATGTGAAATGTAATGCGATTGGGCTGCTTTCTTGGCTTGTGCCCTCAACGTGTAATCCTACCGAATTACAAATAGTTCAGTTGTCTGCTTTGCTGTATTGCTTGATTCGAATGCTTATTTGTTGTTACGCTATACCTGAGTTGGCCAATATGTCAGCAGTGCCTGCTGTACTATCGTAAAGAAATGCATGCCTATTTCATTTGAGTCCTTAACTTTTCCTCTCAACTTCATCACAAGACTGTCTTCATAGTTTATAGGAGGCCACACTGTTAAGTGCTTCCTCAAATTATTTCAACTGCTTAGATGCCTTGGCAACTTAAATATAGCGGTTGTACACTCCCTTTCAACTAGGGATGTCAACTGGGTCTGGTTTAATCCCGATTAAAGTCCACTAGTGGTATGATAGTTCAAAAGAGTTTTTGTTTTTTTTGAGGAAAATGAACTAGGGAGGTAGCAAAAACTAACTAGATGGGACTGGCGGATTTCGTTTATTTGCCACTTACATACCTAGTTTCATCTTACCGTTTTAATTTCTTTTCGGCTGATGCTGCTTCGAACCATTTAAATATAGTTTGCCATGCTCGGCAGTAATTCGTCCGTCGTTTACCATGTAAGCTTACTGCCTGGATCATACGGTAACTATCTCTTACTAATGTCCAGCGGAAACCTTTTAGGATGCCGTTCACACTAGGACACAATGTACAACCCCAGAATCTATTTGTGGAAGCAGTGTGCCATCCATGTTACCAGATGGTAGTAGTTCAGAGGCAACACCGCCGGAGAGCAGTCTGAGCACATATATTATAGTGCTTGAGGCTCTACTAGAGGCAGAAAGAGATGGTGTGGCTGCCATGAATGAGGTAATCTTTATCTTGAGGCTGGAAATTATGGAATTAGCGGCACACATTATGCAAGCAACCCAAGAATTGGAGGAAGTAAGAATGTTGCATTTGAAGACGGAGGAGGTCCTGCTGTTTCTGCTACCTGAAGCCCAAGATAATCCCGGTTCTTCTTTGGATACCAGTTGAAGTTTTCATTAGATTATTGTACTTGCATGTTGTGTCATGTCTCTGAATGGATTATGTTGCAAGACCCCGTATGTTGTCCATGTGTTGTGATGATCTGATTTTTTAGGCGAGGTAATCCTCAGTACTTGTATGATTGACATAAGGTGAACTGTTTTTCGTGTGAGCATATTGTATTGGATGAAATAACTGTTTGACTCAGAGTGTATCCAACCTACTGAATTCGAAGATCACGACATTTCTAAATCATAGTCATATATAAAGGTGGAATAAATCTTTGTTGTGGTTTTGAAGAAATAAATAACAAAACGTATAATTATCTGTGGATATTCGTAATCGAATACAAATTGGATTTGAATTTAGTTTGCCAGGTCCCAGGGCAAACGTGAATGCTAATTCTCCCAATTTTTGAACGAAGCGGCTAAACACCCACTATAATTTGTGGGCTGCCAGAAGCAAGTGTTTGTGAGATGGAAATTACTGTTTACCCCTGACACTTGACATCCTTATCGACAGGATTTACACTGCTGTCGATAGGGGTAGACTAGTAACTTCAATCAGACGTGACACGACGGCCTCTGAGCCCATTCAGACACGGTGGGCACCAAACGTGGGCGGCAAAACACATTTGATTCAAGCTCGTCCGAAAGACATGTGTCTCTTCCTCCATTTCCCCATTCATACACGGTGGGCGGCAAAACAAACTCTCCTCGTCCGGAATCGATGTAGGCTTATATTTTAAATAGGGGCAGATGTGTAACTTCCATCAAACGTGACACAACCGCCCTACCTATCAGCCCCGTTAATACACCGTGGGCGCCAACCGTGGGCGGCAAAACACCCTCTCCTCACCCGAAATCGATGTAGGCTAATATTTTAAATAGGGGCAGATGTGTAACTTCCATCAGATGTGACACAACCGCCCTACCTGTCAGCCCCGTTCACACACTATGGGCGCCAACCGTGGGCGGCAAAACACCCTCTCCTCGCCCGAAATAGTTACCGGCAAATATTTGGGAGATGCGAGATTACCGTCCTATCCCCAACCGAGGCGATGTCCGAAATTTTAAATGGGGGATAAGTTCGTAATTTTCCCCCATTTCAGAGAAGCGCGTCCCAAAGTTTGAGGTCCCCCCTCCCCTCCATTTACCCATTCATACACCGTCGGCGGCACGACAACCTCCGCACTGCGGCCAGCCTCCTCCGTCCGCCACCCCGTCCTCCACCTTGCCAGAGCCGCTACCCCTACCCCGTCGTCCACTGCAAGAGATGGATGTCTCTCATCCACGGCGCTGGACTAGGATCCTTTCATCGCCTCCTCTCGCTTCATCGGCGCCGTCGTCCACCTTGCCATTGCCGCTCCTACGACCGCCTCGTCCACGGCAACAGGATATATCCCCCGACCCGGCCATCTGCCGTCTAAAGTTTTCTTCCCCGCCGCCGACAGCCATCGCACCCGCAGCACCCTCAATGTATCAGCATAGGCCTACACGGCATCGCAAGAGAGGTGGTACTCTTCCATATGTGCTTAAGTTATTGATCTCACCCGGAAAATAGATCATAATTTGTTTACTGTACTTTTCTTGTCCGTACCAAATCGTGGTGGCTAGTTGAAAGCAAACATTGGTTGCCAAGTAGCTTTGTCCGGTTTCCACCTTCATATCCGCCATGGCACGGGCACTATAATCGTAAAGCTTATGGTCCCCCCCCCCCTTTATATTCACTACCATCATCGTAGGTGCTTCGTGTCGTGCTAGCACTGCTCATCAAGACCTCAACCCAAAGCTTACGTGTTGAAATACGAATCTGATATGATGCTCATATCACTAAGACAGAGAACGTTTAATTGGTCACCTAATGTTCCTATATTCGTTTCGAAAAGCATGTGCGCCACCCACTGGTCCAGCTAGTTCCACTTTCCTGATTTTTCTCTTGATGCTTAGGGTTTTCCCCTTTTATCTACTCTACTATGATCTGCGTAGGTGCTTTCTGTCGTACTAGCATTACTCCACCCTTCAAGCTAAACAACACAACACTCAGAATTCGAAAGCTTAGTTGTTCAAATATGATTGTGATATGATACTGATATTAGTTAACCGACACATTTAATTGGTTAGCTAAAGGTCCCACTTGAGTTTCCAAATGCATGTCGCGACATATAGAGAGACAATATAATTGCATTTCTTTGTCACTTGTTGACCGTACTTTCTTGTCCATACCAAATCTTAGTTGTTATTTCAAAGCAAACATTGGTTGCTAACTACCCTTTGCGCGGTTTGCAGCTTCAGATCTGCCATCCCACTGCCACGGTCAACACTGTACTCATCATGCTTATGTTTTCCCCATTTTATGATGACCACAATCAGCCTACGTGGTTCGTGTCGTAATAGCACTGCTCCACCCATCGAGCTAAACAAGATTAGTTGTACAAATTCATATCTGATATTATTGCTGATATTAGTAAAACTGAGAGATGTTTAATTGGTTAGCTAAATGTTCCTACTTCAGTTTCGAAATGCATGTGAGCCACATATGGAGAGACCGGAAATAATAGTATTTCTCTGTGCGCTCTGGTTCATTATGGGTGGCCAACCGACATTGTATTAAAAGACTTGTAATATCTTCAATTTGCTTGCTCTTCTGCTCTTCTTTAAGATGATACTCTTCTCTTGCGGTCGACTGGTCAGGTCGAGTTGTTCTCCCTTAGTATATTTTGAATCTGTCAGGTCAGGTCGACTTGTTCTTCTTTACTATATGTTGAAGCTATCATCTGCGAAGTGTCATCACTTCTGGAGCTCTCATATTTTGAGTAGTAGGCCACATTATATTAATGCACACAACAAATTACAGCATGCATGGCATCTTTTAAAAGAATTGCAGAGATAGCACAAAGGGGTTTACAGGGAGGCAGTATTGGATTAGAATCACTTCTGCATTACAAAGAAAACCTCACTTGTTTTTATGTTTTCATGCATGTCAGATATTGAACATTATCAAAATGAATATGAGAATGGGCGCACGAGAGGAATATTGCGGAACGATCCACTGCCTAACAAACTTGGCATGGTGGAGGATGGCCTATCTTATTCACCCATCAAGGTGCTTGCTCTAACTTTGCAAAGTTGTATTGGTCGCACATATTTTGCTTCTGACCTCTTGCATTACTTCTACTTTGTTACACCATCTGCTTAGTTTAAGCATCATATATGAGTATATGCCATACCTATCCATTTTCTGTACCTATTCCATGTGTCGTCACACTATGTTTTTCCAGTCAAATGTTGTTCTTTTGTAATAGATGTCCAAAAGGAAGAGGGTGGGTGCATATCCTCAAGGAGTACAAACTAGGTATTTGGAAAAGGTAGTGATACCTGTTAAATCAGATAGATCAGCAGCCACAGAAAACACAGGCCCAACTGTACCACACTTTACCCCTACTCTAGTGGCCAAACCCCTATTAGAACTGTTGGGAGCCCAGCGTCAAGTACTGTCTATGATATCAATTCAAAATTTGAACTCCTAAATTTCTGCTTGTGCCTTACCTTCTCTCTTGTATGAAAACTAATTTCAGATGAATCTCCTTGCTCAAAGGATCATACGATCTCAAAACAATAATGGGCCCTGCATTGCTCTTGTCAGTACCTCTCTCCCTTTTGCCTTGTAACGCTGTACTTAATTAATTGCTATTTGATTATGTATCATCAGTCTGCACCTGAGCTTCATTATCCTCTATTTCTTCCAATATTATTTGATCTATATTTACTCTTTGCAAAATGTAGAATAATGGCAGCGCTTATAAAGAATTTTCTTTGTGGAATTTATTGAATTATCCTTCCATCAACATGGAGAAGGGCTTTGTTCAGCCCGTGTTAACATGTAATGTAAGTTCATCTTTCTCAAGCCTTCAACCTTTGTTCTAGTATAGATTAGGATAGGCATCATTTCCTCCACTGCTGTTTGCTTTGCTGTTTACATCTGATTGGATGTTTGCAACAACTACCAGTTTCAAATTGTAGTTGTAAAAACATGTTCCTTATGCAGAATAGATCCATTTATTTGCTTATATAATTGTGAAACCTGTTACGTGTCTCCTTGTTTCTCTTTCAGACTCGTATCTCTTATGCCAGGCAGAACTTTAGGGAAGATAGTGAGCTAAACCATCTTGAGGACAGCGAGATGACCCCAAGGTCCTGTCTTGATGAAGACAGTGAGTTGAAGCTACTCACCAGCAGGTGTGAGACAACCTCTGTGCAGTCGCTGCCTCAATCAGTTCGACTTCTTCAGTCTCAACTTAAAGCGGAAAGGCTTGCTTCAGCTTAGCTCTGACTTAAAGTCAAAGATGCAATGAAGATGTCAGAGGACTGCCGTGCGCACCATCATGCCTTAAATCTAGTGTTGATGCATCTATCGTTGACACAACTAAGGTCTACTCAGCTTCTTCAGTTGTTTGGGGGGGGCGACCTGGCCAGGCCTAGTGCCTTCTGAAGTGCTCTCAGTTTTGTATATTCTTTTGTCCGCGCATTTATTTGCACCGGTGGCAAACTTTGATGCCCAGTGGATGTAATATGTGTGATAGCCGTGATAGCCTAGCGTAAGTTGATTGCTTATTTATTTCCTTGTTGTCTTGTTTATTTGTTTGCTTCTAGTCATTGCAGTTCTTTTTCCGTGGTTTGCTAGTGGCTGCAATAACCTGTTTTTTAAAACTAGGCCACAATAACCATAGGCTAATATTTACTGTAGTGACACTGGACCTCCTACGGGCCGTAGAAACAGTGGGCCTTCTATGGGCCATAGAAACAACGGGCCTTCTATGAGCCGTAGAAACAATGGGCCCTCTACGGGCCGTATCATCAATGGGCCTTATACGGGCAGTATGATCGATGGCCAAACATGGGCCAATAACAGACCGCATTATGGCCGTAAACGGGCTAGAGTTGGAATCGTCCGTTCATAGGCCGACCATAACGGGCCATCGTTAATAGGCCGTATTTGATGAAGCTATGAAAATGGCCCAACGTATTAACGGACCACAAACGGGCCGACTGTAACCACGGGTTGAATTTGGCCCACAAGCAGAAAATGACAGTAACGGGCCGTAAGTAAACGAATGCTGGAAATGAGCCCAAGAATAAATGGGCTCTGAGAAGGCCGAAAGATAACATGGGCTAGAAACGGCCCAACAGAATAATGGGCCGTTAATGGGTATAAAGTGATACACTATTCATTACGGGCCAGTTTCACCACGGGCCGTTAATGGGTGTAAAGTGATACACCGTTCATTACGGGCCAGTTTCACCACGGGTCGTTAATAGGCCAAGAGTTACATAGGGCCTCATATGGGCCGAAAGACGTCATGGGCCAGAAGTGAAAACGGGCTGGAATCATATTGGATGAAGCAGATGACGCTACTGGGCCTAATTCGAATAGGGCGTAATGGGCCTTGGATTAGCGGGCTGTAAATGGGCTATATGCGAACATGCCGTTAACAGGCTTTCCATGGGCCGGCCTGCCACCTTTTGACCAAGTCAAACGGGCCGACCTTTTCACAGGAATGGGCCTCTGTTGGGCCGTGACACGTGTCCACGTATCATAGGCACCTATCTGACCCACTGACGAGATGACACGTGTTTCATCCGGCCAATAAGAATTTTACACGTGGAAATTTCCCATTGGTCGGGGCTGTTAATGGGTTATCGGATCCAAAACCCGACCCGATAGCTTAACGGTGTTCCGTTACGGTGGATGCCACGTGTCGGTCACCCTTGATGAAAGCACTTCTGTGACGCGCGATTTATCGTCATGGAAGTGGACACTTCCGTGATGATAATTTTGGTAATGTCATGGAACACTTCTACGACAGCACAAGTATGACTATCTTGATTCTGTCATAAATTTGTCATGGATGTACATGCATGACAAAACAAATGACCTACCGTGACAAACACGTATCATCATGGAAGTGTATTTTTTTTGTAGTGCATATTTAGCATTGTCCGAACATTTTTGTTTCAACTTTTGAAAACTTTTGTTGTTTGACATATTTTGAATTTGGATTTTGAACGAGTTTGAACTAATGAGAGATTAGCAACAGTAATCAGAGATGACATGGCATCATTAGGAGAGTTTTACTGTAGCCTAATTATCCGGGCGCTACACGAAGGTCTGTGGTAAACTACTCACACATCATCGGAGAGGCTATGGTGTTGATGTAGAAGCCCTCGGTGATCGATTCCCCCTCCGGCGGAGCGCCGAAAAAGGCCCCAAGATGGGATCTCACGGGTACAGAAGGTTGCGGCGGTGGAATTAGGTTTTCGTGGTGCTCCTCGATGGTTTCGGGGTACGTAGGTATATATAGGAGGAAGAAGTAGGTCGGTGGAGCCACGAGGGGCCCACGAGAGTGGAGGGCGCGCCCAGGGGGTAGGCGTGCCCCCTACCTCGTGGCTTCCTCGTTGATTGCTTGATGTCCACTCCAAGTCCTCTGGATCACGTTTGTTCCAAAAATCACGCTCCCGAAGGTTTCATTCCGTTTGGACTCCGTTTGATATTCCTTTTCTGCGAAACACTGAAATAGGCAAAAAAACAAAAATTTGCACTGGGCCTTGGGTTAATAGGTTTGTCCCAAAAATAATATAAAAGTGTATAAATAAGTCCATTAAACATCCAAAACAGAATATATAATAGCATGGAGCAATCAAAAATTATAGATACGTTGGAGACGTATCACGAACCAGGCAATCAGACTATGCGGCTTTATCACTTTCACTTACCATAGGAGTTTGACAACAGGGCTAAGTACTAGCCCCTGGTGCGTATGCGGCTATCTGAACTGGGATGCCTTAGACGCGGGACTGAACGAAGGCCAGTCCCTCGGAAAAAATCACAAGATATTTATAGAAAGTCACCGAATCTCTGACCAGCTCTCGCCGTATCATGATAGTCAGTTTTCGGCTTTCTCTACCGAGGTGTTTGACCGGACAAACCAGAAACACAATCACAATAGTTCTCCCTTTACTACCCTAGTCGAGCGAGCGGAACATACGGTAGTAATCACAGGAGCCGGGCAACCCAACTATTGACCAAATACATGATTCGGAGCTGATGCATAGAATGCAACATTCAGTACGCTGAAGTATACTCTAGAAGTGTTCGGGCTTGTGTTTTTTGAAAATATGCGTGGCCGAATAGAGCCCATGGCATTTAAGCCGCATTAACATATGTATATGGCAATCTGACGTAAAGACGGAACACGGATGTAGGAAGTAAACCAAGACCGAACAGAGGTTGGTGAAAAACTGTTTCCATTATAATCTGTTTGATACGTCAAAGAGTGCTATTACAGATAATGCCATAAAGATCAAGGCTATTTTACATGCCGAGAGCTTGTACACAAGGGAAGCTGTATAGAGGGTTTTGAGAGAAAAGGTATTCTTGAAGATTCCCTTGACGCCCTGCCGCACGTCTACGCCGCTGTCGCCTTGGTGCCGAATCCTTTGAGAGGAGAAGTCGACGATCGCATATATATAAAGAGGGGACTGGGAAAGAGCCCTTATGCGACCTTCAGATGATTAGGTTTTAAAGAACCTATGATATAAGGTAAGAAAGAAAAAAAGAAAAGGAAAAGGTTGAGGTCAAAATAGGGTTGAGCCGAACTATAGACCCTGTCCGCAGTGTGCCTCCGTTGTTGCCCATGGTATTTTAAGTGTGTAGTTATGCACACGCGGTACATAGGCTGCAGTTATGTGGGGTGATCGGCGTAGACGTAACTGCTAATCCAGCTCTGGATTATCCGAGCTGTCATTTTGAAGAGTAGGCCGGACTCGTTTAACAGTGTCCGGGGGCTTGATGGCCGACGAAATGTTCGGCTTAACAAGGCCGCTTTGTACCTCGGCTGCGAGGTCCGTGGTATGCTCCTCAGTACGCAGGGAGTGCTCCGTGTTTCCATTGACCGTGATAACACCGCGGGGTCCGGGCATCTTGAGCTTTAGGTAAGCATAGTGCGGGACTGCATTGAAGCGAGCGAAGGCGGTTCGTCCGAGTAGTGTGTGATAACCACTGCGGAAGGGGACAATGTCGAAGATCAATTCTTTGCTTCGGAAGTTATCTGGTGAACCAAAGACTACTTCCAATGTTATTGAACCCGTGCAACGGGCCTCCACACCGGGTATCACTCCTTTAAAGGTGGTGTTAGTAGGCTTGATTCTTGACGGGTCAATACCCATTTTGCAAACAGTGTCTTGATAAATAAAGTTAAGACTGCTGCCGCCGTCCATAAGGACTCAGGTAAGATGGAATCCTTCGATGATTAGATCAAGGACCAAGGCTACCGAACCTCCATGATGGATACTGGTCGGGTGGTCCCTACGATCAAAGGTGATCGGACAAGCCGACCAAGGGTTGAATTTTGGGGCGACCAGCTCTACAGCGTAGACGTCCCTTAGTGCGCGCTTGCGCTCCCTCTTGTGGATACGAGTGACATATATCATATTCACTGTTTTTACCTCAGGGGGAAATTTCTTCTGCCCCCCCCCCCTTGTGTTTTGTGGGCGGGGCTCATCATCGTCCTCTCTTGGCGGCCCTTTCCCCTTGTGTTCGTTGTTTAAGTTACCGGCCTGTTTGAAGACCCAACAGTTTTTGTTGGAGTGGTTTGCAGGCTTGTCGGGGGTACCATGAATCTGGCAAGGCCGATCAAGTATTTTGTCTAAATTGGATGGGTCGTCCCTATTTCCTTTGAATGGCGTCTTCCGCTGACCGGGTTTAGAGCCACTGAATCCGGCGTTGACCGCCGTATCTTCGGTGTCTTCATTATTGTTCTGACGCTTGTGTTTGTTGCGTTGCGGCCGTCCGTTTCCGTCTCTTGCTTCGGAGGTGCCAGGGTCGCTGGTATTATTGCTTCAACGAGCTAGCCAGCTGTCTTCTCCCACACAAAAGAGGGTCATGAGTGTGGTAAGGGCTGCCATGGACTTCGGTTTTTCTTTGTCGAGGTGTCGGGCTAGCCATTCGTCACGGACGCTATGTTTAAAGGCCGCTAGGGCTTCTGCGTCCGGACAGTCGATGGTTTGGTTCTTTTTTATTAAGAATTGAGTCCAAAGTTTGCGGGCTGACTCTTCGGGTTGCTTGACTATGTGACTAAGGTCATCGGTGTCCGGTGGCCGAACATAAGTGCCTTGGAAGTTGTCTCGAAATGCATCTTCCAAATCTTCCCAGCTGCCAATAGAGTTCTCTGGGAGGCTGTTTAGCTAATGTCGTGTTGGTCATCCCTTTAGTTTGAGGGGGAGGTATTTAATGGCGTGGAGATCGTCACCGCAAGCCATGTGAATATGGAGAAGAAAATCTTCAATCCATACCGCGGGATCAGTCGTTCCATCGTATGCTTCAATGTTTACGGGTTTAAACCCTTCTGGGAACTGGTGCTGCATTACCTCATCGGTAAAGCATAAGGGGTGTGCGGTGCCTCTGTATTGGGCGACGTCACGGCAGAGTTTGGATGACATCTGTGTTCGGTTTTCAGCCCAGGCGAGGTTATGCCTGTCACGCTAGGCTTGATGGTCGTCGTCTCGCATTGGAGCACGCCCCCTTGATCCATAGATTGATCTGGCCTGGCCGTTCTATTATCTAGGTCCTGACGTAAGTCATAGGTATATCCCGGAGCTGCTACCTCTTTGCCTCGACAGCGAGGTGGTACAGGCTGGTGCTCGACATAAGTAGCCACTTTGCCTCGCCCACGTGGTGGTCGGTCTGGTTCGTCAACATGATTATATATTGATAGTATTGGCTCAAGGGCCTCGTCATCAAATTGTGGTAGTAGCCGACGCTTCGGATAACTCTTTGTTGGGCGCTCGAGGCCATATTCTTCGGCGGCTAGGACCTGGGTCCATCTGTCGTTAAGTGTATCTTGTTCGGCTTGGAGCTGTTGCTATTTATTTTTAGGCTTCTAGCAATTGCGATTAGCTGCCGCTCAAAGCGCTCTTGCTCGAGGGGTTCCTCTGGCACGATGAAGTCTTTGTTGCCGAGGCTAACATCATCCTCGGAGATCAGTAGACACTTACTATCTTCCGAGTCCTCATTCCCGATCGGCTTGTCGGGGTTAACTTGTCCCTCCTCCCAATCATCCTGTTTGAACGCAGGCTCGAGAGGTCTTCAGGATCTTCGGCATCGTCTGGAGTGTTATTGTCTGTGGTGCCTGTATTGCTTTCCTTTTCACAACGTGATTTTGAGCGGCGTCGCTGATGTTGACATTTCGGTGGTGCCTCAGCGGGCTTGTCCTCAATTGGATCTTTCCTGCCTTCGTCGTCGTCCTCTTTGAGTGTATCCACCATATACACATCGTATGTGGAGGTAGCCGTCCAACGCCCGGTGAATGGCATGTCTTGGCCTTGTTTGTCTCCGGCATCGTCGTCCATACCGTCGATGTCTTCGGAGGCGTAATCTAGCATGTCGGTCAAATCCTCGACAGTGGCTATTAAGTGGGCGGTGGGTGGGACGTAAAATCCCCCGCTCTCAGCCCCTAGTCCGGGTTGGGCGTAGTTCGGAAGCGACACTTCCGTAATGGCGAGGGATCGCATTAAGTCCAGGGCCTCGTTTAAGAGCGAAGGCCGGACGAGGAACTGGGGACCTGCGGGGCTAGGCATGGTAGGTTCTACCAGACTGTGCTCACTGGACGCAGGCCTTGGGAGTTCGGAGCTATCATCCAGAGGCGTATTCGGCTCTCTGATGACAGGGAGAGTCCCGCTTGATTCCAGGCTTGCCGAAGACATAGTTGCCTCTGGGTCTCCGGAAAAGAACTTCGTGATAGGGGAGGGTACGGTGGGTTTCAAACTCCCATCTTCAGATGAGGTGGTCCGCTCTGGATCTACGGCTAGGGCAGGAATGATAGTTGGTCTTTGAGCGGTGCCTGATGACGGATCCGATGGGTTTCCTTCTTGGAGATGAGGAATAGTGGTCGAGGCCGTGAACCTTTGAAGATCAAGTCTCCTCGGATATCGGCGACGTGATTCAGGCTCCCGAATCTGATCTGATGACTAGGGGCGTAGCTGTCGATCTGCTCAAGGTGGCCAATTGAATTGGCACGCAGAGCGAAACCGCCAAACGCAAAAAGTTGACCGGGAAGGAAGGTTTCCCCGAAAACGGCATCGCTGTTGATGATCGAACGAGCCATCGAACCTTCTGCCGACGACACAGTGGAACTCTCAATGAAAGCACCAATGTCGGTGTCAAAACCGGCCGATCTCGGGTAGGGGGTCCCGAACTATGCGCCTGAGGATCGAGGGTAACAGGAGACAAAGGGACACGATGTTTACCCAGGTTCGGGCCCTCTTAATGGAGGTAAAACCCTACTTCCTGCTTGATTGAATTTGATGAGTATAGCGGTTACAAGAGTTGATCTACCTTGAGACCATAATGGCTAAACCCTAGATGTCTAGCCTATATGAATTCTGATAGCCTCTACGGACCAAGCCCTCCGGTTTATATAGACACCGGAAGGGTCTAGGGTTGTACATAGTCAGTTTACAGAAGAAGGAAACCATACATCTGGATGCCAATCTTGCCATCCATGCAAAGGAGAGTCCTATCCGGACACGGGGGGAAGGCCGTCTACCTTGTATCTTCACGGCCCATCAGTTCGGCCCATATCACACAGCCTGGACACCCGAGGACCCCTTAATCCAGGACTTCCTCAACTGGACGAACACCAAGTCGGATTGTCAGCCTCACACACTTGTCGCGCAAGGTCAGTACCAACCGAACTAGATCTTGTCTGCCTAAGAACCTCGTCTGCACCATAGACGTTGTACGGTGCCGCTACTCTAAGGAGATGGACGTGGACACGCCTGAAGGTAGGGCCCACCAGCATTCGCCGAACCCACCCCACCGCCTCCACGAGCGCGACCCGGGCAGCGAGATCCGGCCACGGGCTGACTAAATCGGACTCGGCCGCGACAAACCCACACCTCCGCATGGTGCACGAACATGCTAGATCCACGTGCCTACCCCGGCCTCCCGCAACGCGCCCCCGTGCCCGCACTTGCGCATTGCGCCTTGGCTTGCGCCCGCCACACCCATAGGCTTCTGTTCACCGCGCCCGCCGCGCCCACTAACGTCAGCACGCTGCGCTCACTACAATCGCCACGCTCGCTGGCGCCTGCTGATACGTCTCCAACGTATCTGTAATTTTTGATTGCTCCATGCTATATTATCTACTGTTTTGGACTATATTGGGCTTTATTTTCCACTATTATATTATTTTTGGGACTAACCTATTAACCGGAGGCTCAGCCCAAAATTGTTGTTTTTTGCCTATTTCAGTGTTTCGAAGAAACAGAATATCAAACGGAGTCCAAACGAAAAATCCTTTTTGGAACGTGATTTTCTTCCCGAACAAGACACAGGAGACTTGGACCCTACTCCAAGAAGTACCGGAGGTGGTCACGAGGGTGGGGGCGCCCCCCCCCCCCTACAGGGCGCGCCCCCCTACCTCGTGGGCCCCTCGGTGCTCCACCGACGTACTCCTTCCTCCTATATATATCCACGTACCCCCAAACGATCAGAACAGGAGCCAAAAACCTAATTCCACCGCCGTAACTTTCTGTATCCACAAGATCCCATCTTGGGGCCTATTCCGGAGCTCTGCCAGAGAGGGCCGTCATCACGGAGGGCTTCTACATCATCATAGCCTCTCCGATGAAGTGTGAGTAGTTTACCTCAGACCTTCGGGTCCATAGTTATTAGCTAGATGGCTTCTTCTCTCTTTTTGGATCTCAATACAATGTTCTCCCCCTCTCTTGTGGAGATCTATTCGATGTAATCTTCTTCTTTTGCGGTGTGTTTGTTGAGGCCGATGAATTGTGGGTTTATGATCAAGTCTATCTATGAATAATATTTGAATCTTCTCTGAATTCTTGGTTATCTTTGCAAGTCTCTTCGAATTATCCATTTTGTTTGGCCAACTAGATTGGTAGTTCTTGCCATGGGAGAAGTGCTTAGCTTTGGGTTCGATCTTGCGGTGTTCTTTCCCAGTGACAGAAGGGGCAGCAGGACATATATTGTATCGCTGCCATCAAGGATAACAAGATGGGGTTTATTTCATATTGCATGAATTTATCTCTCTACATCATGTCATCTTGCTTAAAGCGTTACTCTGTTTTTAACTTAATACTCTAGATGCATGCTGGATAGCGGTCGATGAGTGGAGTAATAGTAGTAGATGCAGAATCGTTTCGATCTACTTGTCACGGACGTGATGCCTATATACATGATCATGCCTAGATATTCTCATAATTATGCTCAATTCTGTTGTACCGACCAGACCTCAAATAGTCTGACCTCTGTGCTCAGGTGTCATCCCTGGATCAGTAATGCTGACACCACACAGTACTTTGAAGGATTTATAACAGAGTAGCAATCACACACTTATTACATCGATGTCTCAAAGAGAACTTATTACAATAAATATGGCTTAAGGCCATATTATAACGATAACAGCGGAAGGCTTGGAATATAAGCGAGTCCATCAACTCCAACGGCATCACTGAGTATAGAACCACGACCTAAAAGGCACCTTACTCGTCGTCTGAAAAGTCTGCAACATGAAACGTTGCAGCCCGAAACGGGTCAACACATGGAATATGCTGGCAATGTAACACATAGGGAGTAATGAAAGATTAAGCCTATACTACATGCATATATGGCTGGTGGAAAGCTCTATGGTTACAGTTTTGCGTAAAGCCAATTTTTCCCTACTGCAAAGGAATAAATTTAGTTAACTATCATGGTGGTTGTTAAACATTGATAATGGTTGACAGCATCCTCAATCCCATTAAAATAATCATCATTAAAACCCAACAATATTAATTTTAGACGTAACATGATGAGATTCACATGATATCCAAGTACTAGATACTCAAAACGTCCATAACCGGGGACACGGCTAACCATGATTAGTTTGTACACTCTACAGAGGTTTGCGCACTTTTCCCCACAAGACTCGATCTCTTCCGTTGGAATTCTCGCACTACATGGTGTTTGAGAAACGGATGACCGAGACATAGTCTTTCAGAAGCGCTAGCACCTTACGATGTGATAGACCGTACCAACCTACATCCCCTACATCTGCTAGTCTACCACTGTAAGAGTTCGCACGACTTAGTCAACTATGCCAGAGCCCATAATGGCTTGTGGCTGCACACGGAAGTTTCTAGTTTTAATAATCTCATGATCCCTTTGAGCCTGGGTGGCGGTCCAAAAAGCAACAGGCAATCCTGGAATACCCAAGTACCTCAATCCACCCAGATGTGTGTTCAAGTTGCCACCTTAGATAAACCATTAATTAACAAACTCACATCTGTCATGGATATCACTCACCCAATCCACGTCTACTAGCATAGCATGGCATAATAAGCAAACGTAGAAGTAACTCCCAAAGGTTTGATAATAAAACAGGTAATAGGTACTACCTCAACTACTTCCCATCCCACAATTTAATTAGATCCTAATCATGTAGTGTTTGAGGATTGATCTAATGCAATAAAACTGGGTAGTAAAAGAGGTATGATCAAAGTGTTACTTGCCTTGCTGATGATCCGTGAAACCTAGAGATTCGAAGTAACAGGCGGCGCACTCCGGGTATTCTATCGCAGACAAACAAATAAGCATACAATAAGTACTCATCTAATGCACGGGTAAAACTCAAATAAGAGATCTAACCAGAAAGTTCAACTTAAGAACTACGGTTTGCAAAAAGAATCAAATCGAACGAAACAACGAAAGTCAAACGGCGAAAGAAAACAACTTCATTCTACTAATCTGGATCTAAGTCAAATTTTACAGAAGCAAAAAACTTGTTTAAGTTGGTTAAATGGATAGAGGGTTTCGAGATGAAACTCCAGGCGCTTGAATCGCCTGATTCCGATAAACGAACAAAAGTTATACTAAAACGAAAATCGGATCAGAAATCACGATCAGAAAATAACCGCGGAAAATCCGAGAAAAAGAAAAACGACGAACGGATTAACGAACGAACGTTCGCTAATTAACCTAAACCAAAAATAATAAAACTGATCTAATAAAAATAAAAAAAATAAAAAAACCGAAAATAAATTCGACGAAAACCAATCGGTTTTTTTTAAACGGGCACGGAAATCGAGGCAGCGGCGAACCTCGGCGGGGGATCATCGGTGGCGGTGGCTCCGGCAGCGCGCGCAGATCGAGGCGGGGCTGATGGGCTGGGGTGGCGCTATTGAAAGGCTGCCCCCGGGCGGTGTCCCGCTCGGGTACGACCTGAAGTCGGTTCATTTTTTTTAAAATAATTATGGTCAGAAAAAAATAAAAATAAATACTAAACAAACTCCAAAAATCCCGAAATAAATTTTCCCAGGCTTCTAAAATCAAGCCAGACAAAGTGAACATTTATTTGGGTCCTAAATGCAATTTAGAAAAACACATATTTTTCCTAAATTCAAATAAAAAATATCGAAAAACTCCAAAAAATTTCTTATTTGATTTTATTATTAAATCCTCAATATTTCTATATTTTGGGAAGTCATTTTATTTCCTCTCTCATATTTTTGTAATAGAAATAATTGATGATAAAATAAATAAAACCAAATGATCCTATTTTCAAAATTTGAGAAAAACTCAAATATGAAAATAACGAAACCCCCAACTCTCTTCGTGGGTCCTTGAGTTGCTTAGGATTTTCTAGGATCAAAACGAAAAGCAAATAAAATATTATATGCATGATGATCTAATGTATAACATTCCGAATTGAAAATTTGGGATGTTACATCTCTCAATTGCTCAGCAGTAATTTGTTCACCCACCATAGAAAACTTATGCTCTTGAGAGAAGCCACTAGTGAAACCTATGGCCCCCGGGTCTATTCTCATCATATCAATCTCCATCACTTTAATCTTGCTTTGTTTTTACTTTGCCTTTTACTTTTCACTTTGCATCTTTATATCAAAAATACCAAAAATATTATCTATCAGATCTCACTTTCGTAAGTGACCGTGAAGGGATTGACAACCTCTAATCGCGTTGGTTGCGTTGAGCTCTTTGTGTTGTGTAGATACGAGGGACTTGCGCGTGGCCTCCTACTGGATTGATACCTTGGTTCTCAAAAACTGAGGGAAATACTTACGCTACTCTGCTGCATCATTCTTTCCTCTTTGGGGAAAACCAACGCACGCTCAAGAGGTAGCAAGAAGAATTTCTGGCGCCGTTGCTGGGGAGTCTATGCAAAAAGTCAACATACCAAGTACCCATCACAATCTCTATCTGTCGCATTACATTAGTTGGCATTTGCCTCTCGTTTTCCTCTCCCCCACTTCACCCTTGCCGTTTTATTCGCCCTCTCTTTCTCCTTCTCCTTCCCCTTCTCCTTCTCCGTTTGCCCTTTTCTCGCTTGCCTTTTGTTTGCTCGTGTGTTAGATTGCTTGTTTGTCGCGATGGCTCTACCAAATTTTGGTGATCTTCACCTTAAAAGGTTAGAGGAGATCGAAAACAATGTTAGGAAGTTTATGGTTTTGCAATTTGA